>VZTY01017759.1:0-11302 GCA_013400935.1 Turnix velox
TGTTTAAAACTGTGCTCTGTACATAGGGTTTTGCTGGAGAGCTCTAATAAACCTGACTTGCAATTTTGCCAAATAGCAGCCATGGAAGATAAAGGTTGACTCATCAAAGTTCTTGGTTCCAAATGAGGATTTGTGCTGTAGGTTTAGAAAATAGAAAAGGGGAAAGGATTTTTTTAGAGCTAATGAGGCACAGAGCTCTCTCTCTCTCTCTCTCTTTTTTTTTTATTTTTAAATGTAAGCAACACATTTCTTTTTGGAACATCTGCCACCTGGGGTTGCCATGTAAAGTGAGAGTTCTAGTTGTGATATTCTTGTGTTCATAGTTCAGAAGACTCTACTAATATGCAAAAAAAAAAGCCTTACAGCTTTCAATTGCTGGCAACTACTGTTTAACAAATAATGAAATCTGTGATAATGGATGGAAATGGGTGGGATTATGTAAACTGTAGATGTTTTAGAAAAAAAAAAATAATTGTGAATGAATTATGACTAAGAGTGTTTCATGTGAAGATGTTTGAGCCATTTCTATCTATCATGCATTCCTGTCTCAAGGCAGAAAATTTTGAAGATAAAAAAAAAATAAATAAAACAATCAAAATGATTCTTTGCAGTGTCTTTCTCCGTATCTGTTCTGTTTCTTTCTGTGCTTGCAGAGGATGCTGTGATAGCAGTTACAATGGCTGGGTCTGTGATTTTGGAGGAAGCTTTTTCTACTGCTGCTTTTTTTTATAACCTCCCAGGCTAAAATAAGTTAATTCAGCATCATGAGTAATACTGTCACTCACAAAAAAAGACTTTGTTTATGACATTTCCCTTTTCCATTTCCAACTAATAGCCTACTGTAACTAATTGATGGGCAGCAGCAGATTACAAATATGTATTTGTCCTCCTGCCAAGTGCAGTCTGCTGGCCAGAGTTGTGATGATGGCTTGCTCCTGGAAGTCATGCAGAAAGAACAAGCTGATTTTGAGTGGAACGTGTTAAATACCATGTTGCTTCCACATTCCTGAGTCCCAGTCCAATTGCAGATTGGTGCAGAAGGACACAATATGCTTAATATATTCCTTGTGAAAGATTCTTTTTTTTTTTTAAAGGCCTTGGAATCATCTCCATTTCTTGCAGCTGGTTTCTGTCCTTCACTAAAAGGGGTGGGTGGGGTAGAACGGAAAGAAACCTGCAAGATAGCCAAATACCTCATGTTTATCCTCGCTTAAAAGAACAGCAAACAAACAAAAAAAAATATCACTGCCACCCCCTGAGTTTGACAGGAAACTTCAACAGTTCCTCTTTTCCACCAAATCGTTGGGAGAAATCTGCTGTTCTAACATGAGCAACAAAGAGATGCCCTCAGGTCACGCAGTCCGTGCTGTTTCCAGCACACTCAGGCAACACCATAGAATGGTTTGGGTTGGAAAGGATCTTAAAGATCATCGAATTCCAACCCCCTGCCATGGGCAGGGACACCTCCCACTACATCAGGTTGCTCAATGTCTCATCCAGCCTGTCCTTAAACACTTCCAGGGCATCCACAACCTTTCTGGGCAACCTGTTCCAATGTTTCACCACACTGACAGTGAAGAACATCTTTCTTATATCCTAAATCATTCTCATAACCTAAATCACTCTGCCCTGGGGCCAGTTTGTGGGAGGATGTGGTTTTCTAGGCTCTTCTCCTAATCTCTCTGCATTAAACTCAACCCTCTTGCTAATGATTCTCCTGGGACACTTGGTAAGGTATGAATCTTCCTGAAGAGCAGGTAAGATGATCTTCTCTGAGCCTCCTGAGGTCTGATCTTAAAGTAATTCACATTATAAATAACAAGTACTAATTTTTGCAGACTCTGCACAACGAATTCCAACCTCTTATTTTTTTAATCATCCCTAGAAATCTTCATCTCTAAAAAGAAAAACTGAATTTTTATAGTTACATTGATCATGATAAGGCTGAGCAACCTGATCTAGTGGNTATATTGATCATGATAAGGCTGGACAAGGCACTGAGCAACCTGATCTAGTGTCTTTGCCTATGGTAGGGAGGTTGGAACTAGATCTTTTAAGGTTCCTTCCAACCCAAACTATTCTATGATTCTATGATCAACATTGAACAATCCATTTTATTGCCTATATTGTACTTTCACCCCTCATATTTCCTTCTGCTGGGTGCTGCATCTTGGTTGAAACAGTGCAGAAGAGAAGGAGAACATCCTTGGGATGTTTAATCTCAACTGAGCCAAACAAAGTTCTCCTTCCCACTGCCTCGTGCCAGTAAAATCATGGTTCCTGGCAATGAAAGGTTTAATATTAGGTGAGGTGGCTTTTACTGGTGTGGTATTTGTGCTGCTTGTTTGCTTTCCTTCTCAGCAAGTCTGAGCCCATTGCCTAATCTTTATTTCTGACAGATGTTTTATGTACTAATGCTTTAATCAACAGAGAATGAAAAAAAGAAAAAAAAGAATTGCTTACAGTAGGATTATACAATTTGGAAGGCTGGGCAGTGTGCACGTTCCAATGCATTTCATGTGTGTGGTGGTATCTTTTGTGTGCCCACATGTCTGCAGGCACCAGGTAGATATGACTGCTCAAGGTCACTTCTTTTGCTTCACAGAGGAATGTGGATGACTTCACACCACAGTAAATTAACAAGCCTGGAGTATAAAATTGTTCCCAGCAGGGCTGCAAGGTGAGAGGACTGGTTTTGGGTGATAGAATTGGGAGCGATGCAGTGATGGGACAGAGGTTATACCAGAATTATTGTTCCACCATCATAGAATGGTTTAGGTTGGAAGGGACCTTAAATATCATCTAGTTCCAGGGACACTTCCCACTAGACCAGGTTGCTCAGTGCCTCATCCAGCCTGGTCTTAAACATCTCCATGGAGGGGGCATCCTGTTCCAGTGTCTCACCACCCTCACTGGAAAGAACTTCTTTCTTCTATCCAACCTAAATCTACCCTAGTTGGAACTAGATGATCTTAAAGTCCCTTCTAACCCACACCATTCTATGATTTTGACTAGGTTTTACTTTTAGGAAACTTCTTTCTTTTTTTCCAAAAAGTTCTACTAACAAAGCAAAATCTGTAATGAGTACATTTTCAAGGGTATATATGGCCTTGTGATGGAAGTAATTGGTTTTAAAGCTCAGTGCCTTCTTCTGAAAGGGCCCCTCTGGGCACTTCCCAGCTCTTAGCAGATGAGTGACCATCTGCAGAGTCAGCAAAGTCCTTGCCTTTTTAGCAGCCTCTGCTGCAGCCCTCTGTCTATTTATTTTGCCCTCTGATGGCCACCATGCTTTTTTAGTTCTTTGGGACTGCTGTAGAAGACATTTTCTATACATTTTTTAAAGTGTGGATTATACTCTATTACATTTTCCCAGCTTTATTCTTTGATAAAGTGCCTGTAAGTTGCTATTTTTACAACACGTGAGAGAAGGATGTGCTACAAATACTCCAGATAGTATTCCCCAAGGCAGGATGTTTCAGCAATTCCATGTTTCTTTCATGCATCACTTGTTTCACAAGTTGACCTTGCTCTGAATCCTCCCTGCAGTGTCCTGTCTCCTTCCCTGCCCTCCCAGGCTGAAAGCAAGAGATAACCATTTGCACTTAGTGCTGCTTCAGAATTGATTTCACCTTCCTTGAAATATGCTCTCTTGCCATTCCAGTTTATGTGTCTGTCTGTCTGTCCCCCTTTTTCCTTCCCACAGCTCTGTCAGGTAAGATCAGTCCTTACACTGGCAACAGCTTCATTTGGTCTTGCTGAAGTCCATTCACACTTTCTTCTACATCTGTAGCTGTGCAGAAAAATCATAGGGAAAAAATCATAAGCTGTCTGTGCCAGACAAAGGGATAGGGCTCCAAAAGCTATATCTTATATCAGTGTAAAAATCCATAGTGTTTTTTATTATGTAAATTAGTGGTTTTGGTGATGTGTGGACATTATCAGTGCGACTGGAAAGTTTTCAAACTATTTATAGAATCATAAAATGGTTTGGGTTGGAAGGGACCTTAAAGATCACCTAGTTCCCAACCATGAGCAGGGAGAACTCCCACTAGATGAGGATACTTAAAGACCCATCCAACCTGGCCTTGAATGCTTTCAGGGATAGAAAATCCACAGCTTCTCTGGGCAACCTATTCCAATGTTTCACCACCCTCAGAAAGAATTGGTTTCAGATACCCAACTTAAATTTCCTTTTTCAGTTTCAAACCATTTTGCCTCTTCCTGAGGGATTCCTGGGATATCAACAGGAACTGCTGGACATGCTGTGACTGAGGGGTTCAAGCATNGAAGAAGAAGAAGAAACCTCATGGAGGGACTTTGAACACTGGAACAAGGAAGGGAAAACAAACAAATGGGGTTGAGGATTACAAAAGAGTTGCGTGTTTTGGGCTGATCAAAAACTTGCCCGTTCCTTTGCACACATGATATTCATTCCCTTCTATTTCATTAAATACATATTTTCCAGAGAGGCAGCACAACAGATGTGCAAGAAGAACATGTGCACAGAGCACAGGACCCCCAGGCTAGTGGCTACAGTTTTGTGTAGACTCACTCAGCCCAAAACTGAAGAGCTGATTCCCATGATTTTTAGCAAGACAGGTCTCTAGGACTGTTTTCAATTCAGCAAAAGGTTGGACTGTCAAGTAAGTCATATATGGCAGCTCTCTCCATCTGCAGCCCTCCCCTGCTAAGCACAGAAATCCTTTCTGCCTACTCTGTTGGGTTATGATTCATTCCCAAGGGATGATTTTGGGGATAGGGCAGTTGGCAATATCAAAAACAAAATACAGCCCCATCTCTTTCCTTACAGCAGAGATAAACCAGGATGACTCTCATTCTAACTGAGAAATTAAAATCTGTGATACTGGTCAGGCTTCAAAGAGGGGAGAACAGAGGAATAAGCTTTCAAGCTTGCAAGAGGTTTTATGAAAATGCATTACTTTACGTGTTTTCAGTCAAAAAAACATTTAAATCTGTGGAATTATGAAGAAAAACAGGGGAAAAAACCCTCTGGGAGACCTGGATTTTATTATTTTGCTTTTCTGTTCAAGCAGGTTCTAAGTGTTTCATTTTTAAGTGTTTTTCCTCAGGTATTTTGGGGCTCTGCATTAGCCAAATTAGTTAATTTGACCATTGCCCGTAAAGGAAAGGCATTGCCACTGAAGAACTTCATCCTCAAGTTGAAGCTTCTGAATTTTTTCCTCCAATCTTCTATCCCATCTGTTACACAGACTGTATCATAGAATCATAGAATGGTTTGGGTTGGAAGGGACCTTAAAGATCATCTAGTTCCAACCCCCCAACTTAGAGCTGAATCCATAGCCAGATATGTTGCTGCCCTTCTTACCAGGAGGTGAAGAATCTTCCTGGGTAGAAACATGCTCCCACTTCCAACCTTGACTCCAGAAAACTGCTGAGCCCAGTGAAGATGGGAAGATGAACACCACAGCTGTTTTGTTTCTCATGCTGAAGCTAGTATACAGCTTGGAAAACCTTACAGTTTGTAGAAATTTCTACAAAATCACTTTGATTTTTTGGGGGCTAGATATTTTCCCCTTTTTATTTAAATGTTTTCATTTATTTACATCACCTTTGTTGTAGCTATCATTATCTAAGCTGGTTCTGCATAGTCTTTTGCTGAGACTGAAACTAAATAGTGCTGAACAGTTGTTTTTTAACTCTGGAAATGTTATCCAAAAACATATCCTGTTCTGGATACATTTTTCATCTTGTTTACTTTTACTTTTCTATTCATTTGCAGAACATCTGGTGTTTCTCTTTGCTGCAGGTAGAAACCCATCTCTCTACCAAGGCTTTGACCCCATACTCAGTAGTGTCAGGATCTCTAGTTTGAGCAGAGGCTAAAAATTGATTCTTTTTCTTTTTTTCTTTTTCTTTTTCTTTTCCTCTTCTTTTTCTTTCTTTTCCTTTTTCTTTTTCTTTTCCTCTTCTTTTTCTTTCTTTTCCTTTTTCTTTTTCTTTTCCTCTTCTTTTTCTTTCTTTTCCTTTTTCTTTTTCTTTTCCTCTTCTTTTTCTTTCTTTTCCTTTTTCTTTTTCTTTTCCTCTTCTTTTTCTTTCTTTTCCTTTTTCTTTTTCTTTTCCTCTTCTTTTTCTTTCTTTTCCTTTTTCTTTTTCTTTTCCTCTTCTTTTTCTTTCTTTTCCTTTTTCTTTTTCTTTTCCTCTTCTTTTTCTTTCTTTTCCTTTTTCTTTTTCTTTTCCTCTTCTTTTTCTTTCTTTTCCTTTTTCTTTTTCTTTTCCTCTTCTTTTTCTTTCTTTTCCTTTTTCTTTTTCTTTTCCTCTTCTTTTTCTTTCTTTTCCTTTTTCTTTTTCTTTTCCTCTTCTTTTTCTTTCTTTTCCTTTTTCTTTTTCTTTTCCTCTTCTTTTTCTTTCTTTTCCTTTTTCTTTTTCTTTTCCTCTTCTTTTTCTTTCTTTTCCTTTTTCTTTTTCTTTTCCTCTTCTTTTTCTTTCTTTTCCTTTTTCTTTTTCTTTTCCTCTTCTTTTTCTTTCTTTTCCTTTTTCTTTTTCTTTTCCTCTTCTTTTTCTTTCTTTTCCTTTTTCTTTTTCTTTTCCTCTTCTTTTTCTTTCTTTTCCTTTTTCTTTTTCTTTTCCTCTTCTTTTTCTTTCTTTTCCTTTTTCTTTTTCTTTTCCTCTTCTTTTTCTTTCTTTTCCTTTTTCTTTTTCTTTTCCTCTTCTTTTTCTTTCTTTTTCTTTTTCTTTTCCTCTTCTTTTTCATCTTTTTTTTCCTCTTTTTTTCCCTCCAGTGTAGACTGTGAGCATGTAGAAATAGAATTTCACTTCACAAGAATCTTCATAGATGAGTATTTATTTCTCTTTTTGATTGTGGGTTTGTTTCAGGGGGATTTTAATTTTTGTTTACTTGGGATTTTTTAATTAGCAGATTGTATGTCAATGGAGCCAGTGTATAGGGCTCAGATTTAAGCTTCTTATCTTCTGGGAAGGGTTTCCACAGGTTTCCTGCTGGCACTGCTGGTATTTTGTTGCTATATTTGCTTGCAAGCAACCACTTCTCTCCACTCTATCTCTGTGTGGCAAACAACTTCTTCAAGAAATGGTGAAAAGCAAGTGAAATCCCACAAAATACCTTCAGACACATCTTAAAAGAAAGGTGTGGATCTTTTCTCTGCATGTGGTGAAAAACCATGAGACTGGTGAGACACAGGTGTCATGGTTTAACATCACAACTTCTTGGTGCTGAACTTTGCCTTGGTGTGTGCAGTGTGGGTGGAAATCCTTCCACCATGAGCAGCTACACCCAGGCTGGACTCTAAGTTGTAAATAAAATTCAGCTGCTCAATCTAATGGTCCAAAACATGGAATCAGGTCTTTGCATCAGTTTGACATTTTCTTTATGTGTTCTGTTTCCAATGCACAAGTTGCTTTCGTTTATTTTATTTCACTGGAAGGAGAAGCAGACCTTCTAAACCCATCTGTGTCTTCAGGCTAAATATAAGACAGAAATTCTTTACAATGAGGGTGGTGAGACACTGGAACAGGTTGCCCAGAGAGGTGGTGGAGGCCCTATCCCTGGAAACATTCAAGGCAAGGTTTGCTGAGGCTCCGAGCAACCTGACCTAGAGCAGGATGTCCTTTGAAGGTCCCTTCCAACCCTATGGTTCCATGACCACCCTACTCCTGCTCTGACTCTAGTTAGCTCCAGTTGCTCTTTGGGGTGGTGAAGCTTTTCCTTCCTCTGCTCTTGGAGATGTCCCTCCTGCCACGATGGGTTTTGCAGAGTTAAGCACATGGGCTGACCCTGAGCTCTGTGATATTGCAGCAAATCTTAAAACATTTAGATAGCAGGGATATGACTCAAGTGTGTGTGCCAAATACATGAAAAGAAAACAAGAACAAAAAGTAAACCCTCCAGAAGGAGAGGACTGCCTGCATGCATGTTTAATTGAACAAGGACCAGGCATTTTAGAGCATTTTGGACAAAAAACAAGCCTAAACCTCAGGCTAAAACATTCCATGGCCATGTTGAAAGTCATCCCATCCCCTCCAGCTGATACAACAACTGGAACCACTTTCCACACCCATTCCTCTTTTATCTCTTTCCCTTCAGAAAAGTCTGAAGAAACTATTTCCTCTCCCTCCTTAAAGCCTGATATCCCCTTGATGAAGGGGAAAGAGAGCTGTGATGGGAATTTTCCAGGACATGGACTCACACAAAGGTGACAGATCTGTGCATGTTTCCAAAACCTGGTCTGAAACTTGTACATATGCTATAGGAGAGAAATTTGATGTTTTTAAGCACACATCCTTCAAAATGTGAGAGCTTAAGAAGAACTGGGTCACATCTGACTGCTACCATCTGGCCCACTTCACTCCAAGATTACCCAGGAATGTGTTTCACATGTGCCTTTGGAACAAGACCCTGAGCTGCCAAAAGGAAAATATTTTACAGCTGAGTGTTGTGTTTTGTTCTGAGCAAAACCTAAGGAGAGGAGGATCCCACCAGAGGGTATCACACAGGCTTTGTTTTGTCTGCAGGGTTTGGTCCTTGTTGTTTGCTGAGTTGGGTTTAAAGGTCCTCAGTTGTCTTTAAAGCTCCTCAGTTGGGTTTATTGAGCTTTTTGAACAGGAGTCTTGATGGCTGACCTTGTACTCCACTGGACTCCAACTTAAACAAGGTGGCTGACCTTGTGCAAATGGTGCCTTGGGAGCACCAGTGGGAAGAGCTTTGTCTAGCTGGAGACATCTAGGATGGTTGCTGGAGACATCTAGGATGGACACTGGGGACATTAGGGTTCTGCCCTAAACTCAGGGAGGAAGCTTTTGCCAAAGAGCTTTTCCCCTTGTGTCTCAGATTCCCTCTGTGTAGAATGAGGGCATCTCACTTCTGTAGAACTGAGGTTGTGCTGCTCTGCAAGAAATAGATATTTATACAAATACTATTTTTTAATCTATTAAAACATATAAAAATTGAGATTGTGATGATGATGATATTTGCTTGCAAAATGCACCCATCTCCCCATGGCAAACTGGCATGATAAAACTTACCTGATAAAAGAGCACATTGCAGTTGTTGGACTTGGGCTGAAGTAGGTTCATCCCTTGCAACATGAGAAACTCTGAGTAAAATAGGAAACAACAGCACTTCCCTTTTCCTCCATCTGTGCTACCTCTAAGAGGAAAAGGAGCTTTTTCTGATTCACTCTGACCAGGATGGAGTTAATCCTCTCTCTGCCTCCAGCAAGAAAGTTTGCAGGACCAGAGCACTGAGCCAGCTTTCCTTTCTTGCAGNAGGATGGATTCTGGGGACATCAGGGTGCTGCCCCAAACTCAGGGAGGAAGCTTTTGCCAAAGAGCTTTTCCCTTGTGTCTCAGTTTCCCTCTGTGTAGAATGAGGGCATCTCATTTCTGTAGAACTGAGGTTGTGCTGCTCTGCAAGAAATAGATATTTATACAAATACTATTTTTTAATCTATTAAAACATATAAAAATTGAGATTGTGATGATGATGATATTTGCTTGCAAAATGCACCCATCTCCCCATGGCAAACTGGCATGATAAAACTTACCTGATAAAAGAGCACATTGCAGTTGTTGGACTTGGGCTGAAGTAGGTTCATCCCTTGCAACATGAGAAACTCTGAGTAAAATAGGAAACAACAGCACTTCCCTTTTCCTCCATCTGTGCTACCTCTAAGAGGAAAAGGAACTTTTTCTGATTCACTCTGACCAGGATGGAGTTAATCCTCTCTCTGCCTCCAGCAAGAAAGTTTGCAGGACCAGAGCACTGAGCCAGCTTTCCTTTCTTGCAGTGTGCTGGAAATGATGGGGTGCTGAGGTTAACAAAAGATATCTGCTCTCTGGGGGGCTGTTGGGATAATCTTGAGAAGGGGGTGGAAGTGCATCCTAGTGATTTATTGGGTTTTTTTAAAGTCATTTGAATCAGCCACAGTTCAAGTTCAGTTTTGTCCAAAATTTTTGAGTTTCCAGTGAGAGGAGTTCTGCTTTTTAAGTATCACACTTTCATTCCCCTGGTGTGAACACTTCTGCAAGGTGGCACCTCATCTTTTAAGATGAGACATTTGGATCAGAGCAGGTGGCTTTTGCTTGCCACAGAAGGAAGGTAGTTCAGACTGAGTTGTTCACACAGGAGCTGCACACATTTGGAAACATTTACTAAGCAGCTATAACATCCCTAAACCAGAAGAATTTGATAATTTTAATGCTGTGGTCCATACACATCCTGCTGTGAATTACAGCAGGCTCCAAATACCAAGTGATATTTTGTGGCTTTGCAGCAGTGGGAAAGCACTGAACAGCATGAGACAAGGATCATCATCATCATAATAATAATTCTGAATAATTTATTGAATTATTTCTTGATCCACTCTGTTTCTACCAGCCTGAAGATAGGTTGTGGCTTTTTTTCCCTAGTAGTAAATGTCAATTAATATCAGCTTTCCCTCAAACACACCCAAGGAAGAAGACAGCACAGAGCAGCAAAATAGACTTTACCTCAGTGTTTTCCTGGGAATATCTGAGCTCCACCCCAACACTCTGTGTGAGCCAGTTGCTCATAACCACATGTCCTTTCAAGGGAAAGGACTGAAGTTTCTGTTGTCTACATATAATTTTTTGGGAAATCTTGCTTTACAGAGGACCTGTTGTTTGGTATGTTGAAGGTTTAAAAATTTATTTTTTTTTTAAATAAGAAAGTCACTTCTCAATTTTTCCTTTGTTTGTCCCAGAGAAGAACGCCCACATCATGGGAATGTCATCCTAGCCAGGGAAATGCTTTCCCTAGCTTCATACTAGGAAATGCTTAATCTCTCTTGGAGCTATCAGAGAACTACTTCCTACCCTCACCCTCTCTCTGCTTAAAATCTCCCATGGAACATCAATAAAGGCATTTAGGGAATGAAAAATTTTGTATGTCTTATCTCTGCTCGTGTCTAAGGCCATTTTCAGAGTCCACAAGGAGTGTTTTCATCTCAAAATCACTTCAAGGAGCTGCTGGGAATAGTTGAGCTTTTGGCTGATATTTGCAGGGGTCAGTAGGTGCCTTTCATCTAAAATATAGAAAACTTTCCTGGCCCTGAATTGAAAATATTCAATTTAGCAGAGAGTTCAGATTGTCTCTTGGTAGAAAAAAAAAAAAAAAAAAGAAATTATGTGCAGCAAAGTTTGAAACAAACATTCTTAACATTTCCAGAGTTGTTTGAGGATGGTTTTTGTCTTTTTTTTTGGACATTTTCTACTTCCATTCACATATATGTTACATTCTTGAATCTAGAGTATATGTAATAATCTAAATCATAGAATAGTTTGG
>VZTY01017768.1:0-51759 GCA_013400935.1 Turnix velox
ACATATTTATTATTATTATCTAATAAATTATATTGTATTATATTAGTTTATTATTTAATAAATTATCTTAGGTCTCCTCCTTTGGCAGAGAAAGCAGTCATGGCCTAGTGCAAGCTGCCTTCAAGGTCTGCTTTCCCCTTTATCTACGGGCTGAGTAGACTTAATATCTCCTTGTTCCTCAAAAATAAGACTCAAGGACTGAACTATGAAGTGTTTACATACCAATTGCATTATTTAACTAATNATGAAGTGTTTACATACCAATTGCATTATTTAACTAATATTTAAGCACATCTTCACTTTCAGGGACTAACTTTTCAATTGTTTCCCCCCATTTCAGGGCATAGCTGTTTCAATTCCTTGTTTCAGAGAAATATTGAGAAATATTTTTATCCTTGTACTTCTTGTTTTTTGTCTCTAGACAAAACTATCCTTAATATAAAATTTAATGTTTCATTGCTTAGTACAAGGGGTTAATTCTTACATTCAGTCTTCATTGTATGCCTCCTTTGAAATAATTGACCATTATTTTATATCACTTTTTAAAAAAGTGATGGATGTTTTTGCATTTGCGTATGTACATTTTACTCTTTTTTTTTTTCACAGGTTTCTTATAATCTTGCTGATTCACTTCTTTAGAAGTTATTTTTTAATACTTTGACAGTGTAGGGAAGAATGAGGAAGTAACAGTATTATCCATTCACATAAGACCTATTTTCTTCCATGCAAACACTGCTTTCCTACCTGAAAATTCTATTTTTTTTTCTAAGAGACTAAAGCTGAAGTTTATTTCTGGTAAGCATAGCTAAAAAAGATGGAAGCAATGTCAGGACAACCAATCATTCTGTGTTATATGCGGAAGGAAAAATACAAACTCTTCATAGTTATGCTGGCATCTCTCACAATTCATTGAGGGAGATGGGTTAACAGATGGGCTACAGCAATACGGCAGAGTAAGGAGAAATAAACAATAGGAGTAAAAATTGAGATACGATTAAATCCATGTCAGAATGAAAGACATTATCTCTGTTAGAACTTAAAGTTCAGCCTTTGATAGTAAGTTGAATCTCTCAGGAATTGCTTTAAGAACAGGATGAAGTGGCAGTCTTTCAAGTGGAAACTTCCATTACTCAGGTTTAAACTCACTGTTTAAATGTAATTTTAGTATCCTTAAACATGTTTAATGATATTTAAACATAAAAGTTCTCAAATATTGGATGAGAACTATTCTCCAGAAATATAAAGGTGATGCCCTCCAGGTTGTGTGCTATGGATATGCTTACCTTGGATAACACAACAAGTGTTATCACATATTTTAATATCTCAGTACTTTTCTAATTTGTTGAAATTTTAGCATTAGAATTTGCAATTCTGCACTTAATCAACAATCATATTTCATATTTGTTTTCATAACTACATAACTATGAATAGGAAAAACATTATTTATCTATCTTTTTCTTTCCTGAAGCATCAAGTTGCAGAATGAATTATGCCCTAAGCAAAAGTCTGAAGTTAGGAGTTCTATCCTCTGTGTATTTCTTTGCACACATCTTAAAAGCTGCTAGCACAGGTTGGGGTCTGATGACACAACATGCAATCATAGAATAGTTCAGGTTGGAAGGGACCTTAAAGATCATTGAGTTCCAACCCCCCTGCGATAGGCAGGGACACCTCCCACTAGATCAGGTTGCACAGTGCCTTGTCCATCCAATGTTGCTCTTTGCAAAAAAAGCAGATCAAACTGAACAAAATATAAGGAGCACTGTCACAATGCTGTGATGCAAGTTTCTGTGAATGACAGAACAAGATATACTCCAATGATCCTAACTAGAACAGCTGATACTTGACAGGTCAGTGAAAAACAGGTTGGAATAAAAAAATGAAAGAATCAATCCTGGTTTTTGTGAGGGTCCTCTCTGGGTACCAAATTCTCTAGCACATCACTCAGGTGAATATTAATAAACGGAATGGAGTTTTCTCAGAGCATGAGCAACTTCCTTTCTAAATATATCTTCAGAACTGGTGACATAGTCCTGAATCTGATTGCTCTGTAAATATTATAGTAACTTTAAAGTCACAAAATATTTGTGGTAAAAGCTATTACCACTATTATCATGACAATCTTTCCCCTCACCTTTAACTTTGAAAAATAAATAACATGAAACAGGAAATTTCACAACACATTGCTCAGGTAAGTAAGTTGTATTTGGGGAAGTGTACGCACAATAATAATTTGTGGCTACCTGTACCATAACTCACGAGTATCTCAGCTGCTTTAATGAAATGTATTTCTTCCTCCTTGCCTCATTAAGTAGCACAGCAAGTTGTTACAGCTCTATAAGAAAACACAACAATATCAGACGCAATAGCCAATTAAATTTAGACCCATATAACCTAATAACCTGTATTTGAGATAGCTTACATAGCAGAGGAGAAGTACTGAGCTAGGTAATACAGCATGATGAAAGCATTCAAATTATTGAGCTGTCATTGCAAAGACCCAGGAAAATATTTTTGTGAGCAAATAGTGAGAAGAAATTTAAAATTTGCACAAAATACAAAAGGCCTTTCCAAAGAGAAATTAGGTTTGCAAATAACTGCCACAACACAGAATAATTTTTGAAGCCATAGAGGCAAAATGGCTATTTATATCTAGTTGCTAGGTTTTTTTTAAAGCTTTTACTTTTTTAAGACTGAAAAATGGTAAACAGGCCTGGATTCAGACTAGTCTTGCTGTTTCATTCCCACCTGAGGATACATTAATGGTATGACTAAACTGATTCAAGGGGGAAAAACAGTGAGTAAACACTGGTTTGCTTGTAGGGATTTCTTTCTTTCCTCTTAGCAGAAGAGAAACATAGCCCATACCCAGCTCCTTCCAGTACAAATTATCTTCTCATATTCTTACACATCCTATAAGGCTCATCTAGCATGTCCTTCCCAGGAACTCCAGCACCTCCTTCACGAGCTCTCTGCCTTCATAACACAACCTTACTATGCTTTTATTTCTCTTCAGGCTCTGCTAAGGTCCTGCTGAATGTAATGTAATTAGGCAACAGGAGGCATGCATTTGGACATGTAGTTCCAGCCCTCATGCCATGAGCAAAGAGACATCCCACTAGCCCAGGTTTCTCAAAGCCCCATCCAGACTGCCTTCGAATGTTTCTAGGGATGGGGCATTCACAACTTCTCTGGACAACATCTTCTAGAGCCTCACAATTAAGAACTGCTTCCTAGTATCTACTCTAAGTCGACATTACTTCTCTTTTGAAGACACCACTCCTCATCCTGTCACTTCTTACCCTTGTAAAAAGCTCTTCTCCACAGCTTTCTTGTAAGTTTTCTTCAGGTGCTGGAAGAACACTCTAAGATCTTTCATGGCAAGACCCAGACTCATAGTAAGGCTAGTATTAGAGCAGCCAGAAGTACAAATGAATCCCTCACTCCATCAAATCTGTAGCATTTCTCCCTACCTTAAACTGCCAGTAAAGGTGGTAGGAGCTAAAGTTTTCTTGTGCTAGCATCAACAGAAGATTTCCATGGAGAGGCAGAGACTGGGCTATGCATTCCAGCAAATGGGATTGCATCATGGGCTTAGGCGCTGCCCAGCTTCTTTGACCATACTGGTTCTGTACATGAGGTATTCACGATGCAGGCTTTAGCTTCCCTGCTAATTTCTACTGGATATTAGTAAAACATGTCAAAAGTTGATGACAGAAATCAAATTGTCTGCAAACTGCGGGGAAAAAAGTTGAAGTCCTGATATGATAAAAGATGGTTAGAATGCAACGACTTCTGGGAAGTGAGGGAAGAACTGAAAATGCAGCAATTAAGACCTTTATTTAACAGTTAGCAGGCAATTACATGCAATACAATGTGCCTTCGCACAATCAAGTTCTAACAAGTTAAGGGATGTCCTTCCAAAAAGCGCTGCTGTACAGAATTCATTTGGATGCATGATAGGAACATATTGGTTGTTCCTGATTTTGAGTAAAGCTGACAATGGAAATGTATCTGTGCAATGGGATGTCACATGAGAGAAAACAGCAATCAGTTGAACAAATTTTCTGTAGTGGCATATAAAAAGTAGTCTCTTGCCAGCACAGCAGTACTTTTCATTGTTAGGGGTTTTTATTTTAATCACTGCTATAGACCCAGATGTTCATGGCAGTGTGAATCACAGAAGTTACACAAATGTTTAGTTTTTCATGACTATTCACTTCAGACTTGTGAGAGCAGGGGGAGGGCTTCATGTTTGCCTACAGTGCTTTCCAGCAGCTGTATTGCTGTTGTAGCACTCTTTTCAAAGGAGCATTTTGGCCCATCCCTCTGACTGTCACATTTCTTGTTTTAGGATGCCAAGGACAAGCAGAATTTAGAGGGAGCTGGCCCTGTCTTCTTTCAACACCATGAGAAGACATAATTGAAAGAATCTCAGCTAATTTCATCTCACAAAACCTTCTGGCTTTGCTAATCTCTTTCTACATCACAGGGAATGGAGAAATATTAGGGCCTTAAACAAAGCATTGGATGAGTTAAAAACTCAATGTCAAAAGCAAACAAACAAAATGTAGTGACTACAAATGAAAGCATGAAAACCAACAAAACTGTATAGCAACTGTTGATGTGGTTAGCAAAAACTACAGTTCTATGAGAAACAATTAAATCAAACAATTACACAGGAGGTTGGCATAAGGCAGCTAGTTACAGTTTAGGAGTATGGGAAAGCAAACCGGGTAAGCAGGTTTTGCTGCTGCCTTAATATCCCTGAGGTACCCTAGGCTGGATTTACTCAAGTTTCATTTGAGTTACATCAGAGATGCCGCAGAACTAGTGTTGTGCTTAAGGAGCCCTTCCACCTCCCTCCCAAAATTCACTCCTTGATGATGACAAAAACATGTAATTAATGTTTTATTTCTCAGATTACATAAAGGAGCAGTTGCTGAAGTGAATTCAGCGGGCAGGCTCATCAGAAATTCCCCTCCAGCATCTGGGAGAGAATCCTGACAACCCACTAATGTCTATTCACATACTCATTTGGTTCAAGATTTTAATCACTGCTACAATGATTGTAACTTCCTATTTTTCCTATTTTTCTGCATCACAGGTCAAAACTTTCTGCTCGTTCCTATTAGCTCCTATTAGTTAACTTTGTTTAATATGCAGGCATTTGTGAAAAAAGCAACAATTCTTGTTCTTGTTCCAAGATTTAAAAGACCAAACAAGAAGTTTTAAATAAATAGAAGTAGATATATAGTAAGTTGAATAAAAGAAACAGGATAGTTTTCAAGTAATCTTGGCATACTAAGCCGTATACAGAAAAAAATTCAATGTGTACATGGGAAAATGTGCCTTTTGATTAATTCTACAAAGTGTTAGACAACCTGAGCATTCACCTCCACTATATGTGAACAATTTGCTGATTTATTTTATATTTACATGCTCTTCTTGACTCAACACAGTATTAGATAGCATTTTTATGGGATTCTCTATTCCATTCCCAGCCAATAACTGACTAATTTTATCTGTTTGTATTCATTCATGTTCTGTATTTTTCTCACTGCTTTCCTGTTGTAAATTTAGTTACTTTTAATTTGTTGATCATACTATGTTTGCAATGCCACAGAAGACAGTCCCTTCTACAGATGTAGATTGTTCATGCAATACCTTTTCTTCATACGGTCATTAATGGTGGACATGCAGGTTCTGGAAAGGCTTAGCAAGGTGGGACTTGGGACAGATTCCCCAGGTAAACCTCTTGTGAGAAGTGGCAGATATTTTAGCTCTCTTCTTTATATGACTCTCATCTTCCTGTCATTTGGTAACTTGCTGTATTTCACTTTTTGAAGCCACTAATAAAAGCATCTGGGAGACCATCCAGTCTGACTGTAACCAGCAACCAAGACCCAGCTGGACAAAGAAAAGGTAACTGCAATGTCTCTCTACCCTGTACTGTTCCACCAGATAAGAAGTTTTCAGCCAGGATGATGCTACTCTTGAAATCACATTTTAAAATTAAGATGTTACAGAACAGGATAAAGAGGCTGATATAATTCTAGGCTGAAACAGAAGTTATAAAACAGAGTCCATGTACATATATAACTTTTATTTATAACCTCCTGTTTGTCTACTCTTGTCTCCAGGTTGCTTCAGACTGTTATTTGTGAGGATATAGAAATACACCACTGAAAACACAATTTACATTTTAATGTGCATGCATTTTGCACTCAGAAATTCCCCTGTACACTAAGAGTTACAAATATAACCTCTCAGAGATGTATTTTTTGAGACCCTCCTTCCTCCCTAAGAGATGAGGAAAGGGGTCTACAAACAAGTCAACCGCAACTTTGTCCCTAATTTTGATGTTCTAGTTCTGCTGTACACAATTTTCCCTATGTTTATGGTCAAGGTAATACTTGCCATGAGACAGTGTTCTAGCAGTAATAAATTAATGCTTCAGAAGCACCAAAATTTCCCAGAAGGATTGCACGTAGGAATCACTTGCCATATACAAAGTTTCTTGTGATGTTGTAATTGGTTGTACAATATATTTTTGAAAGAATCATGTTTTCTGTCAAAGTGGTAATGAATTTTAAAATAACATTTTCTGTGATTTAAAATTTCAGGATGAAACTGTGTAGATTTTTCAAGTTCAAAGTGTCCTCTTAAAAAAAGGCCAAACAAAAACCCATAAAATAAGGCTACTTCATCAAAATATTAAAAATATTTCTCCAATATTTTGAGAATATCTTAATTTTAATTCACACTTCTTCTTCTGTATTTGTCCTGGTTTGAGGTGGAATGGGGTGGATTTTCTGGTTTGTGTTTGTACTAATACTTTTACTTGTTATTATTGTGTGTAAGATTGTTTACCGTTGTATAATGTTTAAAGAAAAACGGGGGAATTGTTGGAGGATGGGCACAGGCTAGGGAGTTAACNACATTGATGGATGTAACATGTGACCAATGGGAGTATTCCATCCCATCTGCCCCATGCTCAGTATAAAAGCTGAGGGATCGAAGGGTCAGTCCCTCTCTTCCCTCCTCGGCCCTGCGCTCTTCAGACCCTTCTCTCCCAGGCCTTCTCTCCTCGGCCTGCTCACATGAGGACGTGATCATCATCCCCGGAGCTGGATTTGGGCTTGTAAATATTGTATACCTTTTTGTCTTTTCCTTTTGATTTTGTCTATTGTTTCATTATCTATTAAAGTAGTTTGGAATTCTTCTGAACTCATAAATCTCCTCCTTCCTTCCTCTCCTCTCTTCAGAGAGAGGAGGGAGGGCCATCTGTCACTGGGGGGTTAATTTTAGGCCCAAAACCAGGACAGTATTACACTTAAACTTGTTAAGTTTCTAATATAATTAATCCAGGGTTTCTAGTTCTTAAAAAAAAAAAGAAGAAAACCATGAGAAGGTGGTATTGCATAGGTGTGTCACCTGATACACACCTTTGTTCTGATACTAAGATTGGAGCTGCCTAGACTCTTGAGAATTTCTTGCTGAATCTTTTCTTAAAACTTCCCATTCTGGTTCACTTACTTTTCAAAACTTTCTGAAATTATCAGCCCACATTTGGAAAACTTATTTAAATAATTTATTTGATAATTGAAAAGAATGGCCTAAGGGTCACCAGAGGTGTGTGGGGAAAATCCAAGTAAATAAAATATATTAGAAAGTTGATAAAAAAGTTGATAATATTTTAGATCTGAAAGCCAGCCCATTTCAAATCTGTTTTATCAGCAATCCTGTAAACTGCAGTATATCAGAAAAAAATCCTGTTACATACAACTTTAATAAAGACAGAAAAAGAAATATAATTTACAGATTATTCTGAAAATGTTACAGAGTTTTAAAAATGTTGAAATTTTAATTTGTACATTTGGTCATCTATTAAGTACATTGAATGTTATATAAAAGCTTTTTAAGTGTTTTTTTTAAGTTCCTTATTTTAGAAAGAAAGCTTTGATTTGTCAGAATTGAAGGATAAGGCTGAGATTAAAATAAGGAATAGTCTTTCATTCTTGCACTTAAACTTTCATTCCATTTTTACAAATCCAGAAATGACATTACAGTAGACCCCAGGAAAAGTTGAAGTACTGGTATTTCTTTTCCAAAAATATGGGTGAGTTGCATTTTTTTGCCAATGGTTTGTGCAGAAATGCTAAGTAAGCGATAATTCCCAGTCCTCAAAAATTATATAGCTTGCTGTCAATGACTGTTAATCTGAGATGATGCTTGCCATTAGGGGTGGAATGGGCAAGCTGTTATGTCTCTCCCAGCATCAAATATGCAGGAAGTGTTTGAGGAAGAGCAAGCTCTAGCAATGTTGGCACAGGGTGTCTTGTTCTGCCTATTTTTCTTCAAAGTACTTGGAAGTTCATCCCACACACAATTAACAGGCACGTTCAATTTGATGAAGTGTAGGCTGTATGACAGTGTCTTACCCAAAAATGTATTTTCAAATTATTATACTTCTCTCCTGAACAGGACCTTGACCTTCAAAACATACCTGCACTATCTTCAACACACTGTAAACTTATGCCATGCATATTAATGTGTGAAAGGCAAGTTGCTCGCCTACTAGTCTCTCATGACACACCTTGTGTCTTGCTAGTTCTAGCTTGTAAAAGTGAAGAATTTTCATTGATATGCTGCGGGGTGTTCAACCACTTCTCACTATATCTGCAAATAAACAACTATAGATATATAGAAAGATAGATATAGTGGAAGCCACTATATGATAATGTTAATTCTCAGAAGTGACAGTCACAACTTCTCTGTATGCCTTGTTTTGAGAAGAAAACATATGTGTCTTCTCGTGTATAATATAAGTTACATCAGCTTTCACAATCAAAATTTCACATAGCACCCTTTCAAACCTTTACAGCAATGGAGAACCCAGACAATGAGAATTAGTAACTGCTCATTGAAAATTTCAGCTTATTAATGTTTATTAACTTTTCATGCTCTTTCACATTCTAGCCACGCTGTAGCATTGTAGAGAAGTACACAAATGCAATAGTGATGATCTGATTACAAATCTGAGGTGAATTATGGACCTAAATTCTCTAACACAGTCAACAGTGTTGTATTAACTTCCAAAAATAATCAAAATACTTGTTATCACCGGGAATGCTGAGAAGAAATATCTCATTTGCTGTGGATTCCTGTAGTTCTGCTATGATAAAGAGTTTAGGACTGGAGTAGAATCACAACTATGAGATGAATTTCTTTGTGTAATGCAAGTAAGTCATTGATCTTCCATTGATCCTCTTCTGCTCACGGGTCAACACTCATGAACAAAAATACAGCTTCAGCATCAATATCAAAAATTATGCATATATATTCCCTTTATATAAAGCTCATCCAGTTCTCTCCTACTGTCCATTGATTCTTGATTTCCTTGATAGTTTGTAAATTTGTTTCTTATTTTGATCCCTACCTTTTCATGAGATCTCTAACTTGACCATAGATCCATTTAATCCAAAGGTTTTGGATTTTTTTCTCCGAAGATAATATAATTACAACTTTCTCATTTTGCACAAGGGCATTCATTTAGGTCTTTAGACCTTCTGTGAAAAGAACTTTTCCCATAAAGCAATGAGTTTTAAGTGCACACAGTCATCACTCAGTTATCAGAGGAAATAGAGAATTGGGAAAGACCAGACAAAACAAAAATCCAGATAACAAGAAGCACATGAATTACACTGTGAGAGTACATTGAGTACATTCTCTTCTCAGAGCTTAAGAGTCCTGTTTATCCAATTTTCACTCAAGAAAGGGGTCCTTTTACATAGAAACAGGCAGATTTAGACCTGCTGGCATCAAGCCTTCTTTATTATGCATTTTCTGGACAGTTGTGTATGTTATATGTGCATGGGAGAGAAATAATAGAGGAAAGTGTAGTTAATATACTATTTTGATAATCTGCTGAGTTGAATAAAGTTACTTGAAATCTCTGGTCCCCCTGTCCTTTTATTTCTGTCACGGGCAGGTACATAAGCCCAATTTGAAATGAATACACAACTTGTGATTTCATGTGAACTATTTTCTTTTTTGCTTGCAACTACCTCTTCAATAATGAACTACTGGGAATCAGCAGTGCTGTCACGCTCTTTTACCATGTAGCATATGCTTCCATATTCCTTCATATATCTCCCCACTTGATGCATATGCCTGCATTGTCACATTTGGAGGTTTTGAAAAAGCATGGTGCACTAACTCTTCTTGGGGAATGTAGGTTTTGAATTATTCATAACTTTTAGCCTCCTTTTGACTGCAGTAGGTTTGGATCTCAGTGTCGGTTTTGTCAAAGAGCAAGTTTTATTCAAGACTGAGCAATTTTCTTTCCCAACACATCTAGCTCCTTGCCCAAGTGTGAACTCTGTGTTTCCTCAACTTATCTATGAGCCTGTATCCCAGTCATGATTTAGCCTGTTATCACAAACTCCATTAACCTCAAAAACTTGTAAGACTGGATCTGCTGCTTTAGAGTATAGATGAACTGCTTTATGGGTGCATGTTTTTGAGCCTCATCCTTTTCATAAAAATCTTAGTATTTTAAGTAGAATGTTGTAGTCCTTGAACATTTCTGATTTCCAGTTTCATTCATCCTGTGTGATTCATTGTTAACCTGTGACTGGCTGTACTTTATTTATTAAGAGCAAGGCCATCCATTGCCAGAAACAAAACCATATTTTGACTAGTTAGCGATCATAATTTACAGTTATGATATGGATTAATATTTAGGTGTCCACCACCCCTACATATTTCCAGAAAGCATCAATGGTGCTTTTTACTAAAGGAGATCTTAACTGCCTCTGATTACATTTACGTGTTTTGCTTAGTCAACAGCCAGAGCAAAGCTCAGGGGGGACCTCAGTGCAGCTTCTCAATACCTGAAGGGAGCCTAGGACTAGGAATAATGGATATAAATTGGAAGAGAGGAAATTCGGGCTAGAAATAGGAAAGAAATTATTTATGGTCAGGGTGGTGAGACACTGGAAGTGGTCGCCCAGAGAGGCTGTGGCTGCCCCCTCTCTGGAGTTGAATCTTGACAGTTTGAATCAGGCCAGGCTGGACAAGACACTGAGCAGCCTGATATAGTGGGAGGTGTCCCTGCCCAAAGAGGGGGGTTGGAACTAGATGACCTTTAAGGTCCCTTTCAACCCAAACCATTCTATGATTCTGTACCTTAGTCAGGAATAAAATAGACTTTCAGCATTTGCATGCCTATTGATCACATATATAACTTGTGAATGTAAAAGAAATTTTGCATGTGGTTCCAGATGAAGGCCTAGGTTAAATGATGAAGAGAAAGTTTAGTTTTGTTCTATTTGTCTTAGCCACTTGAGCTTGTTTTTCCCTCTTTCAGTGAATTTAAAACTTTTATGCTTGTTGAAATAATTTTAAAATGAGATCTTGTGATTTCATTTCTGCTTTCAGTTTGCAGTTGTTATTTTAGAAAACTATTGCAGTGTGAAATGATATAGTCATGGACAAAAGAGCAATCATACAGCAGAGCTAAACCCATATAAGCACTACAGAAGTGGAGACTAGTCAGTAATGATACCCTGTTCCCACTAGAATACCTCTTTTATCAACTTGGAGTGGGTCCAGAGAAGGGCCAAAAAAATGGTAAGGTATCCCAGGACTGGGATACTTCTCCTGTGAGGACAGCCTGGAGAAGAGAAGACTCTGGCAGGGTATGGG
The DNA here is from genome assembly GCA_013400935.1 of Turnix velox. Taxonomy (NCBI): domain Eukaryota; kingdom Metazoa; phylum Chordata; class Aves; order Charadriiformes; family Turnicidae; genus Turnix; species Turnix velox. The sequence goes on from VZTY01017768.1 coordinate 11,713, forward strand.
AGGGGAAAGCAGCAGTGTAAATATGCCCAGCTAGCAGCATACTAATTTCACAGCATTGTACCTTCATTCATATTCATTTCCAAGAGAATCTATGGATTCTCTTCTGTACAGGATAACTCTTCCTTCAACTAAGATGAGAAATAGGAATATTTGATGAGAAATCATTGCAATAATTGTCACTTCCATGGCATTTGGAAGTGCATGTGATTACAAATAAGTATTTTGCCAGAGTTCATCTATTTTTATTTTGACCTTATTTTATTGATACATAGACATGTATAATGTTTGCTTCCTACTATGTGTCTCCATTCTGATCCCTTGTAATTCAGGTCCAGTTTTACTCAGCAGGTAATGTTGACTATGTCAAAGTCCTTCACACGGGGATATGAACATTGTGCCACAATATTCAAGAAGCAACTATGCACAAGATAAAACATTTCACTTTTTTCAGCTTTAGATTTGCAACTTTCCGTTTCCCAGAATGTCCCTTTTTTTTCTTGTAATATATAAAACCATCTCATACAGAGCATGATTCACAATCTGTGATTTTTGATCACTGTATGTATTCCTATCCCACACCCTTTTATTCATCAGCTTTACAAAACCAGGTAATGGAAGTCTGACCTGATTGAACTTGGTGGGAGTTTTGACATTGCTTTCGGTAACACTGGGATTTCATCTACACTCTTAGTCACTTTTTAATGAAAGAGTCTTTGTTTTTTTCTTTTAAGAGGGAGAGGAAAAGCACTGTAATACAGGGTGATGGCATTTCCATTTTCATTAGAAATGTCACTTCCGTTTGCGAGATGTAACATTCAGCAGGATCAGAGAGGTTATGAACATGAAGCAATCATAATTTGACAGCATGGGAATACATTGACTGAAATCTGCATAAACATTTCTCTTGTCAGTTTGTGCAAAGACCTGGGCATAAGAGACAACATCAACTCGTTTGGCTTTCCAGCAGTAAGCATAAATAAGTCAGAAAGAAAACACATTTCTAGTCTCTATTAAAGAAAAGATGGAACTGGTTAATCAAATTTTAAAATTAATTGTAAGTGAAATAAACCTATTTATTTTCATCTTGATATTAATGATATTTTTTTCCCCATTCATTCCTATATGTCCCACATCTTACGGATCACTTTCTTCTCTCACAGTGAATGCAAACGCTTCTTGAAGTGGGAGCCCCTTTCATGCTGGGCTGTTGTTAGGGTGTTTTCTAATGTCCCTTCCAGGGACAGGCAGGGAAACATACAGAAATGGAAAACAATGCACAGCCTTATACTTCAGATGTAGGAAATGTGAGCCTAATGGGAGTCAGCAGTGTTGGCTGTATGCTCTGCCACATAAGACAACTGATGTTGCTACTGGGATCATGCTCTGAAACTCCATGCTGTAGCGTGCTAAGAGGGGGACCACTACCACTGCATTGCTTATTTGCTGATGGAGAGTTACTGTTTGTCCAGTCCTATCCTATGTCTTATTCCCTATTTCCACTCTCTTTTGAAATTTCCCTTTTCAGTTAGTAAGTCAGTCAAGGAATACTCTGAGCCTTGATAGCAATGCTCCGTTGTCAAGCTGACAAATAACTGTCATGTATGAAGGTTGTAAAAAGCTGTCAAAATTGAGCCTTAGAGTGGATCCAGTGAAATCTTTTTTTCACTGGATCCCACTTTTTCTCTTCCCACTCTGCCCCAGGACGGTCACTAAGCAATGTGCATGAGGTGAGAAAGCTGCCAGCAGCTCCCTGAGCTGAGAAAGTTGGTCTGTAATTCTCTACCTATTTTATTAAATTATATTTCTCTGTGGCTCTTTTCTTTATCCTGTAATCTCAACTCTGTTCCATTTCCCTCACCTTATTTTTTGACTCTTACTATCTCTCAGACCCCAGACATATGTACCTAAATATCTCACCAGCTTTATTAAACTTAGCTGCATACTATGTTTCTGAAAAATTAAGGCTTTTCCTTATATTACAGAAATGCATGCTACAGTCAATATTTTGCATTGAACTCTTCATGAGTTACAACTAAGTTTTATTATTTATATCTTCCTCTTGGCTTCTTTTTGTATTAAATCAGTCACTATATAAAAAAATTACCAAAACCTGACATATTATATATATGATGGCCTTATTTTACAATGAGGGGTTGAATACGCAGAGGCCATTACTGTTGTGCTTTGTGTGCAACTAGGAGCACTGAACCCCCAGCTCTTGGGTCAAATCCCAAGCAGGATGGCATATAATATGTTGCTGGTTGTCTGGGCATGTCTCAGAGAGCAGCCCTTTGCGCTTTCTGGAGGTGGACAGAGCAAGGCTGCCCAGCCTGACTGATTGTGCAGGTCACACTTTTAGAGCAGGTAGCAGGTTACCTTCTCCCTGCCCCAGGAACTGGAGCCACAACATGAGTGGAAGGAAGAGAGGCTGCTATCTCCCATGCACTCCTGGCACATGCCTGAATTTTGTTTTTGCAAAAAACATAAATCCTTTATATTTGCCATAAACTGATTGATAGGACCCTTGCTGACAGGTAATCAAAGGGGCAAGGTTCTCATATTATATAGTAGCACTCTCCAGAGCAACCAGTATGTGCCAGGATGCTCAGACTAATTTAGGAGAAATTTATAACAGGATGCCATGTAACAGATGATTACTCTGCTCACTGTCACCAGCCTGGAAAGCTCCTTGGCTCACAGCAAGAGGGAGATGGAAACTCGTATATGTGGGATCCCTAGAGAGTTGGCAAGAAAGTGACATTAGTCACTTATCTTCACCTTTTCCTCTGTTTATAAAATAACATCCACATTTCTGTACTCTATGAAAATAAATTAATCAATAATTTGAAATATCTTCAAGATATTCTGAAGGTTATATAATTGGCATTTGGTACTTTTTTATATTTAGTTTGCAGGAATGAAAAATACCCACTTCTGATTATTGAATACTTAGTCAAATATACACCCAAAATTATCAGTCAAGAAACTCACAAATATACCTTATATATATATAATGCATACAATGTATACCTAAAAAAAAATTTCAGGATAGAACTCTCCCCGGCACGTAATTTTGCTTTTACCAGAGACAAAATCTATCTGACTCAGTACAGCTGTTCTCATGGAACATATTTGTGTGTTTCAGGACTTTCACAACTAAGAATTTTGAAAGTCAAAGGTCATATATGTTAATTAGTCACTCAGTAGTTTTTTCCAATCTCTTGTTTCATTAGTTATGGTGACTCTTTCATAAGTATGGATTTTTAAATCTTGATAAAAGACAAAAATCAAAGTGAAAATCTAAGTGAGATACATGCACAAAGTGATTTATTTTTTTTCATTTTAAATCTCACATCCGGCAGAGATAGCAAGTATTTTATGTTCCGAACACCAACTGAACATAGAGTTTCACACTAATTTTGCCATTTTTAAAGGCATTGCAAAGCTCACATAGCCATGGAGAGAGGGCTTGAAGTATATGGTCACATGTAAACCAAAACCTGACCAAAAAAAAACTTTAAAATTCATGATTTACATAAATCTCTTGATTGTTTGAGATCTAATCTACAATTATTTAACTGTAGGATTTAGTAAGCCTAAAGAGTGCAATGGATGAATGCTGCTTTTACTTTGAAACATTACATTAATTGTTGTGTTCCCACACACAAGCTACAGTCAAGCTAAATAAAGCCCAGCAAATCAGTGCCATTAATGAATGAGGTGACTTCATTGTTTCACCTCCATTCAGCTCAGACAGAATTGAAGTCAGCCTGGAGAAGCTGATAATGAAACTTACTGCTTTTTTAAAAGTAGAAATCCCGTCTTGAATCCAATGACTGTGCCTGTGTTTACTCTAAAGAGAGTGGAAATGTTGTTATAAGTAATTTTTGGGAAGACATCACATGGGGTTTGCTGGTATTCAATAAGCTTATATATGTCCTTTTGAAGGACTCTCTATGATAAGGAGCTTTATCTGTTGAAAAAAGAGAAGGGAATTTAATCTCTGTTGTCCTGTTACCATTGTGGGAAGTGCATGGGTGATATTCAACATAAGAAACTACAAAGGGAACAAAGCTCATATAACACTACTAGCCTTTTAAAACTTATTCCATACATTTTGTTTTGTGGGAAGTTTCATTTCAATGGAAGAAGAAAAACCTTTATTAAAAGACTTTCTTTTTCTGAATGGTTATAACCTTAATCAATTAATTTTAGCTTCAGCCTCATAAATAATGATTCCAACCTATTATATCACAATCAGGATCTTATGAATTTGTTATGGGTTCTGCATTCATAGTCACTTTATCTCCCAGCCTCATATAGCTTGGATGAACATGTACCACTCCTACATGCGTTGAAATCACTGTAAGTCCTTCAGAAGAGAAGAATTTGTAGACACAGGTGCAATCATAGTTTTCAAGTGTACAGATTATTTATGCCCAGCAATCTCAAACTGGGAATAAACAAAAAGTGTGTGCTCTGAGTGTAGCTAGTAAACAAGGATGACAAGTAATCCACACAGGACTGCATAAATGTCTCCATGCATTTCATTGCATAATACTGTTCAAAACATAGGTCACATTTCCTTTTAAATTCTTCATTTTAATCGGTCCTACATACACCTCTATGCGTGAAAATACAGCTTATAAAGACCTTCAATCTTCTGCAGCAGAACAGCCTTTTTCTGGTGAATCAAAGGAGATTCAAGAGGTGAACTCATCTGGATCTGAATCCTGTGTAAGTTTCTACCATTAATATGAGAACTTGATGGAAATTCATACACAGAATTGTATACCGCTACCTATAAAACAGGTTTTTAATTATGGGTTGGAAATCCTGCATCAATTTATTCAAAATAAAAGTGAAGAGAAATAGTTGTATCACGTGGTAATTCTAGTGGATGAAGGATGGCATGTTTTTCCTTATTCTAGGCACTGCTCTTTGAGTCTTTTAGAAAGCAGAGGATCTTTTTAAGAGAAATTAACTATTGATTTTAGGTTCTAGCTCGATTCCATTAAGATGTGATTTTAAGTCACATCACGTCTGCAAAGTGTGGAGGTTTATGAACATAAATAAGTTTTCTACTACCCATATGTAGGATTTTCATAAGCACCCAAATTCTCCATGCATCAATAGAACCTGACTTGCACTCTGAAAAAGCCTTACCCACATGTCCATACTGAATGTTATAGTGCTTGTTTCTGAATACTGCTTCAATAGAAATAGCATTGTGAAAAAAAGACAGTCAATAATGCAGAGTATTTCTCTGTGTGTTGCAAGTGGATGGTTTGAAAGCATACTTGAGTAAAGAAAACTTCCGTGTAAGACATGTTTTGGGATGCTTCTGGGTCTCTTAGCTCCATCTACTCAGTGAGGTGCACCAGCAGCCCTCAGACTCCACAAGGTGCTTTAACACAACAGACCAGAAGCTTTGCCCTGGATTAGTGCAAAGCCCGTAAAAAGGGAGACCAGCAAATACACTTCAAAAGGGCACTCAGCCATGGCCAGGTCATCCTGGCACTGGCACTGGCACTGGCACTGGCTCTGGCTTTGGGTCTGAGCAAAGGCAGTGCTTCAGCCTACTCTGGATGACATTTGGCCCTGGAAATCGAATTAACAAAAAGAAATTTTTGATTCCTTGCTTACCTCAATCTTTGAATAGTCCAATGTTTTACTGGTTCTCTTGCAATACTGCTCAGTTACCTTCTCCTGGGAGGGGGTGAGTGGATTCCAGATGGGTAGTCAGACTGAGGGAAGCAGACTGATACCCAGAGAAACCTGCATACCTGCATTTCTTGAAGGAGAAAAACAAACCCCACATAGTCTGCAGTGGGAGAGAATTTATTTGGGAAAGGAGGGTTTCTTTAAAGTAATTTAACTATAATTAACAATATATCCAGGTGTTCAGGCTTCTTTAAAACAAAAAATTAATTCTGTTTATAATATTTTTTACCAGCTACAAGTGAGAAAAAAATTCAAAGCAAAATTTGACTTACACAAAAAACATACTTTTCTTATGTACAGATAATTACTGGACAGCAAAACTGAAAGCTTAAGCAGACACTAAAAGACATTTGCTCAGTGAAGAGGCTTGACCAGTCTTATTTTTTAGCAATTACTATTTGACATTACTCCTATCATGCTGTTACAGTAGCAATGTGTTCTCTTATAAGTTGCATTATAATTAAAAAATATTACACAGAAATAGAAATTTGCTATGTTCAGCTCCATTGAAAATAAAAGTGAAAAAAATTTTACCCAAAAAAAGACATAAACATCGGCATTGGCTTCCTTGATTGTATACACATTTTTACAGCACTCCCCTGGAGATAATGCCTACACAGAGCACTACTCCTGGTTGATATAGAGTTTGATCACTGCATAAACACAATTAGTGTTACCCAGGCTGCCACTGCTCTCAGTCATCCTGAATGCTTCCCCAGGAAGTACAACTGAATCCTTTCAGAACAGTATTGAACACTGAGCAACGCAGAGCAAAAGAGTTCCAAAGGATGAAAGGAAGAAGGGAGGCTTTCAAAACAAATAAAAAGCAATGCTTTTCCCAGGTTCAGCTGAGTGCGTTCTAGCCATCAGTCTTTATAAATTCTAAGCAGAGAATAATCTTTGTACACACTTAATATGCAAATGTTTATCCTCTGAGTTTCTGCAAGCATTTGTAGAGGGACGAGGAAGCTGGTGAATAATGTGAACCACTGCATTTCTCTTGTTACACCAGTGTAAGAGTGTAACATTATTAAACCACTTCTCTCTTTGTGTCTCTTTCTCCCCTCTTTGCCTTTATCCTAACTCCAGCAATTTGGCTTCTATTGAGGCCACACACTTCTAGCAGTTTTCTGTTAGCTGCCGGTCACGCTGGCAAAAAGTACAGAGTACTTTTAAAAAACTGCTTGTGTAGAGTGAAAAAGAGGACATCTGGAGGTAGTGAAACCTTGGTTGTCAGGTTTCCCTGTCTGCAAATCTCTTGATCAAGAGAAGCCTTGTTGGCTAATTTATGCCATCTCCGTAAGAGCAGTATGACCATTGCATTCAGTAGCAATATTGACAATGAATTTGGACCATCAGCTGAGTCATTCACACTGTGACACTACAGCAATATAAGGATGAATATTAGTATTTTATCCCTAAGTTTTATTGAAATTTTTCTTCGATAAAACATTCCTCTGTGTATCACAATTTGTTAGATGCAATACACTAAAACTCTGCTTTTAGGTTGGTTTTGCTGCAGAGAAAAAGAAAAGAGTTTTGCAAGGGAAATACAGTTGAGATTAAGGCAGTAGTTTAAATTCATGAGTTCCTATCTATGTGTTTATGTGACTGTTGCTCTTGGCACAGCTGAGTGAAACCTCCAGATAAGCCTAAGTTATTTCATACGCATCCAGAGACAGTCACTGGATTCTAGTGAAACCTAAACAACTTTAAATACTGAAGGATTTCAGTGATAAGTGGAGCCCAACCTCCTGATTCAGGCTTCTTCCTCAGCTGCCTTCCCCAGGAACAGCTTTGTACAGTGCTGCTCTGTGGCCAAGACTTCCAGGCACAGAGATATTGTGTTAAAGACAAAGTAATGACATTCAGTGATGTGAACACTGTTATAAAGAAAAGTGAAAGTGGATTCCTTTTGTTGCTTTTTCTGCCTTTAACATGGCATAAATCAGGCTGGTGCTATATGAAGCAGAGATATGAGGCTATGCAGCCCTACCCTCTCACCACTTGCTGACTCTGAGTGACTGCTGAGCAGCGCACAGGAAGAAGAGTTAATGGTCAAGATATTTTCAGCATCTGAGAGTCCACCTATTGAATCCATCTGGAAATAAACATGGCACCTAGATATGGCTGTATCTTGATAAATGGACATAGGAGTGCTTTAGAATGAAGCAACATTACTCACAGTTTGCTGTTAACACAGGCAAAAAACATTCTTTATCATGCTAAAGGCTTAATCCTAGCTGTAAGGAATGGGTGCAAAGATGTAAGCCTCTTATAGGAAATAAGTACTTAATGGTTGGTGAACCATTAAGAACCCAGACACAAGCTCCTGTTATTTCTCCAGTAAAACATTAAGGTGAACAGATTCCAAGCAAATCTGCCCATATCTCTGATTCCTGGAAGTGTAGGTCCTTTTCCTCAGGTTGCCTTCAGCTTCACAGGTTTCCTTAATCCCTGGAACTACAGGAAAATAATTCCCTTGTCTTTCCTCTCAGGACTTGTCTCTGCTCAAGATTCAAATTTCTCATGTTGCTTGGATTTCGCTTTCCTTTTGCTTTATGTTGCATACTCCCAAAACAAGCTATTTTTTTATCAAAGTCAATCCTTGGAATGTGATCTGCTATTATTTAGTAGATGGGAGATATTCCTATAATAATAGGATGGAAAAGCAGGTAACAATAATGTGAAAATAGCTAGGTCCCTGGTTAGCCATTTTAATTGTGAAATGAATTTCCACTTAAAGCCTCCCAAAGGGTATTAACACTGTTTATCTATTAGGTATTGTCAGTAATATTTAGGATTCTGTAGTGGTAAACCTGAAAATATGATGAGTATAAATTGCAAAAGGAGGCAATTCAGCTTAGTTTATGTCAGGAAGATTTGAGCTCTCCTTAAGTTCATAGATATTTTTCTAGTTCTATCAGAAACAGTTTCTAAATATATAGGAATTTAGGCAAGCCGTTTTATGTTAGTTATAAATATTGTAAAGTACCAAGTCCCAAGTCATGCATTATTCTAGCTATCTCTTTACCCAGTTTTAAAGTTCCACAGTCAGATTTACAACTAACCAAAACTTCATATAGCAAGCTGTTAACAGGAAATACTGTAAAGAATTATCTGAGTGGGAATGTTCTCTTCCTGTTTTTATAGACCCTTTACTTATAATCTGAATAGCAGCAGAAAAGCTGTCTCAGCATCAAAGTTGTTCTCAAATAGTAGCAACAACTGACAAAACTGCAATCTGCAGCCATGTAAATTTACTCGAAGATGAATGAAAGAAAAAAAAACCTGAGTGGACAGGATATGTTTTTTCACTGTCATTCACTTCAGAGCTAAATTCTACTCTTGAAATCTTGACTTTTATGGAATCAATACATTCCCAGAGGCTGGGAAGGTGTGTTTGTATGCATTCCTCTCTCGCTTAGCTCACTAAACTTAGAGAAGTTACTTCTCCCAGTAATTGTGTAGCAATTTGCTATAAATTTCAACCAATAAAGGGATTTGTGTCTGAATTCAGTTTGTTGTATGACACTAGAGGCCTCAGAAGAATGTATTGTACAGCAGGACAATACTAAAATTTTAATAATAGCTTTATCAGCAGTAATGCAATATAAATTGTGACCCATGCTTATTTTAAGAAATAATGATGTCTCATTTCAATGGCAAAGACAGGAAATAATTATTCTGCAACAGGATTGGAATTCTATTTACATTTCTTTGGAATATTTTATCTGGTATGACCATGAGTCAGTTGTGAATGGAAGAGAGCATAATATTTCTAAAGCAGTTTGTAACCAGTTCATGTCTTGTAAAGAGATTAATACTAGCAATGTAACTCCATTTATTTCAGGTACTATTGAATATAAGTAATATGACAAAGTAGTAGTGAGTTGTAAATAACAGAAGGTACAATCTGCTATTAGTATGAAGGAGTGTTGGTTTCAGGTCTAATCTGAGAGTCTTGTGGTGGCTGTGACATGTTCAACTCAGGAAGCTCTAGTTAGCCACAACAGAAAGAAAAGTAACATAAAGAGAACACATTTTTATTTCTCTAGAAGGGCTCAATATGCAATAGTAAAATCAACAGATACTTACAGTACAGTACAATACAATGAGGGTAAAAGAATTTGACTATCCCACAGTAGCTAAAATCAGTTTCTCAATATCACACTCATTTTGTCCACGTAGAATCCTAAAATAACCATTTTCTCCCCAAGATTTTCCCCATGAATTTGCAGCAATCTAAATTAAAAGAAAAAGGAAAAAAAATCAATTTTTATTTAGAGTAGTATATAAATTCAAGGAGTTAAATGTAAAGTAACTCCTTTGTGCTAGTTTCCATTTTAAGAAAGTTTCTTGGAGTCAGTGCATTGAGAATGAGAATAAATCTTTTTCCGATTTCAGATCATTTGTTCCTTTCAGTTTTGATCAGGATTTCAGTTCCAAAAGCTGAACTAATATAAATGGAATACCACTTCTACAAGGCAGTTTGATAAACTGAAGTTGAAATCATTAGATCATTCAGCTGTTGGCTGAAGAAAGTAGTTACTGAAACAACAGTGTTTCAATTTTCAATCACAACTAATCTGATAAAGACATGTCCATAAAAAAAACCCTGTGTTGTAATAAATTATTTTTTATTCAGGAAGCTATCAATATATTGAGTAATTTAGGTTCTAGTGAAATCAGTAGAAGTTTTACTCCAGATGTCAGTGAAATGCCTACCATAAGCCATCGGCTGTGTAAGCACCAAATTACCTTCTGCTGAGCACTAAGCTGTTATTCATAATCAAAGTGACAAATCAGGCTTACTCTAAATGTCTGAAAGCTAATGTTTAGGGCTCTTTTCTCATACCTTGATAACATTTGCCAACATTGTTTAAATAGAGAGCTTGCTTTTCCAAATATTTGAGTAAATAATATTGATTACTTTTTTTGAGTCTCATATTCAGCCATCACAAAGAACTGACTCTGAATAGCATTTGAAAATTTGAATAAGATTTGAAACAGAAAATACAATATAGGAAAACTCAGAGATAGACAAGAGATTGGATGAAAGATGCCTTGAAACTGAAGTAGATGATGCTAACTTTCAAGGATCAGCATAATAAAGGTTGCCAGAAAGGAAATTGAATTATGCCAGAAGCTTTAAAGGTGAAGGAAAAAAATAGACACAGAGAAAGTAAATGAAAGGAAATAAGTTCTTTTTAGATAATCTGCCTTGTGAAGATATTTTCCCTCTACCTCAAACCACAGTGCTAAGAATTCACTTACCCAGAATTTCTGTTTCTTTCCATTTTTGTCAGCTAGTGCTCCCCACCTGTTGAAAGAGATGGTAATCGTGAGACCTCTGATGTAGATGTTCACATTTTGTAGCTTTAAACAAGCAACCACATTAGAAAAACTCATCTTGGTTGTTTTGATACGAAGAGAACAAAGCATGACTGATATTCGCCTACATTTTTAAATTACTCTTCTTGTGATGAAAATGAAGGTACCTTGCTAGCCACGAGAAGACAAATCGTCTCTAGGGACTACAGAACCTCAACACAAATGTAGTTTTTAGCTTGCTTTTGCAAAAAACCTGTTTTGATTGCCAGAATCTCTCTCCTAAAGAGCTTGCTGGCTGAATTGAACTGAGCTGTGTAGGAGCACTGGAATTTATGTGAACACACTTTTTCAATTCAGGTAAAGACCCCTAGGAATGTTTTTGTTAAAGATCTCCTCCAACACCTTTGCAAAAACAGCTGCTGAGTTGGGGTTGAAAATGTTCCCAGCTTTTTTCAGCTCAAATTATATTGCTGAAAATCTAATTAGTTTTACTGTTCACTGTGGAGGATGACCCATAAGCTTATGTGATGGCTCTTTGACATATTTGAGGACATGTTAAATGTTATGGCAATACCCACACAAGAGACTATCCCCACCTGCCAGGTGATAGGACTTTCATAATTGTGTGGTTGTAGCTGAACTGCACAGTGCTTTTTGTTGTTCAGCAGAAGAAGCTTTGAGGTCATCTTCTGAATGTTATTCAATAAGCAAAATCTGCACTGCATATTGTAGACAGCTGGGTCTATGTAGCATGTATATTGTTTGCTTAAAGATTTGTGTCTTGTTTTGCATTTATCCAGTGAATGATTCTTCACAGGTCATTATGCTGTAGTGCCTATAGAGAGAAATAAATAAGCAGAAAACCGAAGAAGTGAACTTGTACAGAGTTGTTCTAGTTCTTGACATATCTGCACCCATGGGCACTCATCTAAACTCTAAATTAAAACACATTAAATCAAAAGGCACAGGACTTCAGCCAGTGGGTCAAGAAATGTATCTAATCCCCTTTATTCAGGACTTGCCATTCTCTTTCCAGGGCACTGTGCCCAGTTTTAGGCTTCAACATACAAGAAGACAGGCTGGAATAAGACCAGTAGGACTCCACTGAGATGTTTGGGGTCTGGAGTACATGATGTACATGCTGAAGCTGAGGAAAGCAGCTTTTTCAGTCCTCAAGAGAGGTGGCTGAGATGAGACCTATTTGTTGTCTTTTGCTTTCCAAGGGGCAGTAATAGAGAAGAGTGAGCAGACTCTCCTGATACAGTGGTTGGAAGATAGCAGTCACTTTTTTCAGCAATTTCAATTTGACATAAAGAAAAAATGCATTTTACATGGGTGGTTAGGCACTACTGATGAGAGAGGTCATGGAATATCTGAGCTCAGAGAAACACAAAATTCAACCTGAGAAGCTCCATGAACCTTTACTGTGAAGGTGGCTCTGCTTTGAGCCAAGGGATTAAACTAGATGCCCTTCAGAGATACCCACTAACTTAATTTAATGATTTAAGAAACTTGATCTAAGGTGACACTGCCAATCTAAGGCACAGAGAGCTGGACCAAACAACTTCCAGCCTCAGTTTGCCTACAGTTCTATGAATTAACAAATATTCTATTCAATGTATTGATTTTGTGGAATGGTTAAATGATTGAGTATAATAATGTGTTATGGTAGATCACTGATTCTGACATTATTTTAGACACAGTCAAAATAGCACATAATAAGGTTGATTTGCTGTTTTCTGAACACAACCAGTCTGAGGTTTGAAACAGGAGCAGGATTTAGCAGGAAATGTAGAATGGAATGTTTTATTCATAGATGGCCTTTCCTGGCATGATGTCGTAGGTCTATTTACCAAAACTTTCTTAAAACTTGACACAATTTGCTCAGGTTTGTTTCAAACACTGTCTGGAATTCACCAGTTCTTATAAGCTGAGATGCTTCCTTCAGCCTGCAGAAGCACTCAGCTGTAATGGAAACAGCTGTTGTTTTGTGAGTAAGGTTCTATATATATTGTTTAATGATGCAGCATTTTTATCCACATGGTGCTTTGATTTGACATCCTGCCTCTGGGAATGAATACCAGTTCCATCAGAGCATTTCTGGGGATTCCTTGGCTCATTCATACTAATTTAACTTCTAAAGGGGAAAAAATCCTTTCAAATAAACTCCTAGTGGAACACATATTTGCAGTAGTATCTTTAGCAAAGGATCTATCTTCCTCAGATAGGTTTCTCAATTTTCTAAAGTAGATTTCTTAACCTAAGTATTGCATTTGATATTTGCAATTTCTCTTTTTCCCTTTTCCTGCCTATGAAGATATACTCCAGTAGTTTTCATAACTTCAGCCTTAGTAATGGAATAAATTCTGCTTTATATTCCTCAGCTGCAACTATCAAATAGATTATGGTGTTCAAGCATAGCTTGCACTTTCAGCTTAATCTAAGTTTAAATTCCTCAGAGGAAACAAATCCTTAAATATCCTTTCTGTCACTGAGCCAGGCATCTGAGGGTGAATTTAGTGTGTTATAAAGAAATTCATGACATAAATGAATGATAGTAAAATCAATAATCTTGAATTTTTACTACTGTTTTACTTGCTCCTGTAAGTGGTACTTGAAGTATGAACAAAGATTGAGAGAAATTTATTAAAATTATCAGATAATTTTTAGAAAATTGTAAATAAATTTAGAGGAAATGTTAACATTCTATAACTCTCACCCATCCACTTTGCTGGTGGCATGTGCATAAACTGGATGGCATCTTATTTCAACAGTTCAGAGAACAGTATTTTTTGATTTCGTATCCTGTGTGTTTTCCTACATAGAAGGAACTAATAGCATGCAACCTGAACATGGATAATCATTCAGATTTGACTTCTTCAGTAGTTGCATATTTAAAAATAGACATTAGTGACAAAAGTGTATTAATTAATAAATTTAAAAATGGTCCTCTTGGAAGACATTATGGTAGCAAAAAGTAACCTGAAATATTCCTGATAGCACCTATGGAAAGTGATAACATTCCAGATAATTTTCTTTGAAGAATAGCAGCTCAGAGGAAGTGTAAGTAGGTCCCTTAGAGTCTTTTAAACCAGAATTAAAAAAAAAAATTTAAAAAAATCAGACATCTAATTCCGAAGTTGCTAAATAAGCCATTAGGGCTTAAAAGTGAAAACCATACCAGCTACTTCTGTCCTGGAAAATTGAAAGGTCTGTACAGATTATGAAAGGCGGGGATGTTATTAATGAGTGCAAGTTTTTGCAGAAAAATAGAATACACAGTAGTTCTTTTCACAATAGTTTCAAAAATATGATGCATATGGTGTACTACTTTTTTACTGGTCTCTTCTGAGATTTAAGCAGTACATGGGCCTTTTCATCCTTATAGTAAATGCTAATATCAGAATAGGTATTAGAATTTGTCTTTGTCCTGATAATTACATATTGCTTGATTTCATTCAAGGTAACGGTATCTAAATGTATAGAGCAATAAAGGAGAGGATATTGAGATCTATATACCCACCTAAATGCAAGTGTCAAGGGCTATTTGAGATTACTTAGATTCTATCAGATTGATAGAGCACCTATGAGATATCCATGTTCTTTTGGGGACCCAGCCAGGTGGCAAACTTTTCCCACTTCCAGTAGCACTAAATATTTGTGTGAGGATAACTAATAGACCCATGAGCAGTTTTACTTGAGTTGCCTTCCAGCCTCCACTGACTTTGTTGATTTGGATATCTAGCACATCTCATCTGCCTAAATCTCAGATTGAACCCTGATACAATAAGTTACTTGCTAAAGAGTGAGATGTTCAAAGGAGAAGACCAGGGATTGTTAGGAAATGTACAGTGAATAAAGTGTTAAAAATGGAATTAGCAGACAATAGACTGTCTTGGTTTCCAGAACTACAAAACTGTTACCTAAGTTTTCAGACAAAATTATGAGGAAAGTTAAGACTGAAGTTACAGTTACAGCTGAAGGGCTGGGATTCTGTCCATCTTAAAACATCAGGAATTAAATCAAGGAATTCAGAGAAGCAGGCAAAATTACCATAATAACCAACATGGAAGTTGCTGTCCTGATACATATCAGCAGAAAATCATTGATGCTACAGCTTGGTTGAAAAAAATTTAACCAAGAATGTATTGTTCTAAAAAGATTGATAAACTAATCTGGGCTGCAATTTCTATTCCCTCATAGCTTGATCAAGAATTGGTTTAGGGATCATAAGAAAAAATGACATTTTAGTTAATTTTTCTTGTAAAACATCTGTGCCTTGGAGTCTTAATCATGGAACAGAATCCCTTTGTGCTAAGCATTGTAAGAGAAAATGATTCAGCAGAAGAGCAAATCCCGTTGCCATTATCTGTTTTCAGAAAGTAACCTTTAAAGAAAAGAAGTAGGAATTTGCTCATGAATTTGAGATGTATCAATAATTTGATTGCTACTTAAAACCAATGGGAATTAATAAATTATTGTCATTACTTCATAAAAAAATACAACACTTGCATAGACATTGCTGATATAATTCCTTCAATACAGTCAGTATTCTATCTCCTCCTGTAGTTCTTTTTCTTTCTCTGATGATGTACATGAGATGATGTTCAAACAGCCAATGGTAGTTACTACCAAAGTAGACCTATCAAAACTACATGTTCCTAGCTAATGACATCTTAACCCAGTTGAAGGTAATCAGAGATTTCCAGTGTCACCCTGAAAGACTTGGTTGCCGACTGATATGCTAGTGAGCAGCAAATTAGACATGGAGTCTGCTTTAGCTACGTCAACAATATAAGAAAGAAATCCTAAGAAGCTGAGATTAAAATTAGGTGAGATCATGCACATTTTGAGTAAAGAAGTCTCTGCTAGAATAAAGAGAGGAACAGTAACTGTATTGGTGTGACAAATTCAGAAAAGAATAAAATGCATAGACACTAACAGCCTAGATATGCATAGGGCTGAAACACTAAGCAGAAAGAGAAAATGAAGTGTCGTATTTTAATCTATAGATAGAATAGGGGGAAGAAATCCTGGAAAAAAAGTGTGAAGACAAAAATATTCCAACAATGAAGTAATGTAACTGCTAATGGAATTAGTTCCCAAGTGGAAATAACAGGCACTTAAAAGCTAGTTGGCACATTCTTGGACAACTTCCATTAGAGAACAATATTACAGTTTCTGGAAGAGGACCAAAATAATCTAATCACACTCTTTTGTTTCTTGGAGCTTTTGTGATTATTCCTGCTTGATATTTACTTCCAAATGAATGGTATTTCAAAGGCAAACAGATAGTGGACCTCATTACTCACAGACACAGGGAATATATTAGGGTTATTTTTACAAAGCTTTAGATCTCTCATATCCCCACCTTTGATATTTTTAGGAAAGCTTTTAACCTCATCTCTTCCAAAATTACCATTTTTATTAAAAAGGAAACAAAGAGATTTTAAAGAACTATAAAGGAGGAAGTCTGCCTGTCAGCTACTAAAAATTACTTTGAAAAGGGAGTTTTCTTCTGTCGGAGAAAAATATTCTCTAAGAAATTAACCACTTAGCTTTTCTAAAAGAAACCATCAGGATCTTCAGTTCAAAAATAACCTCAATTAAAAAAAAAACCCTGCATTCAGACCCCTTCAGGAGAAAAAGTAAGTAAACTATTTCCATTTACTCAAGCTTTACTCTGTAAGAATAAAAGGATGAGTACTTGTGTGCTTCCATAAAAGGATTTTCATTATTTTGTGTCCAGTTTTATATAGTAGAGGCACCTTGGCTGTCCTTTTCAGTACTGACATTGCCTGGACAATACTTCTGTAGGAACAGGCCCTGAATGCACAATACTGCCTGACAGTTAAAAAACACAGAATATGGAGGCTATTTCAATATCCTTGCACTAGGATTCTTTGAACATTTTCTAGTTCCTTTTTCAAGGAACTGTATAATGGTGATGTAGATGGACTTCACTATAAAAAGTACAAATGAGAGAAAAAACAGAGTAATTGATAATTAAAGACCATTGAATAAAAGACTATAAAGCTAGAACTATAACCCAACACAACAAAAGGGGTTACCAGTAGTGGTTGCAAAATTAAGGTGTACATGTTGGCTGTACCTGTCAACTAAAAAGAAATAAGGCCTTAAGAGCAGAGAAGAGTGGCAAGCTGTCGTGTCCCGCGCGACAAGGCCTCAGCCGGTGAGGGAAACCATGAGCCACACAATATGAGTGATAAAGAAGTTTCCGTTTATTCAGCCCAAATAGCTCACTTATATAGAGGTTACAGTTTACAATAACTACGCTTATCCATTGGTCAGGGACTATAAACTACATCTTTCCCATCACCTCCATTGGTCAGGAACTATAAACTACATCTTCCCATCACCTCCTACCCACAGCTGCATCTTAGGGCTGGTTTCTCACACCCCTCTTCAAGGTTGTTTACCTCCAAAGTTGTTTACCGGGACTGGCCAAGGCCAGGAGGGCTCCTTTCAGATTTCTGCAAGTCATGCCCGCTCAGCAGCATCCATTTTGTCTCTGGCATCCATGTTCTCACAGTCTGCTTTCACCTTCCCTAAGCTGTTCCAGAGAGCCATGGCCACGGGCTACAAGCCAGTTCCCAACAGCAAGCCTCAGATCTCTATTAGTTCCTGCAGATCTGTCCATTATATTGAAAATGAGTGCTTTATATTAACTTAGGAGTTAAACTGTTTACTGAATAACAGTACTCTAGGACACGGCATTCTGCATCATCTTCCTAACTTCTGCCATTCAACAATTTATATCAAGAGTAGACTCTTCTCACATACTGAAAGTTCCTATCTATCAGTCAAGAACCCAGAAACAAGAAAACACTCACTGCTGTTCTCAACAAAACAAAACTTCATAGAAAATAGTTGCTGGAATTTGAAACCACAGTTCTGGCTGGACTTTTCAGCATGAGAGATGAGTGAAAGTGTCAGTGAGTCAACAATAATTTCTACAAATTATATGAGAGGCTGTTTCATGGATTTAATTGCATGAATCATCAAAAGTTGTGCATTTTTTCTCTGAAATCTTCTAATGGATTTCCCTATGCTGTAAAAAAAAATTGGGTGTTGAAAGTTTAGTTTTAAACTATTAGATCTGATGTTGACTATCTGACAATGAAGTAGAGTTTTTCCTCCCATGAAAAAAACAGAAATGCAACCCAAAATAATCTCATTCATGACTTTTAATAGCTTCAGATGCTGCTTTTTTGTTGTTATTCTGAGTTGGACCTTGACTGAGGGCAAGTAGAGAGGAAAAATACAGAGGAAAAACACTCAGAAAATTAAGCCAATACTTGAAACGTCACTAACAGTACTTCTGGTATCTTTTTTAAGCCTTTGGATTTTGCAGAGGTGAATCCATTAAATGTTTCTAATCTTAGAATGTGGTCTCTCTACCTGGCTCTCCTTTCAACACAAAACCAGGTTTTGCCACACCTGTCAATTTTATCGCTGTTAGCATAGCTTTTTATGTTAAGAAAGAATTAACCAGATTTTTTTCAGGACATAGATGTCTGAATGCCATTTAATCTGCTGGATTATTGAATTTAAATCTTCCAGTGAATCATTGATAAAATAGAGGGAATGTCATTCATTATTCTGAGCACCTTCCAAACAACCAAAAATCCATTTTGTTGATGAAACAGTATATAAGGCTTTTGATAAAATTATTCTTGTCCCCTCTGAGCCTTGAGGTGACAGTCCATACATTTGATTGCAGGTGGAGACTTGGGGTCTTGGGGCCTTTCATTATCAGGGGATCAGTAGATGCAGCTTTTTGGGGGAAAGTATGGATCAGATGCTGTAGCTTGGACCTGATACTGGTTGATGGTGAGAAAAGAGACTAAGAGAAGATTTGTTTGACTTTAATACTTTACTTCATTATGCCTAACCCTGAAAAAAGATATACTTGAAGTAGAACCATAGCTATTTAGTCTGTGGCCTCTTTCCACCATAAATATATCTGCCTCGTGTTTTCTTTCCCTATGGACACTATATTTCTCTTTTGTTGTCTATTCCTATGTGGAACTAAGGAATTCAGAGGAAAAGAATGCAAAGTGTAAATAAAAAGATGCTCCAATTTTACAGAAAATCCACTATAGAATAGACCTAACAGGTTTTTACAGCAGTTCTATCTTAAACATAAAGATCTGAGAGAAAAATCTTCTCTCATGTTAATCTTTAAAGTCAAATTCAGTCTACTTATTGAGACATCTTGAGATAAAGACAACAGTTCCAAATGTAATTTTTCAGTCATTATTCTTCTCGAAGTAACAGAGTGCAGCTAAAAAAGTAAAAAATATCAGACTTTGGCCAATTATCTTCTTTAGTTTTGCCTACTGTTTTCAATTTCATTGTGTCTCTTTAGTTTTGTTTTATTCTGATGACGTCAAGAGTATTGTATATATATATTGCATTAAGAAAACAGTATATACACATAGATCCATGAATGAGTGTGTGTACATATGTAGAAGCATACATATGCAAGACATTCTGAAGATACTATCCTCAAATAAATATTAAGGATCAGTCAGGTAGTCATTTTGTTTTTAAGCTACTTCATGATGCTGTTACAGGTGAGATTCCTCTAGTCTAACCTAGACATTTTAATGCTTGCTATGCAAGACTGATGTTACCCTAAAGATTCTTTTATAGTCAGCTAAGAGAAATAATCAATCCAACAAAGCAATTCAACTCACCTTAAGACAGATCCCTAGGACAGAGTAGAGTAATAGCTATGGAATGTAAAGGGGACTATGTCTGCCTAGTAGAGATAAAAGAATCTAACTTTTACACATCGAAACTTAGTTGTTATGCATCCCAGTCTTTGCTACTCTCTTTTTCTGCTCACCTCACTGCCTCTGGTATACAGACAGAGGGACTGTGTGGGAGATCCTACTCTCTCTAAATGTCAGTGGAGTTGGCCCATCCTGCCTTCAGGCTACTAAAAGCCCAGTTTCTCTGCCCATGGAGACTGTGATCATACCCAAATGGTCCACTGCCAGCAATGCCCTCTGCTTGGCTGCTCCACATCTTACTCTCCTGCTTCCATACTGTTCTCATTTCCTCTTCTCCCCCTGAGCCTGAGGTCTCACAGTACCTCACTGGAGACAGACTTAGAGGTTATCAAACCTTCAAATGACAGAAAATAACTATGAATTTCAAGCTGCATAGCAAGGGAAGCCTGTCAGTTAATTTACAATCCTTATAAACTGCATTATCGGTCTCAGGATCATATGAGCAATTAAATTTTTGTAAACATAGTTCTTTCAAGCTTCACCAAAATTTATTCCCATTTTGAAAGCCATCCCCTTTTATGTTGCACAGTTCATGAGTAATTCAAGGTATTCTCAGAAATGTTTCTGAGAAATTACAAATGTGGATTCAGCATGATCATTCTTTGCTAGGGCTGCCTTTTAGAAATACTGAATCTCTTTTACAGAAGGAGTTATAAATAAAAAATTAGACAAGCATAAACATCTGCTCACACAAAATTACATTTTTATCCTATGTGTCAGCACATAAGCTCCTTTTTCCATCTCCAAGAACCTCTACTAAGCAGAATGCAAATAATCATCTATATTTTTATTTGAAGTCCAACTTTAATGAGATTCTCATGAGGTTTTTATTTAGGCCAAGGAGTTTGGGTTATGCTTTTCTCAATTTAAAACCCACCCAAAGTATATGTGAGTGTCAAAGAACTTCTACTCAGGCTACACATTTTACATTCAAAGTAATTCAAACAAGGAAAGATGTGAAAAAGTGATAACTTGATCCTGAAGACATTTCAATATGCACAAAAGTCTGCTTTCACAGTACAGAATCACATTTTATCACTGGATTTATTATTGGTGGAAACTCAAGTACACATAGCCTTGGGCTCAAATAGCCTCCATAAACCAAAACATAAAAGCCATCCTTCATGAACATCTTTTTCTAATTCAGTCCTGCATTTTTTCACATTAAATTTGAGTTTCTTTCTCTGATTCACGGTATTCACTTTGAACATGCTTCTGCAACTTTTCCTCTATTAGTCTGAGTCAATACTTCTTGCAACAGTGTATGATCTTGCCTCTCTTTGCTGCTTTGCCACTATCAGGCACATTCTTGTAATTTATAACCAGCAAACTCCCCAGTTTCAGGAATTTCCACATCCATTACAAGGATATCTTCACAAACATCAGAAATAAAAAATGCATTCTCTTTTGCAGCTTTGAATTACAGGTTGAAGATACTCTCAGTAATCTTCCTAGCACATGCCTGAATCATCATTTATCTGATATTCTAGATCATCTACAAAATATTTGATTCAGATGCTCCAGTCATTTCTCCATGTAAGCACTCACTAAGTGATTTAATAAATTCATCCTTGCATGTTCTGTCAATGACAGAGAATAAAGCCACGTGTATAATTCAAGTGAACACATTATTACATACTTACCATCTTAATGTAGCAACATTGGTCTAGATTTGAGAGGAAATCTTTGAATGTTAAACATTATAAACATTCTTCTGATTCAGTTTCAGTCCTGACTGCGTATTTCTTGCTCATCCCAAATGAAATCAGCAGCAGCTGATTTCTGTTCGGGGTGCAGAGAGCACAGACTGCTGTATCAGTAAGCTGTGCTTATTAATTCAGAGGCCACTGGCAATTTTATGTTTCTATTTACGTGTTTGGAGGAAAAAGTGTAGGTTTGGTAGAAACTTGATGTGTACATGGAATATTTGTGAATGCTCAGCAGTACATTACTTCCATAAACCAATATATTTGAAGTTTAGTACAAATGTTAAGAGTAGATCCAGAGATGATGGTTCTATGCCTCTTTCCAAAGCTCTCCAAAATTCTCTAAAAAAGTAAGGATGAAACAACAACAGTCTTATGTTGGGAGATAAAGGTGCTCCAACTCTGACACCTATGACCCAAAGGTTTGTATTCAAAATCACTGGCATTTTCCTACATTCATGACTGGCACAAGAAAAGGGTAAAAGAAGGCACTCTACTCACCCAAGGAGTTTGATAGAATGAGTTTTCCATTTAGAACCTGCTTTCTGGGAGTGCCTATAGATTCCCTCTTTGTAAAGGAAAAAATCTTCATGCACTTTCATGATAGCTGAAAAACAATAGACAAAATCATCACAGGCAGCAAATACTGTTTCTATTCTTGTTCTCTACTTGCATTAAATCTGAAGTATCTGTTGTGTGTTGGTTAGCACTAAATTCACTAATTGCCCTGAAGTTCTCTCTAAAGTTTTTGTGGAGCTAATTGGGTTTCCCTGTCATGGAAACTCTCTATTATGGACATCTTCCAATACAGGAAGATATTTTGTCTAGTGTAGGCTTATATATTCTAGTGAAGCTCAATTTGATAAAACAAAACTCCTCAAAGTTCATACATAAAATCCTTAGTTCTAACTTTAAAAAAGATTTTAACAGACAATGTATATACTCTGAAATAGGGTGGAATGATGTTTACGTCTTTTTCTTAAACTCAGATGAAGTACATTCAGTACTCAGCAGTCTCCTTATGGAACACTTCATTATCTGTATGTATCTTCATCCTGACTATCAGCTAAAAGCATGGGAAAAAAAGAGAACAACCTTACACAGAAATGTAAGGCCTAAGAGTTGATAAAGTGAAAATTTTGTGCAAGAGAATGATTATTAAAAGTATTGTTTTTCATTATTTACTAGGGTTATCATACACTTTTAGAAAAATGTTCTGTGTTTCTGCTCCATATTTGTTTTGCCACTTAGCACCGCTTGCTTTTCTGTATGATGGGCTTCCAGGTCTACATTACCTTTTACCTCACCTTTCCAGATTCCAGCGAACCAGAAACTTAACTTCCACTTTCTTTTTGCTTAATGGACTTTAGCATTCTTAGATGCCACACAGCTTGGAACATGAGAATGAGAGAAATCCAGTTTCTTAAAGTCTTCAATCTTGGGTGTCCCGTAGAGTACGAGTTTCATTTTTATGTGGTTGGAGTATTTATAACCCACATGCCTAGTAGGGATCTACAATATCCAGTAAGTTGAGCTCATGCCACAGTTTCTTCTATGTGGCACGCTTTCAAATGTCTTTTTCCTACCAGAATTTTTCATAAACATTTTTTCATGAAGGAAGTAAGCTATCTTTACAAACTCTTGGCCCCTATCATACTCAGCTGAAAACAGAAAACATTCACAAATTTTAGGGAATGAAAAATAACAGCTTAAAATATAGTCACCTGAGCTCATTTGCTCAAGAATCCTGGCTAGAAATATATTTTCTAATGAGGTCTCTCTCATAAAAAATGTGTGCTGGTAGCAATATACATGGAACAAGCAGTCATGATGCTACGTGGCAATTTTGGGATTAAATATAAATTTTGGGATTTATATCAGTTAAATCAGAAAAACAGTTAAACCCTTCTAAAGAATAAGGTTACAACTTCTGCTGAGCTGCCTGCAGAACCAAATATCACAACAGACCAAGTGAAAAATAGAACAATTTTTATTCTTGGTTGCTAGCTGCAAGCTCAGGATGCAATTAGAGCTTTCTGCAAAGGTTTCACCTTCCCTTTGCCCCCAGGTTCACTGGTGCATAGAGCTAGGAATTTGACTCACATGGATGTTCCTGTAATGCTATGTAAAACACTTGCTGTTGAGGTTTCTGAGCAGCAGAGCCAAAGTCAGAGCCAAAAGGGGGGGAAGAAAAGCCCAGATGGTTTTAGTCCAAGTGAGGGTTTCAGGGGAGAAGTGAAGAGGATGAGTCATTCAAAAAGTCACTGTTGATCTTGGTTTGATATCTTGGCCAAAGGGAGAGCAAGAGAAGATTCTTTATTTCTCTAAGAAGCCAGCGCTCATCAGAAGACTTCAAAACTATAACCTCTATAACCAACAAGAGCATTTGGGCTCTGAAAAAGGAAATTCCAGGAGTATTCCAGTACTGAATGTGTTTTTGTGGAGCACATTTCCGGCACACATATTTTTGTGCATACTTGCAACAAATCCAGCTCACATCATTCTACTCAATGCAAACCCTGATGCAACAGAGATAGCTTTGGGGTTCCTAGTTGCCCAGCTAAAGTCCCTGGATGAACTCCCATGTGCATGTCTGTTTTAGTCACAGTGGAATGCAATCTTTAGTGTCATCTTGCAAACTTACCATACCTTGCACTGGCCCTTTGTCCTTTATTTCTTTCATTATATCCGTTTCCTAAGAGGAGGTAAGGGCAGCAGCAAGAGGGAGGGGGAAAAAAAATATTCTATTCAATAAAATTAAAACTTTGAACCTTTTATCACTGTGTACATATATATGTGGTATAAATGTATAATTGTCCTTGTTTTTCTGATTAAAAATATTTGGTTTACACAAGCGAAAAGTTATAAATGCATTTTTTTTGTTTTCTGTCTCTAATTTCTATGAGGCCACAAATCAATACCTTTAACATATAGTATAAAACTGAGAACTTATGAAGAATTTAAACTCTTTTGAAAACACAAGGCCTGTATGAAGGAAAATTCACAGGCCCAGTCTTCAAGTAAAGTGATCAGTTTTCCATATATCAGATAATTTTCCAGCCCCAAAGGAGAAAAATGAGTAAGATGATGGATGAACACCAGGAACTTACTTTTGAGGAGACCCTGTAGTGAGAGGCACACCGATACAATTGATTGGATTCTTCTAAAGGATTAGGACATGGCCCATTTGTAAAGTTTTTTCCAATTTCACTTGACACGTAACAGTGATTTTCACCTGATGGCTTCAGGTGATCATTCCAAAATGATGGATAACAAGCATAGGATACAACTCTGTTCAGATAAGAAATAGGTTGGGAAAAAAAAAAGTTAAGAAAATTTGATCAGAAGCTTACTGAAACATTTTATACAGTTTTTTCAAGTTTTTAGTTATTTTACAAATGCAGTATTTCAAGTAAATTTATGGGGTCCCTCATTCTTCAAAATTCTCAGTGTCTCATGTCTTTAACTGGATGGCACTTGATTCAATTAATATGTATGATGTTCATGATTAAGTTTCATTTGTCCCCTCCACACTTTTCTCCAAAGGGATGGTAGCACTTGTCATTTAGCACATTCATCCTATTAATCATGCATGAAAGTTTCACACTGAATGATATCAATAAATTAGCAGGGTTTTCAATAGCAAAATTGGCTTGTAAGATGGGTGTGTTTGCAGCAGAAAATTTTTAAGGGAAATAAATAGTTTGCTAAGTTTAGCTACATTTTTTTGCAGAAATGCTGGAAAAATTCTGCAGTATTTTTACTTCTTTTTATCTAAAAATACTCTAAACTTCATTCTTCTGACAATATCAAAGGAAAATTTTAAATAAAATTTGATGGCATAAAATGTCTTACTCTCATTTTTTTACGGTTTACATGCAAATAATTGATTTCTGTTGGCAAATGAGTAAATCTGGTACTACTTCCCAAGAGACATATAACAATAAACGGTTAATACCAATGGCTTAATTGATACTAACAACAAACTTATGGAGGGAGTGTGCCCCCTTAAAAGAGAACTGAACCTTTACTACTAGAAATGCATGGGAGACAAGTGAAATCAGATTCAGAATATGTTAAACACTTGCTAAGTTAATGAACACCATAGAACAGTGTGAGAGGAATCATTTGGACGAGAGGTAGTAATTGGGTTCCTCCTCATTGTTTCATTGGGGGGAAGTAAAATAATAAATTAACATGAGTGATGTTGGCAGGAGGGACTTTGCTCAGGTGGAAATGCTGACAAAGTCTATGACATAGAGAGAGCTATGTCATATGCTGTTCCTTCCTTAATAAATAAATTTGTGCCTGGAAGTGAATGTGGATCAAGGGACAGAGGTGAACTTTGTGACATATAAACACATGGCATCCATTGTTCAGAAAAGGAGCGTGATTATTCCTTCTGTCACATCCTGGTGACTGGCAGCAAAGAGCCTCTCAAGGAAATTAAAATTACAGAATGTGCCCTGATACCACTGGTCTGATCTCTAGAGAACATGAAAATATCCTGGCTATTTGTTAGAAAAGCATTTATTTCAAAATATTTTCTAAATGCCAAGAGAGTTTTTGTTCAGATATGCAACTGTTAAATTTTTCCTGCAACTCAGAATTTTTCATTAAAGCTTTCAATTTCAAGTTTTTAGAGTTTATCTACAGGAAATAGGACCCAATTAAAACGTTTTCAGGTGAAATTCGACAAAGACGTTAATTTAAAAATCACGTCAGTCAGTAATCACTGGACAGCTATTTTCACAAAGATTTTAAGAACACAAAAGTCCTTTGTGAAAAGAAACATAGGGGAAATGTGTTATAGCAAATACATGATTTGCAGACAATAGGTTAAGCCATCTGATAACTTATCTGAGACAAAATCCCATGCTAATTTTGGTTTTGAAAATCTATGAAGTACTAGATCAAATGAACTTTGAAGCACAGGCTAAAAGCCTTCATGGCATCCAAGAATGAAGAGGGGCAATAAGAATAAGAGGTGGTTTCAAGGAAAGGTAAGGAGAGGTTTTAATTCTTTACCTAGGCAATATATCAAAGGGACTGCTGCTGAACAGTGAATTTGGTTCAAGAAGCTTATTTTTTTTTACTGTTTGACTAACACTCTTTTTACTTAAATCAAGTGAAGGAAACAAAGCATGTATTTTAAATGTGCTTCTTAATTTTCTGCACTATTCTGTTAGATGTTTCCAAAACAGAACCCATTTTTCTGTGACAATGCCATGGAGATTTATGAAAAGGTTTCTTTTAAAAAAAATAAACACTTGAGTGAAGCAGGATATTTTCAAATAGACAGCCCTATAAAAAGCATATGTATTTAAATCACTTGAATCTATACTATACTATACTAATTACACTATACTTGAATCTGGAGAGCTGAAAGCTTTATTTTCACACAATACTGAGGATAATTATGTTTGCCTGTGTATACTGTGGTGTGTTCATACATTCTTGGCAGAATTCAACTGAAGTCAAGTTTAATTAAACAATTAAGCAATTGCCAGTTTTGAGGGTTTATTGTATTTATATTTTTGCATTGTGATACAGTAGCATGAGATGATAACACAATCAGAATGTAATTTCAGACATTAGAATATGTTGTTAGCAAGTTGTCCAAAACTAACATTAATACCTTTGTCATACCTTGCAACTTCTAAGAGCTCAAGGTACAAATCTAATCAAGCCTTGATTAGAGGCAGTATTTGTATTCAAGTGAGTAACCTTTTTCTGCCTAAAAGTTAATAGCTTCTTCCTTATTCTTACAGATTTTAAGATTTTCATTTCCTTTATGAGGAAAAATAGATGCTTTCAAGGCACTCTGATTCCTCCCAAATTATGACTTGTACCTGAAATGCAAAAAATTAGTAATAATTAGAAATAAAATACTGAATTACATATTAGTTAATGGATGAAGACAGAGAGAAAGTAAGAGAAGTAAACAGCAATTCAGTTTCACTTATAGCAGATTTCACTGTTAATTGGGTACTCAGTGATTCTGAAAATTCAGGTCTCAGTACTAGCCTTAACCTCATTGAGCTTTCTGGAAGTCTTCCATTGACTTCACTGGGGATAGTTAAGGCCAGCACTCAATTTTCCTGAGTATCTATCAAAAATCTAAGACAAGAACACGCCAGAAATCAGAAAGAGAGAAGCTTTAAAACTTGCTGTAAAAATTTACAAGCCCACACAAAAAAATCAATGTGTTTCCTCCCTTTTGCGGGGTAAGGAGGTAATGGAAAAAAGGGTTGAAACATACTGACTCATGAAAGAAAAGTCACATGAAAATGTGAGAAAGCAAGCACTACTTAACAGTGCTCATTCTAAAGGTGCTTCAGTCTTTTATGTCATAAATTTCCATTTTGTTCATTGTCAAAGGCAAAAGGTTGTGGATAATGGAGTTTGAGCTACAAAAATGCTTCTGCTATCTGTCCAGTGAATCAAAAAGGTTAATTCTTTATTTTTAGATCTTTTTGTATGATTTGTTCTTGGTCACTGTTAGTGACAAAACACTGAGCTGAACAGAACCTTGATCAGACCCAGCATAGCAGTTCTTGTGATTCTATTGTTCTTCCAGTATCTATCTTCACATATTTTTTGAGTTGTTTATATTTGTGTCTGGAACAGATGAAAAAGATTTGAAAATGAAAAGAAAGGAGGAAAGAAAATAAGGATCTCTAAATATAGCTTCTAAAAGTAGGAAAGTAGGGACATTTTTTGTCTGTTGTATTTTTATGCTAAATCAATGACTGGAGATAAGAATGGTAGCAGATAAGCTCTTTAAGAGTGTGGTGATGTTGTACATGTTGGAGCTGCCTCCGTGGTGACAAAAAAGATGGATGAATCACTAAGAAAATAGTCTCAGACTGCAAAGATTTACTAGAGATATCAATTGTCTCAAAAAATTGTGATGATTCTCACATCTTCCTTGCATATTCTTTACTCAGACAGTCAGCTGCAGGAGGTTCCTGAATACCATGAGGCATCTCAGCTGACCAGTAGTAACACAAGCACTTGAGACTTTGGAGGTGACAAGACACTTCACAGGTGTACTCCTGTAAGCTGAGGTTTCCTATCTGTATCCTTTCAGGAACATCACTTGCACACTGGAGATCTTTGGTCAGTAGGAACAATTTTCTCACTACCACATTGCAGCCTGAGCTCCCTCTGTGAGTACAGATGTAGATAACACAGTGCCTCAAAAAGCCCCCACCTGCCTGACTTTCCTTATAGAATTAAACTAACTCTTGTATGCTTCTGCAGAACAGTCTCTGCCACACTAACCACACTGCTTCAGCCGTGAATTCATTATTAGTTATGTTTGGATAGGGATAACAGAAGGAACATAAGACTAAGAGGCTTTATTCTTCAGGGCTTTTCCTCTAAAAATAGCGTGCTCCAACTGTTGTGGATATAATACTCATTAAAAATGGAACTCTTATCTTTGCTGGCAATTACTGTGCTCCTGTCCCCAACATAGTAGGCAAGCATATAGTCCAGAGAGAAAACATATTTATTCTCTCAAGAGCAAGAGTTACTGATTAAAATGATCCTGTTTTTCTAGTTAAATAAAAGTGTTGCTTAAAATGTTAAGCTTTAACTTTCATTTCTTCATGTATTAAGTCTTTGCTCTCATTCCCATGAGGTGCTGAGGGTTCTTTGCTAGGTGGAATCCATTACTACCCACTGAAGTCACTCAGCTAAAGATTCTCTCAGTCAAAATCCAGACCAAAACTAGTTTGGTGTTTAAAGTGAGGAATACTCGATGTAAATTATCCCCATGACAACACAAAGCCTGTGTCAGATTACAAATAGTTTGGTACTCTCGAGGAAATCAGATTGATTACTTTTTGTACTGTCCATGTGAGTGACAGTGCTTTTGTCTTCACCGAAGGCCTCAGGCTACCTTGTCATCTATGACATCTGATGCATGCACTTTCCATGGTTTGCTTGGTGGGTTGGTTGGTTCTTAACTAAAATTAAAAGTTGACAGACAGCACACCTGAGATAAATCTCTCTGTCAGTATCATGTATATCAAAGACAGATTAAGATGTGAAAGTGAATGTATAGGACTTAGAGAGGAAATAGATTTTGCTATGGAACAGGCAGTACAAAATAAGATCTCTGATATTGTGAGAAACAGAAGAATATAATTATACTGTATATAAAATCCATTTATCAAAAATTCTACTGGAACCAATTTCCAGGCACATGAAGTTCAAGGAGTAGACTGGGAACACACAGCTCAGATCCACCATGGAAATTTATCACTGATGAAACAATAAGATAATGAGATGATCTGACCATGATGAAATGACTAGCTCATTCTCACTAGGAGAATAACAAAAGGAGTGTATTTCATTTACCTTGAATTTAACAATGTTTTCAAATTAATCTCCTGTGGTAGTTTTCTGTATATTAGACTAGATACATTGCTTACAAGGTCAGTAACTGAACAGGACTGGCATGCTGAAAAGGTGACAGATCAAAGTGACCAGTGACCAGTGTCAGCTTACTAGTGGCATTACTCAGGAGTTAACGCAGCAGTGACACCATTTTGCATCTCTATTAGCAATCTGGAGAGGATTATGAGGATGCCAAATTGGTGAGGAGAGTTAGGATCCAAGGCTGCCATTCAGAGAAACATTGACAGGCTGGAGAAATGAGCTGACACAAACCTTATTAAGTTCAACAAAGGCAGAAGTGAAATGTGTTCTCAGAAACAGAACTGACTATGCAGCCGTACTGGCAGGGGACTGCCTGTGAGGAAGACACTTTCACAGAGAAGGAGATGAGATATAATCATAGAATGACTTGGATTGGAAGGGACCTTAAAGATATCTAATTCCAACTCCCTTGACATGGGCAGGGATATTCTGCATTAGACCAGGTTGCTGATTGCCTTAGTGAGCACAGGCTTGGATGTCTCCAGGGACCACCTCTCAGGGCAGCCAGTGTCTCACCATCCTCATGGTGAACACTCAAGTTCTTCCATCTTCCTCTCAGTTTGCTTCTAGAGAAGTTCCACATACCTCACTTTCCCCCCATCTCCTGCTTCTGTTCTGCCCCACACTAACCTTTTTCCAGCCCATTTTCCCCCAAATCCCACACAGCTGGGCTCTGCTGGGGACTCCTCCCCTTCCCAGTTGTTCCAAATTACCCACTCTGCCCCCCTCTCCTATTTAACACAAAAAAGAATGGGTAGCAGCTACTATTTCCTCCTGAGTCCTTCCACCATGAGGCCTAGGAGTGCTCCTCTTGTCTCTGCTGCTGGACACACCACTGGTGAGTTGCATTCTCCAAGGGGAGAAATGCACAGTGGAAGGAGAAAGGCTGGGGGGCCTGCTAGCCCCCCACCTGGTTAAACGGGGAGAGGGATGAGTGAGCTTGTGACTGTTTGCTTATAAACAGAATAAATTTAGCTTTGGTGTCATTAGTGGCTCTGACCCATCTGAGCACTGGTGGTCAGCAGCAGACCCTCTTTGTTAACATGGACAATCAATGTTGGGCTGTGATAGCAAGAACACAGCCTAGACATTGTGTAAAGTGTCACCTGTGAGCTTACACCTTGAGTACTGTCTTCAGTTTTGCCATTCCCTATGATGAAGCTGACAAACTAAACAAGATCATTGGAATGCACTTTGGAGGCTGAAGCACATGAGGGTGGGGTTGAGGCAGCTGCAGCTGTTCAGTCCAGACATAGAGAGGCTAAAAGGGGATCTCATTATTGTTTTAAACTACAGGAGAGATCTTAGAGGAGATGACAGAGAAAGATTCTTCTTGGGGATCTACAGTGGAAAGCTAGAAGGTATCAGTTACAATATATACAAAGCAAAATGCTGATCATATATAAGGAAAAAAGTGAAAAAATTCAACCTGCTACGTGAAAGGTGGTATAACCTCCATCCCTGGGGATAATCAAAATATGATCAGGGACACAGCCTGAGAAATCTGATCTGATTTCAGAGTTTGTCATACTTTAAGCAGAACAATGATCTAGGTGACCTCCAAAGGTTTGTTCCAACCTAAACTATTCTATGATCCTGTAAATCATTCTTTTCCAACTAAAAAAGTTTCTAGCTGTTCATGTGGAATTTGAGAGCTGTTAGCTTGGCTTAGTCTGACCTGAAGGAGCAAGGGTCTTTGTACAGTCCTTCCTGCAGTGTTACATTCTGGCACAACCAGATGGGATGATTACAATTTGTTTTATTGAAAGACAGTGATTCTTTTGAAAAATGTTGTCTCATGTAACTCAATGTTTACTCAATGCTGCTTAAGATGAAGAGCCTGTATTCCGAGAGCCATAGAAGTTATAAGTCCACTTACAGAATTACGGTACCATCTTGATTTGTCTTGCTGTTAGAGGTTACTGTTTTCCCCAGCCGTATTACAGCTGATGTAATGAGACTTAAATGGGCACTGGATGGCTGCAGAATTTTCTTACTAATAGTCCTAATTCAAAATAGTAACTGCTTGTTTCTTTGGGAGTGCTTTGTATTCTTTTGGCTTCATAAAGGTGATTTAAAGAAGGTGTAAATGAGAGTGATAGTCTTGATGAAGTAATATAGTTAAATACAGGACAATTTTTTGAAAGGCCAGTTATCATGATTGTAGCACAAGCAACCCTGTAACTTAAGCATCTGGTTCAAGTTAAAATAATCTAAAACGAAACAAAATATTTACCCATGTGTTTTCAGATATCTCCAAGCACCATCAATACTTCCACCATTACATCCATGTTGATTTCTGGTATCACAAGAGATCAAATTCTGAACAGAAAGGTTTTCTGTGATCTGACCCTGAGAACGAATTGCTATTCTATCTGCTGCAACACCTGTTATCAAAAACAAATAATTGCTCAACTCCACACAGGTTCTTGGGAAAGAGAGATTGAAACAATACAATCACCATGAAAGCAATGAATGTGACTGATTCTTTGGAAAATGTGACACAAACAATTATGCTAATTTTTCATAAAACCATAGATTGCAGCCCATGAGTTCAAATTGCATTACTGACATTTCTTTGCTAACAGAAATTAAAAGTAGTTCATTCCTCAAATATGTGAGCAGCTTCAGAGTTTTCCTCACATATATAACTGAAAAGCTTATACATAATTTACTTGATTAGTGAAGCTTGGAGAATGGCAAATGCACAAATGAATAAACACATATTAAAAAACCCCTACCTTTCAAGTCAAGAATGTAGCTGTGGGAGATTTTTTCAGAAGGTACTCTACCAGTTATGATAAAATGCATTGATCAATTTCCTACTCCATCTCTTACATTGACTTATAGAAAGCAAACAAAACTCTGCAGCTCTGGGTGATATTTTATGTCTTCGTGTCAGTGCAGAGGGAAATCAGTGATTTTTAGTGTTCCTATTTGCTAAAAAAAGGTGAGGGGGAAGCTGAAATTACTTCATAGAATCATAGAATAGTTTGGGTTGGAAGGGACCTTAAAGATCATCGAGTTCCAACCCCCCTGCCATAGGCAGGAACACCTCCCACTAGACCAGGCTGCTCAGTGCCCTGTCCAGCCTGGTCTTGAACACCTCCAGAGAGGGGGCATCCACAACCTCCCTGGGCAACCTGTTCCAGTATTTCATCACCCTCACTGTAAAGAATTTCTTTCTTATGTCTAGTCTAAATCTAAACCCCAACTCCTTCAGCCTGTCCTCATAGGGCAGTTGCTCCAACCCTTTGATCATCTTTGTGGCCCTTCTCTGGACCCTCTCCAATAGCTCGATATCCTTCCTGTGTTGAGGGCTCCAGAACTGGACGCAATACTCCAGGTGTGGTCTCACCAGTGCCGAGTAGAGGGGTAAAATCACCTCTCTTGACTTGCTGGTCACACTCTTCTTGATGCAACCCAGGATTTGGTTGGCAAATTACTTCATTACTAATAACTATAAATTTTCATCACACATCTAGCGTCAATCATATTTTTAAAATAAGAAAAAATTAATATTACTTGCTGTTGAAAAGGCCCAAGATGCTCCACAGTTTCTTTGATCCAGAGGATCGTGAATCCACTCAGGCCATTCATAAGTGGCTGCAAAAAATTCAGGAAATTTTTCTTCTGGAAGTGAATTTCCCTAAAACAAAATGTAGGAGATCTGTATATGCTTCAATTCCTATGTTTTCCTTTAAACTTTACCTTAATTTTGTTTTGGAAATTCTTAATTTTTAAGTTGAGGAAGATGAAAGCATTGGCACCTGTACTTCCCTGACTATCCCTGGGTTGGTTGGCCCATTCCTGTGTGCCCTGGACTCCCTGGCACTCCACTAACTGAACTGGAAAGCTGAGCTTCACAGCTGCCAACCTGAACAAACTATCTGGTTCCTCTCTGATTTTTATCTCAAATAACAACACCCACAAAATACATCAATTATGGCCAAGGTGGTATTCTTGGAATGAAAAGCCTGCTGCTAAAAATAGCAGTGAAATCTGGTATCTTTTACCCTTGACACATGGCTGTAAGTAAGAAATTCTAGTTACCATAGGAAAGGCATCAACATACTGTAGCATTGATTAGTCTTTTGCAAAGAGACTTTTCAACCTACAGCACTCATTCTCATGAGTAATTTTTCCTTTTGCTTTTCTATCTGATGTTGAGGTGATGTACATTCATGGTCTGCTCACTAGAGGCTTTGCAAAGCCTATTATGGCATCTTTCTCAGCTTAAATTTTTGTCCTCCAAGATTTGTACAAATGTATGCATATGCAAGAAACATCTGGCCCAACAGTTAATAATCTCATCTGTGTTCAACATATCAAAACTAGTAACACTTTTTTTATATTACTGCTGAATCTAATGGTATGATTTATTATACTGTGCAGAGAGATAGAAATAGCAACACAGTTACAATGTTAGCCCACCTGTCCATTACTTTGTCTCAAACAATTATTGAAAGTACAGTGCACAAAACGTAATCCTCCAATTATAAGCAAAACATTCTCAGATGTTTCTCTCTCATAAGTAGGCTTATCGCCTGGAGCACAATGGCTTCTACCCTGTTAAAAACCCTTTATTTGACTTCAGTTTATTTTGTCTTCTAATTCTGGATGCCTTGCTGAACCACTTTTTTTAATTACCTCTCTGATTTACAAGACTACACACCTTTTCCTAAGATGATTTAAAATTTAAAATTTAAGGCCAATGCTTTCAGTTATTTCAGGATTCTCAGGGGAGTAAAATGTTTCTATTTGGGGTGCACCCGGAGCACTCTGCTGCATACATAAGGAAGCAGGATTGCTTACATCCAGGTTTTATTCCCAGATTACCCACAGAAAACCTATAGCTGGAAAGAAGATGGTAAGGAAAAAAAGAACCTTGTACCTCATGTCTGTATCTGACATTACATTGGCATGTAGATCCAAAAGAAAGCCTGATAGAGCCTGTGCATATGCCCAGACCCAGTAACTCTCAAGTTCACTACATTAGATGCAGGCTGTGAGTTCCAGATACCATTAAAATACACTGCAAGCTCTAAAGTTGCAGAAACGCTTTTGAAAGTAGAATGCCCACCCATAACAAACCACCAACTTTTACAATCTAAACCCAAAATGTTTGAATTTTTTAATGTTACAAATGACACTGCTGAGAAAAGCTAAATTCTAAATAGATCTCTGGTCTGAGACAACCTGTTACTTCACAAATTCCTAAGCTACTGCCTAGGTATTTAATAGGCTCATATAATAAACCCCAGAGCAAATTCCTCATTAACCATTTAGAAATGCAGGACTGACCTGAAGCCAGAACCATTTTCTTTTGGTCCGAGAAATTACTGCTCTGGTATTGAGAACAACTGCTGTTCTATGAGAAGTAGTATGTCTGGATAATTGTTTCTCAATGTATGCTCCATGGACCAGCATCAGAGAGCACAATGCAATCAGCAAAATGACTAGCAAACTATTTTTAAACCTTCATATGTATTCTCTGCAGCAAGGCTAGGAGTCTGGACAAAGTTGGAAAGTAAGTGGAACACTCATACTTCAGCTTCTTTGGAAAAGCTTGATGGCCTATCAGAGGGAAAAAGCTGAAGATTACTGAAATTGAAAATGTAGAAATAGTTTTTCTGATGAAAAGCAACTTTTTTTTTAAGGTAGGAAAAATGTTATGGACATCAGTTGCTTTGTGAAGACAGAATGTATGTGCCCAACCTTCAGTTTGCAGGAGGGAGATCTACAACTACTGAGCTCTTTTACCATAAAAACTCATATCAGAGGAACAGATGGTGTTCCAGACTGTCTTTATGAGTTCTTTGATTCTTAATCAGGAATGATATTAATAAATTAGTTTTCCATGGCACTCAGAATACCACCTTGCTGCTGGCAGGTGCAGACCCCACCTTTGCAATGTACCTTTTGCGAGAACATTTTCTGACAGAACTTCACAAGAAGCTTATTGCAATGGATTTTAAAGGTGTGGAAGTTATTTTTTGTGCTACATCAAGAATGATGACACTGCCTCCTGCAGTGAATAAACACTTTCACAGTGCCTTCTCAGATAACAGGCATGATACTACTGTGAGCTTCAGATTTATCAAAAGTCACAGCCATTTCAGTGATGTTTTTTGCTGTTAGTCTGTCACAGCTGTTTCAGTGATACTTTTTTCCGTTGGTCTGTCCTAAGTTCAAGACATATCCTGCAGCAGAAGGTTCTGAGTTAAAAATTAGTACTTATTCTATTTTGGGTATTCTAATGTGTCATCATGATGAACTACATTTCCAGGCTTAAGTTTCACCTTATGAAACAGGTTTAGTCTTCTATTGTTAGCAAAGCTTTTAAAAATTCTATTAACAACTTTAAGAAGGTTCTGTTTTCTCTAAGATGAATGTAGCTCTCTCACACTATTTCATCTGAATTTATGTTATGAAGCTATATTTCTGGTTGGATATGTCATTCAAAGAAATAACTAAAAAGCCTCTACTACACAGCCAAACTTCTCAGTGCTGCTGAGAACTGAGACTCCGTTGTAGATATAAAGTGGTTATCACAGAGGGGCTTTACGCTCTTGAATATCCCAAGCAATTTAATAAGAAGCCCTGTTTTATGCAAAAATGCATTTCTCAAACATCCCCAAAGGCAGTAGAACATAATCAGAATAGCAGGTATCCTTGTCATTTACTCCCTAAGTAGTTGACCAGTGATATGCTAAAGAAACGGTTATAATCTCAAGTGAGGAAAAAAAAAAAAAATGCTGGGTTTTAATCAAGTCAGCACAAGACAGAGACAAAAAATCCAGGACACTAATTGTACAAATTTTATCAGCTAAATATATGACTTCGGACAAATTACTTTTTCACTCACAAAATGGGAAAAGCATTAATAATCCCAGAGAATGTATGCATATTTAATCAGTACCAATTTATCCACAATAAGTAACTAGTACCTTGGCCTGCAGGTGAATTAGTACTCAAAGTCACTAAAAAATCAAGCCATTGAGGTTCAGAGAATGTCTCAAAAAATATTAAAACATCATTATTTTTAAATTTCATGATTCATATTTTTGTACTCTCTTATGATGTGTCACTGAGCTACGTGTGTATCTCAGTGGAAACAATGTCATGAAAACTAACCAGTTTTTATATCACCTAGGACTTTGTAAATGTGTTAGTATGCTTCAGAAAATATCAATGACAGAAAATTACTCATGGAATACAAAGCAGGAACAAATGTGTCTGCAAAACTGGTAAATATTTATCTTAAATCATGCCTGGAAGTTAACTCCATGCATATTGTCAGTTTGCTGACTGGAAGAATCTACTGATATACCCCTGGTAAACCCAGCAAGTGCTGTTTCATGCACTGATGGTTGGTATGGAAATTTTCCAAGAAGGAACAAGTCATGCAGAGATTGTTATTTTATATTTTTAGCTTTTGTAGTAACAAGGAATATTTCTTAGAATTCTGTACTAAGCTTTTTTCTTAGAATCCTATGCAAAGTTTGTGCTTCCAGCAATGCCACAGGACTTCATGAGATGGAAGTGCTAAGATGGATTTCTAGACAAGAAATCAATGAAACTCTTCAGCTGTCTGGCAAAGCCACAGGTAGTTGGGTTGTGGCTCACAGATTTCATAAAAAATATTGCAGAGAAAATATATCAGAGAAATGTATCAGTGAATCAAGACAGGGTTCAATGGGCTGTATGTTATGCAGGACTGCTGAGTGAACTACAGCAAACTGAATGGAACAGAGGAAATACCACAAAGATTTCTTGTTGCTTTTCCATTCCTGTTTTACATCCACTTTTTGCTTCTGCTGTGTAAGAATCTCACTGTACTCCTCAAGGAAAAATACAACAATAACAAATCAGCCGCAAATCTTTGGAGTCTCAATGCATTTCACTGGTAATTTGGGCTAGATATCTACTAAGTATTGCAGTGAACTCACATCCTTTTCTCATTTTGACTTGTGTTCTTCAACTAAAATGGCTGTGAAAAGTTGTCTAGCAAATCATACAAGAAAAAACTCCAAAGCTTAATTTCTGTCAGCTT
The DNA here is from genome assembly GCA_013400935.1 of Turnix velox. Taxonomy (NCBI): domain Eukaryota; kingdom Metazoa; phylum Chordata; class Aves; order Charadriiformes; family Turnicidae; genus Turnix; species Turnix velox. Next base: position 49,806 of record VZTY01017768.1, read on the forward strand.
CCAACCCTGACAACCCTCCACAGTGTAATTTTGAGCAAATTGGGCATTCCAAGCTGCAACCCAATGCCTCACAAAGGTGTTGTAGGGATCTGACCTTCTGTGTGACAAAGTTAGCATCAGGCAAAAGAGTTAGGACTCTAAAAGATTTAGAACTGCTAACATTTTTTCAGAGGCACGTGGCCTTCCTCCTTTGTTCCCATTTGCCCAAAACTTGAGCCTCCTACTGCATCTTAACTGATGGGCTTTCAGAACTTCTTTCAGGGATTGCTGCTCATTCTCAACTATTAGCCTCAATAAACTATGTTTAATAAGGTATGCAATGACTAGCAAATGGAGAAAATATTGTAGAGCCATCCTAAAGAAATGAAGATTTCAGACATGAGTGATGTTTATATTAATGCACAATTTTCCCTTTTTATCATTTGCTTTTGCTTCTTCTTATTTGATTTCCATTTATATGACCACACACTCTATGGCTGGAGAAATAAATACTCTAGGAGCTTCATAGTCAGCATGGAAGCATTGAGCTGTAAATTTCTGCATCATAATCTTATAATCATTGACATTTATTTTTCCAAGTTAGTAAAATTTTGTGTGGCACTTACTGGAGCTTCTCTCATATTCAACAAGGAATGAGATGGAGGGAAGGTGCCCAGGCGCCTTTTGAAACCTTCTTCCAGTGTCATTCCCCAGAAATAACTGTAGTTGTCAGCTTTCCATCTTCCTCACAGACAGAAACCAAGCAAAAAAAACCCAGGTTAGACATGGAATTTACTTTATTACCTTGGATACTTTTGGCTCATGTCCAGATTTTCATCCATCAATACTTCCAAGTACTTTTGTACAGAGCTGTTCTCTATCACATCACTTCCCAGCCTGTATTTGTAATGAGGATTGGCCCAGCCCAGGTGCAGCACTTTGCACTTGTCCTTGGTGAACTTTGTGGGCTTTGCATGGGCCCACCTCTCTAGCCTGTCCAGGCTCCTCTGGATGACATCCCATCCCTCCAGTGTATTGACTGCACCAGTCAACTTGGTATCATCTGCAGACTTGCTGAGGTTGCACTCGGTTTCACTATCTGTATGAAGATATTAAAGGTGAAGATATTAAACAGCACCAGCCCCTGAGCAACACCACTCTTCACCTGGACATCAAGCTACTGACAGCTACCCTTTGGATGTGACCCTTTAGCCAGTTCCTTGTTCACAGAAGAGTGCAACCATCAAATCTATATCTATCCATCTTAGAGAGCAGGATGTCACAGGGGACTGTGTCACATGCTTTGCAGAAGTCCAGATAGATGCTAACCATGGGTCTTCCCATTTCTACTGATGTAGTCACTCCATTGTAGAAAGCCAGTACTGCCAGGTTGGTCAGGCAGTACTTTCCCTTGTTGAAGCCATGCTGGCTATTCCAAATCACCTTTCTGTAATAGAATAGTTTGGGTTGGAAGGGACCCTAAAGATCATCGAGTTCCAACCACCCTGCCATAGGCAGAGACACCTCTCACTAGATCAGGCTGTCCAGTGCCTTGTCCAGCCCAGTCTTGAACACCTCCACAACCGCTCTGAGCAGCCTGTTCCAGTGCTTCACTACCCTCACTGTAAAGAATTGCTTTCTTATGTCAAGTCTAAATCTACCCCCTTCCAATTTACATCCGTTGTTTCTAGTCCTCCCATCCGATATCACATTAAAAATTCCTTCCCCTGCCTTTCTGTAGGACCCCCTCAGGTACTGATAAGTTACTATGAGGTCCCCCTGGAGCCTTCTCTTCTCCAGGCTGAACAACCCCAACTCCTTCAGCCCGTCTTCATAGGGCAGTTGGTCCAGCCCTTTGACCATCTTCGTGGCCCTTCTCTGGACCTGCTCAATGTCCTTCCTGTGTTGAGGCTCCAGAACTGGACACAGTAACTCCAGGTGGGGTCTCACCAGTGCCGAGTAGAGGGGCAAAATC
>VZTY01017768.1:52176-62274 GCA_013400935.1 Turnix velox
CCCTTCCTTTATCCACCGATGATGTTACTCCGTCACAGAAGGTCACCGATGTGCTGTAGCATAGCTTCTAGGAGAATGTGCTCCATTATCTGACTGTTTGGTAGTTCCTTGTAAACTCCTTTCTAACTTTTTTTGAAAATGAGTGTGAAAAACTATAACTTTTTCTAGTCACCAGAGACTTCACCTTACTGCCATGACTTCTCAAATATCATGGAGAGTGGCTTAGCATCTTCATCAGTCAATTCCCTCAGGACTCTGGGATACATCTTATCAGGTTCCTCATGTGGTGATGAACTTTATCTTCACTCACAGCAGGAGGGACTTTTCTCTCCTGATGCCATCGAGTGTTCTTCACTCCTAGGGAAGCATCTTCTGCATCTCCTAAATCTCAGCTCTGATAATGAGGGATTCGTAGTCCCTCTGCACTACCTGAGGGGAACAGGAGCCGGTAGCAAGAAAAATACCAATGCCCCACATTATTCTGGTATCTTCAAACCCATTTGACCCACTCCCTCTTTTTCCAGTGCTACACTGAGTCCAGTTGTGCTCTTGACGAAGGAGAAAAAATTACTCTAAATATCTATCCCAAGTAATAAGTAATATTTTGTGAGCAAAAAAGTTGCACTAAATTTCAAGAATGTTTTAGATAGATGTTTACTATGACAACTCTTACCACCCTGAGACTTTCATTATCTTTCCATTTGAAACTCTATAATCAGCCAGTAATGTAGGAAAGTTTCACAGGTGTACATTTACCACCATATTGCTACAATATAATTTGGGAAGGATGGAGTGGGGAGGACTGCATGGATCATAATTTGCACATACATCCCATGAGTAATGCAGAGTTTACAATGAAATCTTAAAATAAATGTGTTCTCACCCATAATCTCCAGAATTGATGTGCTGAATTAAGTCTTGGCGAACAAGGCACAGTTCTTTTGAACACTCCCAGAGACCTCGGATGCATTTGCTGAAAGGGCAGGAATATCACTGAAAATTAATTGTCAATGGAGGTACATGCACTTTAACCATAGAAGGAAGATGGAGGAGAAAAAGCAGAAACAATACAAATGTCACGCAGTATTTATGAAAACAAAATGGTGCATTGTATTACCTCACTACCTAATGAATCCTAGTGGGGACAAAGGTTTATGGTTAGGCTGGATTTGCAAAATTTTGCTCCCTTCTTTGTGAGTCCAAATCCAGGAAAAAAGAGAATGCCCTCCAAATGAGATATTTTGTGGAAATTTCACTCTGGAAATGCAAAAAAGAGCCATGTGGCGTTAGACACCTTGTTCCAAGGACCTTAGACTGGACTCTGGGCAGCAGGGTTCCCAGTCCTCTTTGGGAGACCCCAGACTGCCCTGGGGTTAGGGGAACAGTCCTGACTTTTGGAGAGGCAAAGCAGGGAAGTGGCTCAGGCAGCCAAGTTCAGCCTGGCAGCAGAGTGCCTTGTGCTGCCTGCTCCCATCCTAGGGCAGGGAAAGGGATGATTAATACTCTAATTTTCAGTACCTGAGGGGGTCCTACAGGCTAGAAAGCCCGTTGACCTCTTGTCATACTTAAGTTCTCTGCAATCTAGTTTTGCCATACCTTAATAAAGCACTACTCTTCTGGCCATTGTGATTTGATTATATGTTTAATGGAATTTAATGGAATTTAAGGATGCTCACTACCTTGATTCCTGTTTCATGCCATATGCTAAATAAAATTAAATTTTCTGTTTACTGAAACATTACCAGGAATTGCAGTTGTCTTTAATAATTTTTCCTTCTCCGTAATATCGTCCACCTTTATAGCAACCTGCCAACATAACATATAGATGTGTGAAAAACAAAAGTGTTGAGTGCACTAACTCAAATCTTTTGTTACTGTTGAATTAATTGGTTGTACATGGTAGGCATAAATTATTTAATTGAAAGTCAGAGACACTTATTTGCAGTTTCTTCCAATTAATAAAGGCAGTTTGATGTATTTAATTCTTTTTCCAGGTACATTATCATTCACAGTAACTTAAATTGACAACAGATTCAAAACACACAGTGAAAAAAATATTCTCACATTTGTAAATACAAGCAATACTTCAAACAAAGTTATTTTCCATAAATAAACTTAAAATTAATACTTTTCTGATGAAAATAATTTTCTGACAATTAAAATACATACAAGTTTTTCCAATCATAAAACTGAAGACAAGAAAACACATTCCAGACCTTTTTTTTATTTTTTTCCTCACAGGATTAATTCCTCTTTGAAAAACAAACATATCAAGTATGCTTCAAGGCAAACATATGTTTCATACACTCCCAAAACCCTGTAAAAACTTAAATTGAATGATGATTTTTCCAAATAAATAGGTGACTCCTAATTTTTTTCTTTGATAGCACTTCACGGAGGAAAACTGACCCTGTTTCTTCAGTGCACCTGATTGTCCAAGCTTCAGTAAAAGAAGGATTCAGAATGCCTGTGCCGGACTTTGGATCAGATCTATGAGAAATATTGTACATTTATCACATGGCTCTTTTTTTTCCAGCCTGCTCTCACAGTTTCTCCACTGGTGAGCTTACAGGTAGAGATCATGTTCCTTCCTCCACTGAAAGGATTTGGAGCCAGAACACTCACAATATTCTTTCTCCTCCATTTTCAAAAAGCTTAAATGCTGTTTCATATTAATACAGCATTGACTTATATTTGCATTATATCATTCTTTTTTTCCCACCACAGATGTGATGAAGGCCTTCCCCCAGCAGCAGCTGGGGTTTGTCTGCTTAGACCTCAGGAGGGAAAGGGACTTCTAACCCATAGCCAATTTCATACCAAAGTTCAGAAGTAGATCAGAGATGCCAGACTAATTATGTGTCTCTCTTCTCCTGTTAGTCTTACAGTAGGCTACATTAGCTATTGCAGATACAGTTGAGATCTGTCCTACCTAAGGAGTTGGGGGCCGAAACTGTCTGCTGTAATTCAGCTTCTGCTCAGATCCAAGAATTTTTTTCTGAGAATATTCCAAGCAAATTACTGAAGTGTCACAGTTTGTGACACAAAGTCAGCATCACATGGAAGCTGGAAGGAGGTATCAAGCAAGGCATTTCAAATATATGGAGGAAACTGGTGTAGTCTCTGAGCAATGCAATGAAGCTTCACTGGAGCTGCACTGAAGCTCTGCTGGCAGAGTTCAAGAAGAAAATGGAAACCTAGACAAGTGTAGAGGAAGCTTTCTAATAATGTTATTTGAGGAAACTGAAGGCTAAATCTAAACAATTACTTTAGCTAAATTAAGATTTAGTGGGCCAGCGGTCCTGCCTGAGGCACCAGTGACAGAGAGCAGAGATATCTAAGGCAAAAAAATGCTGTATGCATGAGAACACAGGAACACTGGCTGTGAATATATTAGGTTAGAATGTTAATATATTTTGTGGAAAATTAATTAATTTCAAGGGGCAGCCTGGTGACTTTATGAATGGGACTATAAGTTATGAAAATCATGAGTATTTAATGAATGAGGACACCTATACTCCTACAGTTCTCACTTTCTTTGCCCCAGTTATGGTGTAAGTACTTCTCTTGGTTAAATATTTGTAGATTTAATCACCTATAGGCCAGATCCTGACCATGTATTGCAGAAGAAATTAGTAAATCTATCTATGCATTACTTTTATGCCATCACCAGAGTGAGAATCAGTGTGTTGATGCTGACAGGGTTTATTGTACGATCAGAGTAATTGAAACAAAAAGACAATATAAAAAAAATATAGCAAATAAAAACCTCTAACATAAACTTTTTGTTACAAAAAATAAATAAACTACAGGCAACCAAAAGATATGAATCTTCCAGGTGGAAGGATCTTTGGCGTATGTGATCTACTGCTTCATTGATTCTTAGCCACAGGCAGAAGTCTCAGTTACTTAAAGTCAGCTAATGCACTTACATAATTTCCAAAAATACTTCATAGTTTGCTTGATCTCCTTTTTATTTCTCTATTTTTCCTTCCAATTAGATTCTCTCTTCCCTATTCCTCAAACATTCTAGTTCTAGAAAGTTCCTCTAGAGATGGGGTTTTGGAATTTTTTTTTTTTACTGCAATATTTTGGCTGCTTTATTATTTTCCTTCGAATTGGATAATAAATATCCTAGAAAGAGGTTACAGGCTGCAAAATTTCCATCAGGGAATCACCTTAAGGATCAGGAAAACAGGATCTGCATTTCAGATGAGTTGAAAAAAAATTTAAGCTCATCTGTCGGACAAATAAAGGTACTTGAATAGAGTAAATATAATTGCTGCCTCTGTCAGGTTTGAACAGTCCAAGAATTACAGGCCAGTGAACTCCTACAAAACATTTTACTTATAAACACAGTAAAAATATTGTCTCTCCTATTCCCTTATCTAAACCTTCTTTTAGAGGCAGACCTACATCAGAACCATGCAGCAAACTGCTGAAGGTTTTTTGTGATTCATTTCCACACAGCAGGTGTGGAACTACACCCACAGGTTGTCAACACTGGAGCAGAAATACTGCTAAATGTTTGTGTAGAGCTTGTGACAACAACTCCCCAATCAGTTGGGAATAACATACACCACTGCACTGAAGAATTATGAAAAGAACACCCTTATTTACATAAATCATAGTGCACTCTTTTAGATGGTTAGAAACACTTTGGAAAATTGAATTTGTTTTACAGCATTTCTATCAGATTTTGGCTGCCTGCCTGGCTTAAGAGCACAACCTCCTGGTCAGCTTGTGGTCTGGGGGGTGGAATGCAAGCAGCAAGATCATTGCAAAGGAACAGCTAATTTATAAAAGTCCTGGCAGTATTTTTGTTTATTTTAGGTTTTTGAAAGATTGGTACAGTCTCCATATTTTCAGCCAGATTTGGTCTACCAATAGTGTGGTCCACATGCGTCTGAAAATGCCCAGTTTGGTTTTTATTTTCTCACCAGCAGAGACTTGTCACATGCAGAAGCCAAAGGAAGGACCAGTTGTTTAGAGATAAGTTTTTGGGGTTTTTTTTCTATTTCCATATCTAAAAAAATAACCTGAGTTTAGACTAGTCTTGAACAAACTTCCATTACAAAGCAACTAGAAAGAGACTAAAATATGCCTGAAATCCTTGTCCTAACCACAGACCTTCCCTACTCCTGCATCTGAACTGTTACAGGGAGAACAGTGTCCCACAGGAAACTGTGTTGGATAAAATCATTGCAGAAGAGCTCAGAGCAGTATCATTCAGTATAATCCCTATTTTCTTGATAATTTGTTTGTATTGATGGATACAAAAATTTTGAACCTGCCGCCCTCTCATGTTAATTTGTGAATCTCTTTTGAAATTGTTAAGATTACAGTAATATTGTCCCAATGAGGTTATCAAAGGTTTCAAGTAAAAAAGAACAATAGAAATATGAACTAATAAATACTAAAAAATAAATACTAAAAATACGTTTCTAGAGACAAAGAAATAACAGCAAGCAGTTTCACATTCAATTTCTTTTTCTGTGTCCTTAGTCACATTTTTAGGTTGTATATACTCCAAAGACTGAGCAATTCTGCTTCAAAGTACAGTTTTGTCATGCTGCACTAATGCCAAAAAGCATTTTTTCTGTACCTACCTGGTGCTGGAGGTGGCCAAGTCTCATCTGATCTCGTTGGCTCCACAGCGTGGTCACAGACATCCCAGTAATCAGCACAACAGTCTACAGGGCCAGGAGAAACTGAGGTGCAGAACTGGTCACAGTAACATATAGCTGCTCTGGAGATGATGCTAAAGTTGCAGTCATCATTTCTTCCTGTGCAACAGCCTCGTACCCTGCAGGACCTTCCCTGATATAGACTCCTTTTTGGCCTGTTCCAATTCATAGGACCATCGCCTTCAACAGGAAGTCCTTGGGCAAAGTTTCTTCTCGAGTCAAGCCGCTTTGCCATCCAAACTTCACTTGCCACACAATATAAGAGCAATATCTGACTATTGAGCCACATTCTTCTGCCTCTTTCAACCTTTTTTGGGGCTTTATGTGTTTCAATTTAATCAGTAAATGTTCATTTGGTGTAGATGTAAAGTTAGCAGTTAGCATTCAGGAAGAAAACTGAACAGAAAGCTGCAGACTACAGTTTTCTAGGAAGACTCTGTTAATTATTAGTCAAACGTTATAAACTGATTTATTGGTCTGAGATTCTGAGATACTGGAAACAGTACAACTATGTATTCATCATGATGAAATGCTGGGTGCATTCTTTGGCAAGTGAGAAAGTTTACAGAAGAAATTTCAGAAATAACAGAATATACAGTCCAATAATTTAGTTCTGTACTTTTAACTTTGAAAATGAAAACAATGTGAGGAATGAGTACATGCTGCCAAAGGAAGCAATCTTTCCTTCTGTAACTATCGTGTTCTTCATACAATTTGAATCTATCAACACTTAGATTGTATTTCATCTACCTTTTCCTTTCTGATATGCAGGGCTAAATCTCTGCAGGAAACTTACCCACATCCCCTATTTCAATCTAGACAGGTCCCAGTGACCTGTCTTAGTTTTATATGCTTCATTTTGCACCATTTTACTATGGGCTAATTCAGGAAAAGTTAGGTGATATTCAGTATAAATATTTACTCAAATTTATACAGATTTTTAAGGTTTGCAGTTCTTTACTCAAAATTAATTTGGCAATCATTGTAAATAATATAGTAAATGTCCACTGATGATCGCTCATTCCTATTTAAAAAGGAAATGGATGTGTTAATAAAACCACAAAGAAAACCAGAAGAGATATCAAGAAATATATCTAACATTTTTTGCTACTTGATCTCAGATCTTTAGGTTTTTGAACAGTGGGCCTGTAGAAATATGTATACAACTGTTGCCAAAACTTAAAAGATTCAGAAAAAAAGCAACAAAGTACTTTGAAATTCCTACTAGTTGTAGCGCATAAAGCTAAACTGAAAAAAAATCCTAGATTTATATCCTGTTACACAACAGTTGAAATCTCCAAAGCTGAACATGTCAACTTAAAAACTAGTCATCCTTGTGTCTCCATTTTGCAGTAAATGAGAGGAAATTGGAGAAGACAATGTCAGACTCTTTTCTAGGGAATAAATAGGATCTATCCCTTTGTGGCTAAAGGTAGGCTCTTCCATGCACAGCAGGTGTCACATTATCATGAATGGCAGATATTAAGGGGGAGTTTGTGTATGTGTGTGCATATGTTTTTATATATGAGATTGTAGTCTAGATGTTCAATCTTTTAATACAATTTCTTGCCAGCAGTGCTTTCCCACACATTTCCCACCACAGCTGAAGAGCTGTGAAAGAGGGAAAATTGCATCAGACCACATAATTTTTGTTGTGCTCAGTGGCAAGCAGTCTTCTGTGTGGAAGTTGATAGAAACACCAATGTCAGCGACATGCAATCACTGCACATCATATTACAGGACATAAATATGAGCCTTCTCAGTTGCTTTGTGTTTTCTCTATTAAGTGTTGTTTATGGGACAAAAATCTGGACAATGTTAAGTCTCTCAGTGACTGCTATAATGTGTCTAATACACCATGAGGCAAATGGAGATGACATGATCATGGCAACTCAAGTGAATTGTTCACTAGAAATGATAAGCCAGCTCTTTTCCTTATGTTTATGCAGCTCCATCAGTACTAGGAGTTTGGTTCACAATTTGCACTGACAGTAGAAAATACAAATCTTCTATGTTATTAATGATCATTTGAAATATTTTTACATACTTATCTTTGTATTCTGAAAGCAAAACCAAGAAAAACTACCCTATGTGGTAAATTTTATTAGCCAGTAAGATTAGGTGAAAAGAACAGACATATCTGTGTTTCAAGTTACAGACATATGGATTCATTTGGCTTTAATGTTTTGTTGTTTTTTGGTTGTTTTTTTTTTTAATTAACAACTTTAAAGGGTAGCTGATGATAAACCAGAGGCAAAAGATTTGCTTGGAAATGGTGTGAGCTAATTTATAAAGGAATGAAATATCTTTTAAAAGAACATAACTTGTGCTTCTCAACAGCTTTGTTTATGACACAAGAAATCATGCTGAAACTTATATCTGGTTTTTTCCAGTTGTTATCATCTGTTCAAATCTTTAAAAAAACATGATTTATCTATTGTGGCTCATAAATTTCAGTAGTTTCCTTTGTAATCAAAAGTAGTTCTTTATTCACTGCAGGCAAGCATGTGTTGACTTACCAGTCTTAGAAACAGTTAAACATGATCCTTTTCCTCTGTTAAAGATTAACTTATTTCAAGCATAACAGCTCTGCTAAGCTTTTGAGTTCCATTTGTAGTCCTAGTTCTATTCTGCACAATAATATCTGACTTGCCCCTGTTTAAGACACCATGCATTTTGCAGGAATAAAAATATTAATATCACTGAACACATAAAAACTGTTTTGAAATGTTCAAAAATCTCTTTAAAGCTGGAGCATGCTTATGCCAAAATAATCTTTGACAATCTTGTGATTTCTCTCAATCACAAAGAAAATCTCATTTCTAATCACCTTGAGATTAGAGATGATAGCAGTGGCCAGTGAGGCTCTGGGTGCTGGAGGTCACTCTCAGGACAGACTGCAGAGTCCAATCCATCAGAAGATCTTTGAGGTCAACAGCTGGGCCCCAGTCCAGGGAAAGAATTACAGTACTCTTACTTTATGGCAGGAAAATGGTCTGATTTTTGGCCAGCTTAAGAACAAACCAGAACATCAAACCCAATCCAGTAATTTGTCCAGTCAATGCAGCTCAGTTCATTAGAGAACTCCTGTAATTACTTATCTGCAGTTTAAACACTGTAATGATGCAGTCTATTTTGTTGAACTCAGAAATAATCTTAACTTGTGATGCCTTGAAAAAAATACATCACCAATTTCTAATGGCTGCATTACTTCATACTTAATGTTCTTCATTGTTAATGAATGAAATGCAGTAAAAAGTTCTAAAGTAAAAACACCAGTAAATTCATTAGTCCACACTATCTTCTCTCTTCCATGCACTAATGGCAGAATAGAATTCAGCACAGAATCACTGAACAGATAGGAAGGTGTTGCAGAATGGGCACAGGCTAAAGGGTTAACAACTGCTACTAAATTCTCGGAACAAGAGTTTCAAAGGCATCGTTCAGAGCCTGAAGCATATCTTATCAAGCTGGAAACATAGTTCACATGATGGCCTTGGAGCTCGCCTGTGTCTTCGATGGTTTTGGGAAAGTGTCTTCGATGGTCTGGGAAAGTATCGAGGGAGTAAAGAACAAGGAACAGATAACAAGGACTTGTGTACAGCTGTGTGTTGGCAGAAGAACTGTAAGAGGAGGGTCTGATATTAATGCAAGAATGTAACCTGTAACCAATCAGTATGTTAGTAGTATTGATAATTAGCCATCACTGTATATAAGCTTGTCTCATGCTCTCAATAAATGGATTCTGGCAGATCATATTGATCGTGGAGGTCAGCCCCTTCTTACACCAACTGTCATACTTCATTAGGAAGGGACCTTTAAAAGTCATCTAATTCAACTCCCCTGCAATAAATAGGGACATCTTTATTACCTCTGGTTGTCCAGTGCCCAGTCCAACTTATTCTACATTTCCAGGGATTTCCCTCTCTGGGAAATCTGTGCCACTGTTTCAGCACCCTCTTCTTTATATCTCATCTAAATAAACCCTCTTTTAGTTAAAAACAGTTGCTCTTTGTTTGCAACAAGCCCTGCGTTCTCCCTAACTGTAAATGACTAGCTTCTAGATGTGTTTAGGCAGAGAAAAGCTAGCTGTCTGTCAAGGTTATTTTTTCACTGTCACTTTGGTCTCCTTATGTTGGGAACAGGCACAGGAATAGGGCTGTTTTCACCTTGTTTGGCAACAGCCTGGCATCTCACTAATCTGTTGTGGGTTGTTGGCAAGTGATCAAGTAGCACTGCTTTTAGTTCAAACATTTCAGGCCCTCAGATTTTATGAGGCAAATCCAGGGTACATACAACACAGAATAATAATGGAATAGGTGACCAATTTCACCAGGGTCCTTGCACAGCATGGCCTGCTATATATATCCTCTGGGACTAACACACTGAGTTCACAGATCACAGAATCACA
>VZTY01017769.1:0-31758 GCA_013400935.1 Turnix velox
GGTGTATCAACTGCACCAGACCACAGAAGAAGAAATTCTTCTCCTGGGATACCCTGCCACTTTCTTGTCTTTCTCTCCCTGTTCTTCTGCATTAGCAGTGCACCCTCACTCAGCTTGTAAGATAAGTGTAGCTTGATGCAGTTCAGAAGCAGTGAGAATGAATTACCATTTCATTAATTAAAGTGCTCTGAACCGCTTTGGTGTAAGTGCAGAGCCAAAATTCAGATCTACTGTAAATGACAGAATGATACAAACCACTGTAATAAGCTCCTGATCATCTGCTCAGCTCAGCTTGGACTCTGCCAGCCTGGAGACCACTTCCTATGATAAGGAACTATTAATACTGGCTGCTGTGATGGTGTTGGGATTCACCAGGACCACATCTCTGGAGAGAAAACAGTACCACTATTTCCTGGGAATTAGTATAGCAGAAAGAGGAAGAGTCAGGACTATCCAGAGTAGGGATATGCTGCCAAACAAGAGCACCTGGAGGACATGTGAGATGTTGAAGTGGCAGAAACATGATGGTAAACTTGAGGTGACTCAGCAACATGGTACCTGGATTTGTCTTAGAAATGTGACCATGACATTTTAAACTGCCAACTGAAAATGAAAGCTTTTAACCTAGATTTCCCTTAATCTCACTAGATCATGCCTTTTCTGATAGAAATGTTCGGACCATTATCTGCTTCTGTGTTTATTACATTTTCATGTGCCTCTGGTATTGGCTTCAATAAAGTCGCTGGAACAGAGCCTGTTAAAGAGTTTTCTTACATTTACTTGCTCAGATGCAACGATGGACTGTAGCACAGATTAATATCCTTTTATGACAGAGAATTTTTAAAATAAAACTTAAGAATATCAGGAAAGGTCCTCACCTGCTGTAACCTGATTTGGAGTTTTTACAAAAGTAATTTCTGTTCTCTGACTATTTTTGACCGTAGGGATCAAGCTCTTTTTAATCTACATCAGCAAAGCATGCAGCACATCCATTTTTACAGCACTCACTTCTGGCTGAAATGAAATAGCTGCGTGACACACAGCTGCAGTTTACACCATCTTCGTGGATTTAACGGGCAGAGTGAGTTTCAGCGAGTGTGGGACTGTGATCTTCCAAGTGAGACACTGAGGGCTGTGCAACGAGCTTGCCGCCTGCTTGCTGGTTCTGAAAGCTGAGCTGCAGTGAGGAGAGCCAAGGAATTGCCAGACGTGAAATTACCGGGTTCATTTGTCTTCCATATTCCACTCCTGTGACATGCTTATTCCTTCCTTTATTTTAGAAAATGACCTCGTGATCCTTACTTCCAGGACCACACTGCTTCCAGAGCAGCTGCACAGATAGCAGTGAAAAATTTGCCCCAGGCTATTACAAAGCAAATGCGCCCTCAGGGCAAAGGGTGGGGTGCTGCAGGACTGAGTGAGCTCCTCCTGAAACCTTGCAGTCTGCCACCTAGGGCAGGAGTGGACTGTGGCCATTATCTATGCCTGCTTTTTTTTTTTAATTTGTTTTTGGTTGGGGTTTTTTGTTTGTTTGTTTGTTTAGGTTTTTTTAAAAAAAGGATTTATAAAGCCTGTGATTTCCACTATAATTTAAAAATGGCTTTTCTGGCCCTCTCCCAGATCTGTGGCTCCAGAGGCCAATATCAGAGTGTGCTACATAATTTGGATCGGATACCTTCTGGTTGCAGTTATGGTCAGTACAATTGCAGCCACATACAATGGATTGCCTGGGAAATGAAAACGGTTTGCTTTATAGCCGAACGCATGCAAAGAGGCGGGCACAATGCTGTTCTGGGAACGGCTAAAAGCAGAGAGGAGAAGCATAGTTAGCTGGCCTGTTTCAGTGTGCCTGTGAATCCTTACACGTGCACAGCAGGGGGTGTTGAAAAATTTAACAGAATTACTGCTGGGGATGTATCACAGCCTACATACTCTGTAAGCACTGAACTCAGTCCAGATATAGATTGATTCAACCAGATAACTTGCTAGCATTATTTTAAAGTAGGTTTATATCTTTCTAAGACTCTAAGATTTCTTTCAAGCTTGCACTTCATAAATGTCTTTTGGATAAACCAGCCCAGTCATGCTGAGCTCAGTGCTGCAAGCTTTCTCGAGGAGCTTCTCAGTGAGGCTTGTCACTTGCCTGCTTCTCACAAAGGGCATCCTCTATCAGTGACATTAATAGACTCTGCACAATTTATGATATGTTTTGATTGAATGGGGTGAGATTCCAGCATTATGTTGGTAGAAAGCTGATCTTAGGCAGAAAAGGCCTTTAGGAAATCCTGGGTTTTCCTCATATATCAGACCATTCACAGTTATTTCCCTTTCAGTTAATCTGTCAGACTGTGCTACTCCATTATACACTCTATTTCACAGGCTCATGTTGACATCTATAAAGGGCTGAGAAGAGCACCTCCACAAAGTCCTCCTGCTTCTGCTCAACATTCCCTTGGCAGACACTGTGGGACCAGAGTCCTCCTCTACAAGAACAAAAGCTGCTGAAGTCAGCACTCATTACCAGTTAAATGAAAAATAGCTGATTTTAGCAAATATGTGCCTGAACTGTGACTGCAGTCTCTGTGGACCAGGCATTGCATTTGGTTTCTCTGTTGGAAAAGTACCTACTGCAAGCTGTTGGTGTGGATCAGGGTTTGCTGAATGCTAATTTAGTACCAATATTAAGTGATAATGATACTTAACATGGCTGTGTGAGCTAGGCAGAGGAGACACAGGTCTAAATAATGGAGATTTAATCTAGCATGCATGCAAGGAGAGGAACGGAATAAAAAGCCAATAAAGAGGGAACAAAAATACATGAATGAAAAGCCCATCAAGGAAAATGAGTATAGACTTAAGTTAAGCCAGTGCAGAGTAAGACAAAGAAAATTATTAAGTCTCCTTATTGTTCATGGTATCTGAAGAATGTGTAAGATGATGGAGAGTAAATTAGCTCATTGAAGCTCAGTAGCTTAAATAGCTAGTAGATGGGCTGAGCCATAAACCAAAATATTCCCAGCACGTGAGAGGCTGAGAGAGCTTCCAGACTGTACAGGAGAAGAGAGCAAATGTCAGCTGCCCAACAGGAAAAAATGGAATACTATTAGCCTGAAGATATTAATTGGAAAAAAAATCCACCTAATCCTTGCTCTTTGGTTTATTTTACTGCTAGCTATGTCAATTCAGTAACAATATATTCAGCCTTTTCTCTTCAGGATCAATAGCACATGAAGCAACAAAGATGAAAATACCAAAATTAGCATGCTCAGTCAATGCATTCTTAAAAGAGACTTGTCCCTAATTATAGAGTATAATTTTTGGAATAACAAATAAACTATTATTGTACTAACTCCCCATATCCATGTTTACTCACTTTCACTGACGGAATGAAGTAATTGTGCTTTATGTGAGGCTATTATTAAAAGACAGGACATCCCCAGACACCTTTGAAAACTGAGGTTTACTTACGTTAGGAAACAGCATGCAATCACATTTAATGTATACATAAATAAATCATCCTAGAAAGTAAGCGAAGAGACAAATGACCTGGTGCTGATGAAATTCATTTAAGTTCTCATGAAGATAATATAAATAGAATTTGACAAATAATCTACAGACAGCACAAATGAGCAAGAAATTACTGGGTTTCTTCACCTTCACACTGAAATCCTAGGAGGATCATATCAAATTAAAGGCATCAATTCATATGCAGGTACCTAATTCATATTCAGGTACCTTATGCACTGATTTTCCAGTGGGCTGGAGACTGTCACCACCCACTGGTTTCAAAAGGAATTATGGGCAATCATGTTTGGATTCAAAAATAGGTGGGAACATTAAGCACAGTAACTCTCACAAAGGGCTTCAGCCATGGTGGGATTCCAGCCCGGGAGAATTGAAAAATCTTGCCTAAGGCGATTTTTTGCATTTTGGAAATGTATAGTTGTGGAGGAAGGAAGGATCATTTACCACAAGCTAAGGATTTTTATTTTTCAATTAGTGGGTTCATGGAGAATGAAGAGGGCTGTTAAAGACAACTGTTTTATGCTGAGTATGGGTGGGACATAAAATAGTGTGAGAGCTGCCCATCTCACAGCCTGATTCCCCAAAACAGACGAGGTTTGGCTGAGGCAAGGTTAGTCCTGGGTGGTGGCAGGTGGGACAATCTGCATTGCAGCCACTGCTGCGTTTGTAGGCAGGCAAGTGCTGGGGGTGCCTCAGTCCTTCCTCCCTGGGCTGGAGCTCTGTTTGTGGGGGAAGAAGGGATTTTCAGAGCATCACCAGGCAGCACTTGTGGACAGGTGCTTGAGAATAAGCAGCTTTTCTGCTGCGAGAAGGGAGGTGTCTCCTCCTGGCTCCCCTCTGCTGGAGTCCTTTCCCGTGGAGACTTACAGGAAAAGATACAGGTTGTACAAGGGGATTCTTCCACCCTAGTCAAGGGCATGGCCACAGATTTACCCTAGAGCTGGAGAGTATAAAACCTGTGGCTTCATTTTATTCCCTTTTTCTCAACAGTCCTGATCTGCATGACACTGTCAAAAGTAAAACAGCTTGTAACCCCTCCAGGATATCCCTGCTCTTGCACAGTAAAGGAGCTCAGTGTGCATACTGAAATAGTGCACATATACACATACACACACATACATGTTCAAAACCATAAGGAGACATTTTCAACAACTTTTACTACTAGTTCACCACTCCTTAAAACGGAGACACTGTTGTTTAATCTCAGTCTTAAATATGGCTACAGAATTCAGCAGCAGGACCTCAAGAATGCTACCCAAAATAACCTGACACCTCATGGAGTCCCAATAACAGAATCATTCGGAGTCACAGTCCTGCGATATCCCTATCCAATCCCCCAACCTCTTTTCAATGTACACAATTCAAAATCTGTCTCATTTTACTGTAACTGTACACTGGGTAAACTGTGTTAAATTGTCTCTGTCAATACCCCACTGACCCAATCAGAATGAAGACCTTCAGAGGCTGGGCTCAGCCCTTTCTCAGAACTTAAATTTCTGTGATGAAACTGAGAGAGACACTACTCAAAACCCTTAAATCCTCAAGAGACAGAAAAAAGTACCTAATACTACAGTAGTTGATACTGTTACTAATTTTAGTGTCACATCTTAATTTCTTTTCAGATAATTTCCCAGAAAGAGTGACAAGACCAACAATGTGGTTTCAGCCTCTGACATAAAATTCAGAAAGCTGGCAAAGGCAATGCCAGTTCAAAGTCTCAGATGAGCCAAGTCCATGCTAATAAGTTATCTCAGGAGCATGTTAGATCAGCCATGATAAATCTAATTAAGATGGGCTTGCATCTCACCTGCTGCTGCCAGTCCCGCAGTAGCCTCCAAGTGTCTATCTTAGTGAGAATGGATCTGCTCACACTTTACCTCAGAGAGGTGAGGCTCATGGGAAACATGACCCCATGATAAATCCTACTCCTCGGGAAGGAGGACCATTCAGCATCACTCCAAATCAGTATCCCTAAACTCCAGTAATTTAGTTAAACTCATTATTAAAAGTACAGAAAATAAAACTAGCATGGAATTAGTGGGGTTTGCCAATCACTCTCTTTCAATTTGTTTTAAAGGTTAATGGGGAGCTAGGACCAATTTCAGATGACCTACACTAGTCCAGATTCTCACTGTCACTGACCCCAGAGTATTTTTGGTTTGAAAAGAGTGCAAATTGAGAGTTTGGCTCATGGGGTGAGAACTGCATAACGTGATGACAGAAGGGCTTTACAAACATTTATTATTCAAAATCTCTTCCACAAACGCGAACACGCCTAGGTAATTATCTCACTTTAGCTGCAGATGAGCAATTCTGATGCAATTATTATGCACCTTGTGTACTACAAAGCTTTCACCACCATTCCTTTTTGAAAACATCTGAATTCAACAGAATGGCAAACTGATGAATTACTGCATCTTTTCCCCATCAGCAGCACAATGTCTAGAAGGTGCTATCAGCACTGCTTCATGCAGAGGTCATGGCTGTAAGCCCAAGAGCATGCAAACACCAAATGCCCACTGAAGGCAAACTCATCTGTAGCCTTCAATAGCTGTTGCCATTGCACATTCAGATCATGACACTACATTTTTTCCAGGATGTTATTTGTCATCTCTTTTTCGAATTTCCCAAATGAGATGTTTTTTACATGTGCCTAAAATCCACAGTTATTTACTGTTCTGCACTAGACAAAGGCTTTTTGGGTAATGAGATTCCAGATACCAGCAGCATAATAGTGGAAAGTGTCTGAAGTCACACTGACGAAAAGAACAGTTTGTTTTTAGCACAATTACTATGAAGGAAACACACTTGTCTCCAGTTCCTCAAAAATACTGGTCTCTGGTTTCTTGCAGAAAACATATCTGGGAAGCCAGCTGTTAGGTTGATTGTTCTTTTTTAAATCCTTAAAACAAAGTTTAAAAAATACAAAGCCACAGACAACACTCTGCAACTTGCCAACAGTAAGGTCTGCAATTAACTACATGTATATATGTACATACTATCTGTGTAACTGGAAAGATTTTTTGCGATAAATGTCTCTATTTTGACTCTTATTTACCTAGAAATAAAGCCAATTTGATGTTCACTTCTGAAAAGATCCCAAGAAAATATCTTTAGCAGTTTGGAAAATTCTACCTGTATGGTCATTCATGTTTATAAACAAACAAGTTAATACATGAAATAGCCATTGCTGGCATGTTTAAACCATCTCTGGATACTCCTGAATGACTCGTCTGCACCCCTGTAATGTGGATGGTCTGTGGCTGCCAAGTACTGGAACATCCCACACTAAGAACTTGAAGCCAGGCCCAGGATTTAACACATTAGCAATACTACACTACACACACTGCCTACTAAAATTATACAGGATTTACTGATTTATCTCAGCTTATAGAAGAATTACCTAGTTCATGAGTGTTATGTTTCAACAGAACTCAAGTAATCTGCTCCCACAACAGGCCATATTTCTTCCACCATCTCCCACTCCCAGGGAGGCACTAACCACTTTTTCAGGCTCCTCTGGTTTTTAGGACTCCAAACAGCTCAGCTGCACACTGTTAGAAAGCACTTCCCTTGTTTCAAACACCTCATTCACTCTGTTTGATGCCACAAAGCTCTTTCTTCCTTTTCTCCAAGCCATACATGATTTAAGTGACTTTTATCATGTCCCCCTACAGTAATCCCTTTTATGTGATGAAGAGTAAAAGCCACATGGAACTTGGTAAGGCAGAAAGTAATGGCATTATAGCAATTACCTGGAACTACTGAAAAGCCCAATTGTTTAAGTTTGAAAAATCTATGAAACCGATACAGGTCTCTGTCAAATGATGATTGGCCGTAATTGCTAATAATTTCATGACCAACTACAAGTCTGCAGGTCTGTTAATAAAAGACAGCTGATGATTTGGCTCTATGTCACTGTATCTTCTCTGGGATGCTATTTTTCAGCATTCAGTTTTTCTACTTCATTTCTTCAGAATCAAAAGACACTTTGAAAAAAACTATGTAGGAGAGCAGGGTGAATTTCAACCTGGTCAAAGTCTGAGTTCCCCTCTGTAAGAAGGAAAGATTAAATACATCTAAATAGTTATTAACCTGATACTTTTAATATTCACTGAGCCAGACCATTCTCCAATAAAAAAATCAGCATGCTACCATGGGACTCGGCTAAGGTCAAGTGCTGACTGGACCCATCACATTTAATAAAGATAACTTCATGAAATACTGAAAATGATGGGCAAAAATTTGTTTTGTTATTAATAGTAAGCTAAGCAGAAATATGGTGTTGTGGGCTAACACAATTTTCATTTTAAATGTCAAGGTTAATACAAAATAAATCAAATCCTCAGGGTTTGAATTAACATGTTCTTTCCTGAGGATAGGCAAATATTTAAGGTGGCTTTGGCAAAAAGGGACAAATGGCAGCAGAATGGGTATCATTAACGTCAAAGCATTCCAGCACATGTAATTGGGAGGTATCTACAGACAGTACATTAAGAAATGCAATAAATTATACATATATTGTAATAATGTTGTTATTATTAGATCCCTATCGGAATAAGAAAGTAAAGATGATGTGGCTCTGTGCTGAGCAGATTGGACTACAGACCTCCCTCCCCAGCTCCCCAGTACCAAGAAATACTCTTGTGTTTTTGATGATCATGATATCACAGTGAGATGGTCTAACAGAAGTACCATGTTTTAAATGGCAGAAATATCAGAAAACATTACAGAGCTGTAGCTTAATTTTATCCTAGGAGTTATTAGTACTAAATGTGGTGCAATTCTCACTGTTCTCCAGTGTACTACTAAAAGGGAGAACTTCTCATAGCTGAAGAATTATCTTTCCAGTTGAAAGAACTATCTACCTCAGCTGAAAGCATAACAATGCAAACTTGTTAAAAAAGTTTCAGTGGAGAAAAAGCCAGGCCTCTACCACAGATACAGTTAAAATGAACTAAGCTAAAAAGCCCTTAAGAGTATTTTGGTGAAGAAAAAAGGTGCCATGCAAGTGCAACAGCCAAATGACAGAAGAACAGATTCCTCCTGTAGCAAATGGACCTGCGCTCATGCTATCAAGGGTGCCCTGTGTTAGCAATGTACTACAAAAAGGCTATTCACTGAAGAAGCATTCACGATAACTTGAGAAACTCGGGGTTTAAAATTTGCATCTGCTGAAAGAGATGTCACATGACACTTCCAGGGGCTCGTTCCCACAGTGGGGGTCTGAACACTTCATTAAGGCAGTGGTAAGTTTTCAAACATACGAAGGAAACACTGCACCAGTTGCTTAAGTGCTTATGAAATAAGCAGCTTCAGTGAACATGTAAATAGCCCTCCATCCCCGAAGAGAAGGAACAAAATATGTAAATTAAGAAACCATAGGCAATTGACACCAGCTACATAGAATCATAGGGCTGGAAGGAACCTTCAAAGGCAATCTAGTCCAACACCCCTGCAGTAAGCGGGGGCATCCTGCATTAGATGTCCCATGTGGGAAACGCTCAGCTGGAGACATAAAGAACAGGGAACAGATGAGGAAGCCACAGTGGACTGATTAGCATAAGCTTGCTGAAGACAAAAGGCCCAAAATATATGGCAATGGCTGTACAGACACAAAGCAAATGAGGCTCTTTAAACTTGAATTTCACCCATGACCCCGAGTTTTGACAAACTAACAGGTTGCTACAGCTAGATTGAAAAGAAGTGATCTTTACTAAGTGCTATGTAAAGCAGGCAAACAAGATTTAAAAACAGATTTTATTTGCCTTCACCATTTTGGATTGGATTCTCTGGCAGAAAGCTACCATTTGAAAGTTGGTTTACTACTGAAAAACATAAAAATTACAGTACATGGGTGTGTGAGTATATATGAACCTGTCTGCCCATCAGCTCCTATCTTTGCCTCCAAAAACCCCTATGGATGTTCACATTATGTAGTGCTTGAAAGGGTTTTCAAATTTATGACCCCCTATTCATATACCTGTGTTGCTGCCAACATTCACCTTTGGCTATTTCTCCCTTTTTTTACCAGCTTAGCTCTGATTAACAATCAGCCCCCACAGATCTGCGCTGAACAGGATCTTCAGCTAGGTACTTGTGCATTTACATGAGGCTGCCTTTTCATACAAACACAAACAATCCTGCAAAATCTGGACAAGGTCCATAATTACTAGGCAGCTGGACAAAAAGGTTTTTTCCACTTCTGTCACACTGCCAGACTCCAACACTTCGCACTATATCATCCATCTTTATTGAGAGCTGTTAATTATAGCTACGAAGTCTGTTACCATACAGGCACTTTCCTTTTTTAAAGCAGCTCTAAAGGTAGCCAGCTGCCTTCAAGATACTTTGACACAGATCCAGGCAGAAAAACCAATACAGAACTCCTTGCTCCCTTCTGAATTTTGTTGCTGTTTATGTTGGTGTTTTAAACAACATGGAAAAACCTGTCTAGGACAGTCCACATTTAATGAGTTTGTGAACTGAGTGTCAAGACGCGCTTCCTGCTAGAAGAATGATGACTGGAAAAACATCATATCCATGCTCATCTTGCCTTTCTTCTTCTTTCCCCACTTAGTAGACATGATCATACACTCTTTTCACAGTCTCTGTTTTCCTCTACCAGCTGTAAAATACAGTTACTTTTCTGTTTGTGCTTGCAGGTCATGCCAGAAGGCAGGGAAAGGAGGAGGTGACTCCTGAGGTGCCTTCAACCTTTCTTTCCACAGTCTCAGTCAGTGCAGAGGGAATTAGCATACATAGGATTTACAGTGAGAGTAGTGAGGCACTGGAACAGATTGCCCAGAGTGGTGGTGGAGGTCCCACTCCTGGAGAATTCAAGGCCAGGTTTGATGAGGCTCTAACAACCTGATCCAGTGCAAGACATTCCTGCTTACTTCAGGGGAGCTGGGCTAGATGACCTTTGAACACAATGCATTCTACAATTCTATGATCACTGTAAGTGGATTTGTTCTTAAGATCTCCTGGGAAAAGCCCTTGTGTCCTGGAAGCTAGGCAGCTACTAACTAGAGAAAGAGCCAGTTAATGAAGTGCAGCTTAACTACTGACCAGAGATCATTCAGTGCTGCAAGACATGACATTTTCCCCAAGCAAAAGTCATTGGTAAACACATTGTTTCATAGCATTATGTCCTGTCGTCAGGTAGCAAGAACAATTACTTCTCTCTCTAGTCCTTGCTTCAAGCACTGTTACCTCACAGGAAGCATATAATTTAATTATTTTAGAGTATCTACTCAAGCCACAGCAGAGAACACAGAAGCAATGGAACAACAAGACAAAATGACAGGACACCACTTAATTCAATAATCCTTGGAATGATTTTGCAAACTAGGCTCAAGATTAAAGAATGTGGTTCTCCTGATCAGGTAGTACACTTTTTTTTTTTCTTGATTATCATTCCACAAAGCTTCAGAAGCCCCAAAGTGGTTATCCACAGCAGAGGAAGGATTTTTGGATTAAACAAGAGTTTTTTACCGGGAATGAACATTAAGCTGTTTCCAGAACATTATGGTCTGAAATATAAATGCAAGTCCTAAGTATAAACTAGGAGTTAAATTATAAAGGAGTAGTTTCCTAAAGAAGGAAGCTCAATTGTTTTTTCATGGAAGCTAATTAATGAGCTCCCAAAGGCAGTGTTAGCCACCAGAATAAGAAGGAATCAGCAAACTAGTCAAATGGTAGTTTAAAGACATTCTCTTAAAGGTGTTTTCAGGAGACACAAAAGCTTGGGTAAGATTAGCAAGGGAGGTAAGCGCATACAGTCACTACCTTAGACCCACATGCAGGCTTTCCATTGTGAGAGCTGCCTCCAGAGAAGTTAGGATTCAGAGATAAGTCCAGTGTAGTTACTAGACTCCCACACCATGCTACAAAGATCAGAAAACCATGACACTCATCACCTGAGAAAACAAGTCTCATCAAGGAAGCCACTGAAATGTCAGTTTATGTGATAATCTGGCAATAATGCAACACAGCTCAGTTATGTCATGGCAGAAGCAACAAGCTACCTCCAGAACTTCCATGAAGCAATACACCATTAGCCCACATCCCACAGGGACACTTTACTTTGCAAAAGGAAAGAGGCAGCAGCTACCACAGATTTCATCAGGAAGAGGTAATGATTTAACCTGAGGAAACACAAATTAACAGCAGCAGGGCCCCAAGCTCTGAGGGTCTGGACTTCAGTGGTGGTAAGCCCAAATGAAAGCCCCACGCCCTAGCTTAATGCTGTACTCACAGCAGGTTGGACATTGGATAGATATCCATCAGCACTGCTTATACCACAAACATCACATTGTTCCAGTAGAAGACTTTACTACCACTACTACTTGCTAATAGTATACAATTTTTCCTTGTCCTGAATTGAGATCTCTGGAAGAAACGTGCAGATTTGGTGAAAACAGTCTGAGAAGTGATAATGTGACCCATCAGTAACACATCACCAATAATGGTTCAGATGTCTGCAGGAGTGATATAGATGACCATGACTATGAAAAACCTCTTCCACAAATTTCACATCTTCTTTTAATTAGTTGTTTCAATACTAAGCACAAGTCCTGACAGGTTGCTGTGGAATCAGATTTAATTTGTCTATTTCACCCAGGTAAAAACCAGATGTTGCAACTTTGAATTTCAAGGGTCCTTTTTGTTCATTGATTGTTAAGGGCTTTTTCCCCAACAGCTTGAACAGTAAAGTGATTTTTTTCTTGAGGAACACGAAGGAAACAGATACTACCATAAGGCTAAGTCAATCCATTAGAAAAACAAAATATATAAACTGAAGTTTTTTTAAAAAAATTCATGCTTCATTGGGTGACATTTACTAAAAACACCTGCATTTATCACGTCTTGATGCCTTTGTAGCTTATTTATGACTCTATTAATGATGTCTGTTCAGGTGGTGAAGCTCCCACCTAAGTAGTAGTACATATCAGAAGGATACAAAGTTGACCACATTGCAACACTTTAATGCTGCTGGGTAAGAGAGACTCATTAATACAAAATACTGAAAATCAATACTAAGAAAACATTCAGTCATGCCAAATCTTCAGAGTTCCATCGTGGTCAGGTGTGTGGTTACCAACACTGCATGTCTTGACAGCTCTGCCTGCTGTAGAAGAGGACAGTGTCCATGGGGCAGGAAGTTGTACTGTTGTGCTAGCAGAAATAGATGTGAGACACATTTAGAAACTGACCCACATTCTCCTGGACATCATTTGAAGCTATGGCCCTGGTAATTTCTGGCTAATGAAAAGCTAAGTCTTGATTCTGAGCCCATATAATGCAAATGTGACTCTTATGAAGTTTGTATGTTGGTAAATCAGAGTAAGATCTCCTGTATTAGTCATCTGCCATTGTTGCCCCCAGTATTTTGGTTAAGTTTTAAAAGACTATGGTATTACCCACAACTTCTAATCTTTCTTTTCAGAGTAAAATCTTCAAATTCTGAAAGATTAGGAACAGCTAATTTGGGAGCAATGTAGAGGCAAAACACTGATTCAGTGAAAAAGAACACATTAAAACGTGTTCAAGTATAGAGGTTCAAGGTTGTAGGTCAGGGCAAGTATATATAGGATGGTTCTCACATTCAGCCAACACATCAGCTCCAGACAAGGTTATGGGAGAGATTTAGTTTTAGCTTCTCGCATTTTATATAGCCCTAATGCTTTCTGAAATAAACATCAAGATCTAAACAACAAACAAACAAATAAACAATCACACAAGCCATTCCAGAAAGTCCTACCTTTTTCTTCTCAAAAAAGAATTAAATAAAACCTTACCAAAATAAGCAACCGTTTTGAGGCATTGTCCAACTAAAATGTGGACAGAATCCTACATTATTCCACTTGTTGGTACTCAGAAAGTAAATGTGTATTTTGTCCTGAATATAGATAAACAAATCCTACAGAGATTTTAATTTAAACTTTCATGTAGCTAGGGAGCTTTAAGCTCTAGTACTATTAATTTATGTTACCTCATAAATTAATAATGTAGGTATGATGAAGGGTAGCTCATCAGATTAAATGTGTCATTTTATAAAGCCGTTTGGAAGCAAAAAGTATGAAGTCAACTTTTAAGATTAAGTAATCTTAAATGATCCATTAGGTGCATAAATCATTACATGTCTTATTTCTGGTCTGGACAGTGGTTGAAATTAATGATAATTTAGTTACTGTAATTTTATTTTAAGCTAGTGAGCACTTGCATAAGAAGTAAGAGAGTGGTGCTGAGCCTGGTGTGCTCTCCAGTGGCCTGTCAGAGCTCTGTATCACTGCCATGCATGCAGGCCTGTGCCAAGGGTGGGAGGCACCCTTGAGACACAGAGTGGGACAGGTTCTCCTTGAGCAGCCTACAACACTGGGCACATCTCTGGCATTAGATGGAGCTGCACAGGGGGCCAAGAACAGTTTGTACGTGAATACATAAGTTTTGCTCTGAAGAGTGATTCTCTTCCCATGCTGTTAACACAACTTACACTCTGCTGCAGCTTAAATAGAAAATTCCTTGCCATGCAATATGGGTCAATCAGAAATACTTAATGCTTTGTCTTATGGCCTAATACTCATAATGTTTTAAAAAAAATTGAATAAACCTGCTCTTAATTTTAATGAACTACTATAAAATAACTATAAAATTTATTATAATTTTATGTGCTATAAAATGGAGGAAAAATCTGTGGTTTTAAACTGGTTTGTAACCACAACAGGTGTCTTTGAGGACTCTTCCAACACACATACACCGTGTGAAATAGTTTCTACAATCTATAATTCTGTGAAATTAAAACCATATATATATAGCATAGTGTGTGTGTATATATATATGTATCATGGTATAATACAATAGTAATTTATGCCCATAGTAGACCATATAATCTATATAGGAGTGCCTATATATCTGCTCATTGCTCCTACATGCTATGACTCCTCTTTTGTGTATTTTTTCCTAATGCCTACTGTTACATGCTCTTTAGCTGCATGGTGAGGGCCAAGGGCCTTCAAAGTTGCCCAGCAAGGAAGGGGTGGTGGGAAGGCACTATGTATCTCCTGTGGCAAGGGGATCCTGAGCTTCAAAGTCCAGCTGAGACAAGGCAGATACATAGAAGGAGGATGGAGCTCAACAATTGGGTTTTCAGAATCTCAGCCATAATGGAGCAGGCAGATGAACAGCAATTCTTTCTGTAGTAATTCTTAGTGCAGAATCAGTGAATGGTCTCAGTGCAGATACATGGTAAGCAGACACAAGCAGACACATGGTAAGCGACAGTCTTCTGCTGGAAGGACTGTCTGATCCAAATAAACAGAGACTACAAGGAAACCAAATGACCATAGTGACTTGCTCAGAACCCAAATCTGCAAAGCAAATGTGCATCAGAGCTAAAAACCAAAGCTGTGTCTCCAAAAGCCCAGGTCTACCCTTGCACTAGAAAAAAAAAGAAAAATAACCCCATTCAGCCTCCTGGTCAGACACACAAATGCATGTTCTCCATGAAGCTTGTAATGATGTTCCCCAAACAGACTGCAGGGATTGCACCTGCTGTTCAATTCAGCCATCATTTAATTAAATGGAAGACATAAAACTACCAACCATATAAATTAATTGTAGCAGCAAAGGGTATAATGCTCCGGTTTTAACCCCAGGGATCTGGCAAACCACAACTGCTTACCCCAGAATTCAGCAGTATTTATAACATTATCTGAGAGCAGCTGGAAATAAAAATACTTAAAAACCAAAGAAACAAAAGTAGTTGTTTAGGGATAGCATTTGGTTTTGGTTTTAGATTAAACTGTTGCCTTCTCTAACCTCAATACTACTCATCTCTGAAGCAACTACATTTGCTGTGGAGTAAACAACAAATACAAATGGAAGTATGGGAAGTGTGGCATCTTATAAAAATGCCTTCAAACCTTCTGGATACTGCTCCAGGATCAGCAGTGAACAGTGAAGTTCCTCTATCTAAAGCCCTGGAACGATTTAGAAGATAAAGAAACTGTAACGATGGCTAAGCAGCAGCACTCATGATCTTAATCCTAGTCATCTAAAGCAGAGCACTCTCATTTCTTATTTTTTTTTCCTATAGTGAGTTTCCACCTTGCTGCTTCACAGCTGGAAGCTGAGAAATGTGTACTTCTTACTGTTTACTTTTCTCAGCTACTTCATTAAAATGCTTCGAGCCCCACTGTGTAACAGCAGGGGAAAACATTGTTCACATCCTTCCACATATTGGGGAAGCTTTCTGACAGGGGACATCTTGATGTCTGAGTCATCCCATCTGTCCCAGACATCTGTCTGGCCAAAATGAGATGAGATGAAGAAGCACTCAGCAAGAGATGGTCTTTCAAGCAGTCAGAGCCTCCTCAACTCCTCACTGGAGGACAGACACTCTGTTTTCTATGAGTACTTTAGGCTTTGTGGGTTTGGCATGCCATAAAGACAAGGTGTGCCTAAGACAAAGTGCTGCCTTTGGTTATGACTGTGCTTCCTCCTTGAAATAAACACAACAGCTCCAGTTTAACTGGGATCAGAGTTTGGCCTTTGATGTCATGAACATAATGCTAGTAAAATACTGCAATTCCTTTTACTTGGCTATTCAAATCACTGCACTTGAACTGAGCTTGGAAAAGAAAGGCTTACTTGGCTTACTCAGAGATCACCACAGAAATCTGCTGTGGGTAGAGGGAGAAGATATTAGTGAAAAAATGATGTTCACAGAAAGCTCTTGAGGAACAATTTCAGAAAATGTGGACTTCAATTAAATAACTTCTGTGTATGAGAAATAAACCTGTAATTCTTACTATTAGAGGAGTGAAACTTTATTAAGAATAACATACCACCTAGAAAAGGAGACAGAACAAGTCCATCCTGTAACAAACCTGAAGAGGAAAATAAATGAAAACTTGATTCGACTAGTTGATCTTAATGAAAAGTCCACTAAAAGCAGAGCAGCATATAAGAACCAGAGAAGAAAAAAAAAAGCTCCCATACCTGTATCTTTGCTTTGGAGACTGCTTTTCAGCTGACTTAAAAACATGTCCAAGATAATACAAAGGAAAGAAGAAAAAGTTCCAGTTTGTTGCAAACCAAGTTAGAGTGAAGGGTGCATCAAATTTCTTAAAGGTCAGTTTTGCTAGCTGGGTTGAACCTGACCAGGAGGAACAGACACCCAGGACCACAGCCACACCCCAGAAAATCTTCTTGGCTTGTGTCACGGTGCATTTCCAGCAACAGCGGTTCACCCTGCCACCTCCTTCTGCCCCAGCTTGCATCTGTGCTTCAGCAGGGGCTGGAGACTCTCGGGAGCGCTCATCCCCTGGGGAGAAATAAAACACAAGGCTTACTAAGAAAATCCAGACTGTGCTTCAGTTTTCAAAGCCTAGGCCCATCTGAACTCATGTGGAGCTTTGCCAGAAGAAAAAGCCCAACAACAGATCTTGCCACAAAATACCCATCGTTTTTAGATCATTACAAACCCTCTGGTTTAACCGTGGCATAATTCAAATGCAAATAATAATTATCACCTCTAGATTTAGGAGCCATTGCTTAAACTGGAAATGAAAATTACATGTTGCTCTGATATGGGTAGAAAAGCTTAACACACCACTTCAACTGCTGCTGTTAGGACATGTAAATGATTGAAAAAAATATAGCATTGAGTTTAATAAGGCAGCAATGATGATTAATACAACTTTTTGAATTATTATTGTCCTGCAAAACGCAGAATTGGGTCACTTATGGGATATGGTGCTTCTTAAAGGAGAGAGGGGGCGAAGTATTCAATCCTGCAGTTAAGCACTATCATTGCAGTGTAAGTAGCACAATTAGTACTGAACTTGGATCACTGAGCATTTCAGCATTTCAGTGATCCCTAGCAAAACAGCTAGGGATCCTGAGGCTGTAGCCAGATGGCAAAAATGAGACCAACCTACAAGCTGCCCTGAGGAGCATTTCAGACTAGACAACCCAAATTTTTTTTAGCTCCAGTTCTGCACCAAAAGAGATCAGACTGGAATTTTGCCCCAGTACAAGAGAGCCTAGCACGCTGCTAGAAATTCCTCTACTACAACTTTGTCCCTTACATCCTTAAATGTGAATGGGTATAGCCCTGCCATCACATTGCTATCAGGAGAAACCACAGTATGTAACTTGTGAATGACTGAGCAAAGTGAGGTTAGATGGTTCAATTCCTGCGGAGATCAAAACGTGCTGGCAGACCTCAGAAGTATGCCACGCTCTTTAAGGTCTTTTACTTGCCTTTTTTCAATTCACCCTATTTGACAACCGCTAAAGCCATCAGTCACCCATATGCAACACGCAGCAGTGATTTCTGTTACAGGCTGACTTCAGTTTACTTAGTCCATTCACTGGAAGGAGGATGAAAGAGTACTTCATAGAAGTCAGGAACTACAGCTTCAAAAGTGCCCAGAGGTCACTGCATGCATTGAAAGGTGAAAAGACAAATATAAGTACAGCCAGAACAGTAAGATTGCATTATTTCCAAATAGTTATAAATCCTCAAGACAGACTAAGAGAGATTCACACACAAAAAATCTTTCTTTATCCTGGTGAAAGTCAGTATTTAGAATGGAAAATTTCTTAAAATATCTTATTCCAGGTTAACCTACATTTTCATTTACACGAGCTAATATATTATTAAACAAAGGTTTATTCCAAAGGAAGGAACTTTTAAATTATTTCTTAAAAAGATAAGAAATACATGATCTGAGCTAGGAGTACCACTCGTTTTTCTAGTAAAGCTGTATTTTATAACAGAGAAAACTGGGGTTTCTAACTGATATCTTGAAATCTAAAAAGAGTGTACAGAAGTAAAGGTATAAACATCTAGCTTAGCTTTTTTGAGCGGTTTTAAGAGGGATGAGGATGTTGCTGATCTCTCTACTTACTGTAGTTTTCAATTGAAGATTATGTGGGCAGCTTCCCATATAACAGGAAATGCACCAGCAGGCCAATGACTTATCCAAAGTTAATGTGTCTTTATATTAAAAACATAATGCAAGGTTACAAGCTGCCTGCTAAATGTTAGAAGAAAATGGGACTGAAGAAAGTCTGCCTGTGAACCCTTAGCTCACTGAAAATAATTTTAAGACATTTTCTTTGTAATACATTGTTTGCACAGACCTCTCAGGGTTCAGTTTACCAAACAATGAAACATTAGTTTATTTAACTTCACCATGCAGTGGGCAGCTGCCAGCTCCTCCTTTGCTGTCCCCCATGCAAGTCCTGCAATGATTACTTTAACAGCAAGTAACAAACTCCAGCATCCTTGCCATGGACCACAAGGAGAGCTGGGCACAGAAAACATGAATCTTGGAAGTTAGGGTGCCAGGTGACACAGCCTTTTCCACTGGATGCACTATCCCCTCAGCACAAGAAGGGAATCAACCTGTTGAAGCAGGTCCAGAGGAGGATGAACAGAGGGCTGGAACACATCTCCTCTGAAGACATGCTCGAAGAGTTGGGGTTGTTCAGCCTGGACAAGAGAAAGCCACGAGGAGATCTAATAGTGGCCTATGAGTACCCAAAGGGGGCCTACAAGGAAGCTGGGGAGGGACAGTTTGCAAGGGCATGTAGCAACAGGATGAGGGGCAAACGGTTTTAAACTAGAGTAGGGCAGGTTAGATTAGACTTTAGGAAGAAGTTCTTTACAACGAGGGAGGTGAGGCACCTGAACAGGTTGCCCAGATTGGTGGTGGAGGCCCCATTCAAGGCCAGGCATGATGAGGATCTGAGCAACCTGATCTAGTTAAAGATGTTTCTACTTGCTGCAGGGAGGTTGGATTAGCTGACCTTCAAAGGTCCCTTTAAACTCAACACATTCTATGATACTATAATCTGCCTCAAAAAGACAGACTTTGGAAACAGCAGATGCTACAGATGCTACACACCCATGTACTATGCTGTGGACTTGCCTGCCAGCTGGCATACATAACACCCAGAGCTGCCACCTTTCCCTGCTCAGTCACCATGTCTCCACTGGAACAATTTCCATCACCCAAATCACAGGTGCACAGCTGGGCTGACATTAAGCCCACATATGGTTGAGAAGCTCCTCCTCTTTCTAACGGGCAAGTCAGTACAGCAGGCAACAGAGTGCATGTGGATCTAAAGATGGGAAAATGGCTTTTTTAGGTGGATGAGGCAGGACACTTTTATTTCTGGACATCATTCTCCAGACTTTTAATGAGTTTCTTCCTTTACACTTCACAGCAAACTGCTCTGTATGCTACGTATCCCCCTAAAAAGTAAGTCAAGATGCTGAGATAGAGAAAAAAAGCCTGTCTTGATTTTACTAATTTTGACTTTTCATTCACCTTTTTTGTTTCATAAATACCAACTGGAACCATTCCTTTTCCCTCCCTTTCCCTCAGCCTCTCTCCTCTGACATTCAAAATAACCAGAAAGAAATCATCTCCAATGCTACTGCCAGTACCATTACCCATTAGGATCCCCAGTCCCAGAAAACTGCCTTCCTTCTGTTTCCTCCATTACGGCTGAGACCCCTCTAAGCTGACTTCAAATAGACAGCTCTACCTGAGCTACTCACTCCATATGCCTGCCTGAGACCATGGAGAAAAACAGGCACTGGAAGGTGCTGTTAAGATAGATGCCTTAGATGATGTGTCTTTTCTGACTACAGATGCTTGTGCTGGATTGCAGAAAATCCACCCCAGCAGAGGTTACACCTTGAAATTATCTATACAGACCACTTCAGAAGTGCTTAAAGGGCTAAGACTCCTGTGCACAACTAGCCAGTTAAAGGTTCAACATAGAAGCACACTCTGCCTTACTGCATATGTTAAAAATGTGATATTGATAAAAATGAAAGTGGCATCCATCTTCACAGTCTGAGACATCTGCTGTGCAGACTTGTGTATCTGAGACAGTAACTTACACTTTCTGCATAGTTAGTAGACAGAAAAAAAGACATTTCCATAGCACAATTTATCTCCTCTTGAAACAAGCCAGATGAATCACCCTCTCCAAGTGCTTATTTCTCTCTGCCAACTCTAAACAGTCTGGGATGACAAGCTCAGAAGCAGGTGTCTCTAGTGTAGGTGTTTGAAGCTGGGTGAGGTGAGCCCCACCTCTCCATTGCTGCTGTCAGGAGCAGACAATAGAGGCACTGCAGACAGCACTGGTGGGCTCAGAGCTGAGCCCAGCCACACAAATATATAGCTGTCACTTGTGAACTGCTATCATTGCTGCCCACTACTCAGCAAATGAGCAAAAGTAGGATTACGAAAGTGCTGGGTGCTCTCAGACTGAGAAAGTGACTCTCACAGACTCAGATTCTGTCTGCTAGGAGACTGAAACACCTAATAATAAAGTCTAATGATAATCCGCAAATCCACCAGCTTCCCCAGGCTATGAATATGCTTCAATAAAAGTATATTCTTAAACAGCTCTTCAAATCAGGCTTCTAGCAAAAATTCTGACAAGAAGAAGAATCTTCCCAGGTCATTTGGATAATTACAAATGAGCCATCCTGCAAGGTGTTTCCATTTGCCAGTCTCTTAAGTGTTTTGCAGCTGACTGGGCAATGCAGGGAATAGGCTTATAAAACTTGCAAAAATACTATATGCTTAGCATAAACAGGGCAGAAGCAGCTGAGGCCAGACATGACCCTCAGTGTGGTTTTGAGCTCTAAAAGCCCATGTTCAAGCTGGACACTACACAAGATCCTTACATGTCATGTGACATGACATTTTCACAGGCTTACATGTCATGAGACTTCCTCTTAATTCAATAATTACTACACTAAGAGATCAGTGGGAAACCATTAGTTCTAACACAATTATTTACCAGTTATAAACATACTGAAGAACACATACAAACACTTCTGATTGTGGTTTTCTGAACACACAATTCTATTTGTCTCAGTAGCAGACCCTAAACTCCTCCAAGTGTTTTTATCCCATTCCTGTCTACTGCACTAGCTGTGCATTATTTGGCTGTGCAGGATTTTTGAGCTAAACTGTTAAAAATAGCTGAAGCACCATACTGTAAATAGAAGTTGAAGTGTCAAAACGTGATCTACATCTCTACTGCCACTGTACTTGTCTAAATCTGAAATCATATTTATTCAGATATGTTGCCCAGGCAATTTTTTACAGTTGGTCAAGTTAATGAGTGAGGTCTTAGAGACTCATCTGTTGCCTGGAGGATCACCCAGTAGCTAGTGAAGCTTTCTCATGTGATCATCCACGATGATCTCTCCTTTCATAGGTCATCTTGATAGCAGGCTTTAAGGAACTGTTAATATTGCATTTTGGCAGTCACTGATCTCCATGTATCAACCTTTCCAAAGGCCTATGCATATCCTGCTTCACAGAATAGTAATGATGGCACACACAGCCTAACTTCTGCATGAAGACACATTCTCTCTTTCTCCAAATAAACTTTAGCTTTGCTTGGTACTGCTTGCACCACTGTATCCACCTCCCAACCCTGCTAGAGCTCCTCACATGCCAAAGAATCTGCTCCTGGACATGCTTATAAGCAAGTTCTAGCCTCTCTTATACCCATACTCTGTCAGAGTTCAAAGACACACTTGTTACCATCTCTTATTTAAAAGATTATCTACAAAAAAAAAAAATTTCTGCCCTGTGTTTGTCATTGGAACAATACCTCAAGCCTCACTTTTTCCCCTCTACACAAAGTCCTCATTGCATGCTACCCCAATAAATAAGGACATATTCTATTCTGAGCAGACCACCTTTGCTGACATCTGGGTTCTCCTGCAGGAGAGCCTGCAGATTAGGGCACCCTCTTGGGGAGATAGGATGCCCACTCCTTCCAACACTGGGTGTAGAAAGCTGCACTACTGAAGAGGAGTATACACTCCAGCTCCATGTTTTGAAGGGAAGGGTTCAGCCACTTAGCTACCAACTCAGCTCTGAAATAGTGGTAAATGCCAGAAAGAGTGAGCAATAGTGAGGAATGGGTATCTCAGCATGTCACAAATAACAGGTCTCTGCTTGGCATTACCTATCAGGCAAGCTAGGTAATTAATTCTGCAGCCTCACTAGAGTGAATGGGGCTCAAGAGGCACACTGAAAAAGACATTTAGTTTCCCTTTCCAGGTTTTTAAGAGGCTTCTGACAAAATCTCACTCCAAAGGGTATTAGTTGAAACAAACAAGGGAAAGTGCTGAACTGGATAAAAGGCTCAGTACAAGATAGGAAATCAGTGTGGAGTAAATGTAACAATGGGGCAAGTAGTTGAAGCTCTCCATAAGTCTTCCATGGGAGCTGCACTCTTCACCAAAACTACAGGTGACAGTTTCCTAATGACATATTAAGCAGGTTAGCAGGCGTAAGGGCCAGCTCAGAGGGTTGACAGACCTCATGACTGGATCATAAATCAGCAGATGGAGAAATGTGCCGACAGTGAAGTGCAGGTAGAGGTGAAGAACCCATACACTGCACACACAGCAATGGGTTCTGGTCATTGTCACTAGAGATCCTGAACTCTTCATAGGCTGCTCCACAAAAGGGCAAGTCAGTACACAAGAGCAGCCGAAAAAGGAAAATAACTGCCAAAAACCATTAGGAAGAAAGTAGGAAAGAGAGAAAAAACTATTTTCCTACATCTAGGGAAACTGGAAGCTTTTGGAGCACTCAAAGTGCAAGAGCAGTATCTCACATGCATATTCCTAATCTAGTCCACCAAGCGGGAGAAAGGACTAGACAGACCTTTGGTGAGGTCTCTGGTGGCTGTGCATGTAAGAAATTGCTCTTGGGTTCCTATGGAGAAGCTGTGAGTTCCTGTGGGTGCTGGCAAGTGGAATTACAACCCCCAGCGTTGCAATGATTTTGGGTTTGCTTGGGCACATTTCTCCTACTTTCCAACCATGGTCAGTGCTGAAGCTCTATCAGTCCAGAATGATCTTTTTTAATGAACACCAATTAAAGTATTTTAAGGGAGAAAGGAGAAAATTCCATAAATGCTTATTAAATCAGGTTTTAAATGAGAATATCTGGTGAAAATGGCACAGCACATAGGGGTATTTAAATGCTATTTGGAAAACTAAAAAAGTGCAAAGCACTTTCTTTAAATGCTTTGCTTTTACAGTAACAGATAAAAATAATTTTATTTAATTTGATCATGGAATTGCATGACTAAATTAAGAAAAAATCTATACAGCAGATACTTTTAAAATTCACAGTAGAGGTTATTTTAGAGAACAAAAACCAGTGTATTAACATAGTAGGTCAAAAGGTCTGAATTTATTTGAGGCTACAGAATAAGTGATGTAGGTATTTGAAAACCAAGAAAACAGCATGAACATAGATTCAAAGTAAGATGAAGGCAGCCTGAGTTCAGATCTGCTTTTGCTATTGGTATTCATAATGCAAATTAAGTAATTATAAAAAAATAAAGTGCGATAGCAATCTATTTGGGATATTCAAACTTAACTGACCATCTCATCTTAATTCCAGCAGGGTAGGAAACGAGTCTACTGGCTTACAGGCAATCAAGATGATTCTCCTGTCCTCTTGCCCATGGAAATCTGTTCTGTATCCCTGATACTACCAGATCACCCATATGGCTCAACTTGTACAAAATAGGCATTAACTTCTTGTAACAGGGACTCGCAAATCCTTAACTATTACTAAAAATTATAGAATTTTCTATCACTAATTATTATATTAGTTCCCATTTTACCCTGTGCTAAATATTATACTTAAGCTTACAAAAGGTTGGAATTAAATAATCTGCACATATATGTGGAAGAAAGGCTAAATTCTCCTTCCTTAGCATACATATTTCTTTCTTCCTCTGTCAAATACTCGAGTAAGGCCACCTGCATAACATATCTTCTGATTTCTGCTACTGATACAGAGAGAGCAGAAAAATTATCAACTGCAGCAATTTGGACTTTATTTAATTTATCTTCTGAGTCAGCTGCTTAGAAATTCTATTAAAAGTGCTGCACTTGAATAAGTCTCATCAAAATATGATATTCCATATTATTTGTTGGGAAATTCCCCTAAATACTGTCCTTTTTATTGTTAATCAGAATGCATGACATGAGTCCAGAGTGAAAATGGAAGATACTGGGTTTTATCACATTATCAGCAGAAGTTACAGCCATAAAAGCATGTAAAGAATAAACCTGGTAAGAAGATACATAATCTTGACAATATGGAAAATGACGGGGTTTTAATTATTACTCTATATTCCTTTCTTGAATAGAAATCTGACTGAAGCTTACAGTGAGCTAACTAGCGAGGTCACTGGGAGTTTTCCTATTAACCAGCAAATCTGTGGTCCAGCAACTCAATGGAAGCAGAATGTTAGAACAAAAATTAACTATGACCGAAACTGTATTTGGGGAAATTTGAATCAGAGTCTACAAATGCCCAAAACAAAGGTTCAAGAAATGTCTGGACTGATGAAAAAGAACAGACACTATTCTCTGCAGGCAACTACTGTATTAATTATCCAGGCATCTGTGTGCCACAAGTCTTTCTTGGGTAATATATTTATCTCCAAGTTAATTCAACTAATTATACTGATTATACACATTTATATCAGTCCCTATATACAGGTACTTATATTAACAGGCAAGGGAATTCATGCTAACTGCGGAGGCTATGTTGGTTGCATTTTATCAAAAAACAAGCTGATGTTCTTTCTCCCTTATGAGCTTTCCAAAACTTAGAGCTACATGGCGCTCATGTAAACCCAGTTTTAGGCAAAAGATTTTGCAATGGCCAAATGGTTACTTGTATAACTGATTTCTAACTCAAACTGATTGTTCTCCTAGAACCTAAAGGGTTAACCTGATATTGAACCTAAAATACAAGACCTTTTTGAGCTCTTAAGTTCAGAATAGTTTGAGCATCTATTCTCAGTCTACCCAAAACTGCATATTAGAGTGGACTTGACACAGACTTGAGCGTGTTCACAGTGGTTGGACTAAAGTAAACATACCTAGACAATTCCCCACACTATTTGCTGCTCAAGGATATACCAGAGGAAAGAAGAGGATGCCTTCTCACCAGCAAGATCAGGAAAAGCAGGGTCTCCTTTGATAGCAAAGTTAGGCTTTCCTAGACTCATGCTGGCACCAAGGCACCTAGTATAACTCTGAGCAAAGTACATTATGTGAAAAAATTCTAGTTTCTGTCTTCTCCCTGATACTTGCCTCTTTCTCTTTTCAGTGAGAAAGGCATTTGCAGCCTGATATTCATCACTTGTCTCAATCAGTTACAGATTGAGTCAGCCATAAAAACAGTACTATCCCTGCTTAGACTTGCACTAGGGAATTCAAAAGGATTGTGGAACTGGCATTTCTAGATCATACTTTCTAACTTGTATACTCTTCATGACTGAATTACAAGACTTATGGGGCTCACAGGTCTTTTTTTCAACCTACAAGAGATTTTTGGTCAGAAGTAGTGATACTGAGCAAAACGTATTCATATTACTTTGTGAAGAGTCAAAGTAAAATTTGTGTATAATTGAAGGGTGATAGATCCCATGGATAAATTCATGCCTTGAGTTGGACTCTCAAAATTTTGAAGGTAGATACCCCCGTATCATGTTCAGATAGAGTGGATCCAGGTTCCTGGAACTGGGTAGGTATCATTGGAGGTGATACCTGGCTTCTCCAATACATATTGCCAACACCATTTGGTGGGCAGTTCTGACTGAAAGCAAACCATCTCTGCACTGCTAAAATGCCTTACTTCCTGTAGCCTTTGATCCTACACTGCAGTGTCTGTCAGCAAAACTCAGTGAAGATTACAACGTAAATCTGCTTTTTTGTTGGCCAAATTCCTGCTTCTTCAAGATGCTATCCAGGTCTGCAGTGGCATCACATGGTCTGTAATTAAAAAAGATTAATTAGGCTGTGGACTAAAAGTTGGAAATGGTACTCCAGCCAAGAGGAGGGAGTTGCTTTGTATATAAGTGAATGAGCTGTGCTGAGTATGCTGTGCTAGGAAAGTTACAACACAATTAACATGAGGTAAAGGAATTCATGCTAGCTGCAGAGGCTATGCCTGATATCCAGTGATAGGACGTGAGAGAAGGGTTTAAAGCTGTGCTAGGGGAGCTTTAGACTGATCATCAGGAAACAATTTTTTACCACAAGTGTGATCAAACACTGGAACAAGCTTCCTAAAGAGGTGGTCAATGCCACAATCCTGTTAGTATTTAAGAAGGATTTGGATGATGCCCTTAGTAACACATTTTAAATTCTGGTGAATCCCAAATTGGTCAGACAGTTGGACTAGATGATTGATGCAGGTCCCTTCTGACTGAAATAATCTATGATTCATGATGACCTACACTTTTACAAGAATTATAAAATGAAAATAGGAGATAATGAATGACACATTCGGGTGACTTATTTATTTTTTAATAGCTCTTGTTCCAGCTTCTCATGGGAGAAATCTGTAATTACATAGATGGATTAGTAATCTGCTTATTTTTTAAAACTGAATGCCTAAACTGATTCAAGATGAATAGAAAATATGCACCTTATTTCATTTAGGGATAAGTAGGTGAAACACAATGGCCTGTGATCTAAAGAAGGTCCTAGAAGATGATCCAATGGCAGCTGTTATTCTTAAGTTCTGTCACTGTAAATGAAACTCTTGTTTGTCCATAGAGTGAGTCCATATTGGCTCATTTCAGCCACTAAAATAAGGAAGGTTGGATAAATCTTTAATAACTTACTTTTCTACTTTGTGATACATTAAATCTCCTACTTTGGCATTAGTTTAGTAACATCAAAATGGTCTCATTTTATTTTTGTATCATTTGGCAAAGGGACATAAATGTAGAAGTAATGAGTCACCTCCAAACCTTTCGCCTATGGTATACGAAATATCCAGTGAGACATGATCAAAGATGAGCTAGTGGGAATACTCAGTGAGTAAGCCTAGAACAGCTAAGAGTTTTGAGGCTGTTTAAAGCTTAAGAAAGCATTATGCCATTTGGAAAGGGAGCCAGTTGTTATGCAGTAAGAAACTCCTCACACCTTTGGAACAATATCTTGGATATTCTGCACAAAATGTTATTGTGTTATCTGAAAATACTGCATGGAAGAGGAAAATGGCCAAAGTTGCCCTAAGGCAAAGCCAGTGTAATTACTCCCTATGTGCACTTAACATTTAGTAGCCACAGGAAACACCAAGAGGATACTGCTTTTCCACCAGAGGAGTAAGTCACATTGACTTTACCCTAACAAAAGAGCACATGCTGGCAGATATCATGGAGAAGCAGACACACACAGCAAATTTATACCCTCATTTGATCCTGAGGCTTCACATAGTTGTTACCATTACCTTTGCCCCTAAATCATTCACTACATCCCAGCTCTGGAGCACTGTCATGACTACAAAGTAAGCACAAGTTGGGTTTGATGGTCTCTGCCCTCACTGTGAATGTTCACGTCTAAAACCTTCTTCCATGCAGAAAGACAGGCTAATAAAAAATTACATTTTGCCGATTACTCCCTGGAGAAGCCAGCATGCATTCCTTTTGATAGCTACTTCAATAAGGAAGCACGCAGACTCACTGTCCTGGCTCAGCCACCAAACCACTGAGCTGAGACACCAAACCTCTCCCAATCTGCACCTGCTTCTGTTTTCTAGAATGCACCAGCACTGCTTACTTATTTCCATAATGTACACTTCTCCCATAAGAAAGACTAAAAGATACAATGCTAACTCCTGGTTCAGAGCCTGTTCTAGTGCTCACTCCAAGTACAAACAAGCACTGCCTCATTACCAAAACCTTTAGATGCCACCAGAAGAAAAATGCTACTAGTTAGATGATATTTACCCAGAGATATTTTTCTGCAGCATTTCATCCCATTTCCCAAAAGGGAACTTTTAGTAAGAACCTGAAGCCATTGATTTCAGATTAATGCGTCCTTCAGCACCTCTATTGCATCCATTTGTGGCAGTGCCATCCCATGGCCAGAAAATGTGTGGGAAGTTTTAGGTTCATTCCAATCTATGGCAGGTCTTTCCTTGCCTGCTCCATCAAAAGATGTGCTGCTTGTTTTCAGACAAATTGCTTAATTCTGCTGTTTCTCAACTGCTCCATCTGCAAAATGAGGATAATTAAGAATGGCATCTTTTAAGAAAGCATACAGCCACTCATGGAACTTTTTGTTGTGCTTGGGATCTTCAGTTTGTGCTTGTTAAAGAAGGA
This sequence comes from Turnix velox, assembly GCA_013400935.1. NCBI lineage: Eukaryota > Metazoa > Chordata > Aves > Charadriiformes > Turnicidae > Turnix > Turnix velox. Next base: position 28,741 of record VZTY01017769.1, read on the forward strand.
GAAAAGATTTATTATTACAGCTATTACAGTGTTGATACACTTGTAATTAATTCCCTCTAGGCATGCAAATACATTAAAGGCCAAATGAATTTCTTTTTTGGTACTTGTACAAATTCCCTGCAGCTCCAGTGGTGCTGACAAGGTCACTCCAGCAGAATGTGGCAGAATCTGGCTCCACAGCAACTGTTCAAACAGTCATGTGTAATCATTGAAAGCAGAGAGGTATCATTCTTCCTGATAGCAGTGCAGAGGAAATGTGCCAAATGAGAAGGCTGCAATACTACTTCTTTGGTGCTCTAAGTAGGGGCTAATTAAGTGGAGAATGGGTTTTCTCTGACAAGGTGATTATCCTGCTGCTCCTCATAAAACCTGATGTTACCTATCCATGGAAGCTCACAAGATGCAGAACAGGGAATGGAAGTATTTAGCTTCCCTAGAAAGGAAAGTCAATCCCCAAAGTGCAGCATGTTTTCAAGTACACATAGGGTGAAAACAGTCAGTTACTTGGACTGAGAAGAATGGCCACTGTGGTATGGATGGAAACTGTTGGGGAAACGAACAGAACAATCACAAAGCAGGCACCAAGCCTACAGTTCTCAAAGTATGAATTGTGTGCAATGGTACCAGGCACAGAAAACACATGGTATGCCTAACTGATGGATGTAGATACAGTTGTCTTGAAAAGTGCTGGTACAGCAGGCTGAGAGCATACTGATGATTCAATCTCTGAAATAATTTGAAATGGCAGTCACGCTTCTGAAGGCGCACAAAGTCCTTATCTCCCTTTTAAAGCAAAGAAGCTTGTGCACCAAGAGAAAAAAAGAAGGAATGCTGGAAGGCTTTACAGCAATGCATATCAATGAAAGGCTCCTCTTGGCTAACTATCCCAGAGTGAAAGATTCTTAGTGATTCTGCCAAGATCCTTGAAATGCTTTGATGAAGGTTGATCAGAGAGGAAATAACTGTTTTTGCTATCTTGCTCTTGTAAGGGTGGCTACACCTTCGCAAGGACTTGGGTTACCACAGAACTTCAGGAAGGCAGATCTTTGCCAGAGGTACGGCAGCTGGACCAAGGGAAGCAAGCACTACCCAGTACGCCCACTGCTTCACTTTATTTTTGCCTGTAACTACATCTTGGCTTTTTCATATGGCTCTGAACACCAGCTGGCTAAATTAGTCAGTATTAGTCTGAAAGAAAACACTGTCATTTGATTTGGAAGGAGAAACTCTCCAACAAAGCTAGTCTGCTTCATTAAAAGGAAGCAAACAGCAAAGGAAACTCCTACTTGCCTCTGCATAACCTCTGGGCCCTATCATACACCATCAAGGCAATTTAGATTTTCCCACTCGTGATAAAGTGAAGAAGAGTCTGAAGAAAGAATAGTTCAACTAGGTAAGCGAAGTCCCTGATGGGTGGCGATAGAGTATATTTGAGAGCTGGTATGCAGAGAGAACATGGCAATGCTTGAAAGGATTCCATTTTATGGCCCGGGGAAAGATTGCACTTCTTCTCTTTCTATATAAGGTAGATAATAAACTGTATTTGAACTAGTAGAAGCAGAATGAGATGACCCACATTTCAAAGCCAGAACCTGGTGAGTTATTATTATTTATGATTCAAAAAGCATGTGCAATGCACCAAATGAGAGATGTGCTCCCTGCCTAGAGGCGCCTCCAGCACAGACCTTGAGAGAAACACTCTACTGAGCACAGGGCTAACTCCAAGGGCTTGTATTTATTGTAGTTATAGATCAGGCCTGCTCTTGCAGTCAGAAAACTGAGATCCTTTTCCTATTTCTACAGAAATTATTTTTATTCTGGGGGAATGCAACAGTTGTATTCTGCATGAACTGAAATAACAGCCTTCAGGTACTGATTTTCCACATTTACTTGCTGATTTTAGTTTCCTTACTCCTCCTGGGCATTTCTACATTTTCTCACTCTCCTCTACAGAGCTATTGCTACATTTTTTCTTCTCGTTTCATTCTTAATCAGGTTTTCAACATTACTTTTTTCTTCTTCGTGAGCATTCTCTGGAGTATTATACTCCTATTTTACCTCTTGCTGTTCAATTATACCCTTTTCTTATTTGCTATTCTTCTGCCTCATCATGCTCATCCTTTTCGGCCTCTCCTCCCTTCATTTCTCTAGCCAACTTCCCTCCTCTCATCAACCTCCTTCTCTCAACCAACTACCACATCTGCCACGGGACTGCCCAAAACAGTGACTTCTTTTTTGCCCATCCTGTAGAAAATGAGCTCTACATCCACTCCTCAGATGGGCTTTGCTTTCTTACACATACTTTCCTGTTGCTCTGGTTTCCACATCACCCTCTTCATCCCACTCGCTGTACCTCTCTAGAACGTGGCCTACGGATTTCCACTCAAGATCTCAGATCCTTGCCCCTTGACCTCCCTACTGGGTACACCCAAGGTTCCAGAGCTCTCTTGGAAACCCTTCTGAGCGCATCACTGTCCTTTTCAAGGTACCCAGCTACCAGAGGCTTGGAACTGCCCCACTGTTCCTCCCAGCCCCAGAGCTTCAATCCCACTGCTACCGTGCAGCTAGATTGGTAACCAGAAGAGAAGGACAAATGACTGGGACGAAGGGCAGTGTCCCTCCCTTCGGGGTTCTAATCTGTCCAGCATCCTCCCTCCATTCTGCCAGGGGTCCTGCGTAGCCCAGAGGCTTGGAAATCGCTCCCGATTCCTAAGGAGAGCCCCAGGAGAGGAGCTCTGCCTCTAGAGCGTGGGGGAGGAATGAGACAGAGTGGAGCGGGATGGGGGGTGGCCGCTGGCAAAGCCAAGCGGCCAAGAGCTGCGCCCACGGGTCGCTCAGCTCTCCGCAGCTGGGCATTGCACCCCATCTTCCCGGAGCAACCCCTGCCTCGGTACCCAGTCTCCTCGGAGCATTCTCCGTCGCAGTACCCAGTGGCCTCGGAGCATCCCAGGTCGCGGTACACGGTCTCTCCGCGATACCCCTTGTAGCAGTACCCGCCCGCCCCCGTCCCGCACCATC
>VZTY01017769.1:31855-62966 GCA_013400935.1 Turnix velox
TTCCCCCCGCCCGCCCCCAAGGGCTCCCGGGGCCGCCCTCCCGGGTCGCGGAGGCGGGAGGGGGGGATGGCACCCGGACGCCACGGTGAGGGGCGCTGCCGAGCCCCCCGGCCTGGGAGCGGCTGGTCGGCGGCGTGACTTGCTTCGGGGAGCCTTCCCCAGCAGAGCAGGAGGGGACCCCAGACCGTAGTGCGGCTGCGGACACCACTCCTGCACCCCGCTGCTCCTCCAGAGGCTCTCGGAGCTAACCGGGCTACCGGCCCCCGCACGGAAAGGGCTCCTGGCTCTTGGTGGTCTGCTTTGGTTCCTTCCTACCGTCTTACGGGAAAGGATTATTTACACTCTCCAAATCAGTTAAAAAATACATAATTTGCCCTTGTTATATCTTTCCCAAGCCCCGTCACTATTCCGGGTCGATTTTTGCCTTTCTAGCCTTTCTCCTCCCAGCAAGCTTTTTCTAAAAGGGGGGGCGAAATTACATGCAGCATTCAAGATGAGGATACACCACTGACTTATCAATAATATTCTAATACTAACAGTAGCATACTCTACAGCTTGCTTAACACAGCTTACTAACTTGCTTTTCAGGCATGAAATGCAGTTCCTCCATACCTATACACTAGCTAGGCATCGTGGTATTTCACAAATGGATGCTACTCCCATGTAACAACTTTTTATGCTGGTTTTTTTTTACCCCCACAAATAATTTTCAGATTCCTAATCAGGACACAGCAATAATGGGTGGTAGATTTACCCTTCTATTGATATACAAAATTGTAACCATCACTAACTAGCGAAACCCAATGCAAGAGAGAACAGATGATACATTTCTAAGCAAAGAATCATGTTGCATGAGATGTTGAGCATGGTGAGATCTCTACTCTTTATTCCTAGTGACTTCTCCTGTGGTTATGAAAATACTTGGCACATTTACCAGGTTCAGACATGAGATGTGTCAGTAAAGATGCAAATACTCAACATCTCTTAAGATTGGGTCAAATTCAAATGAGAGCACTTTGCAAACAAGACTGGGCAGCTATCGATACTCCACAAACATTCCAAAGTATTTTGTTAATTATATAAATACTAGCTATTGAAATGCAGTGCTGGCAGACTGTTCAGCAAACCGTGGGAAAACACCACCTTACTTGTGCAGTGTGGACCACTCTTACACATTTAAGAGGCAAGCTTTCTTGGTGGTTCACATCCAGACTGTTAGACAGCATGGTTTCATCTCGTGATCTGCAACTGGATGAAGCTCAGAGGCGGTTTGCATTTCCCATGCCTCTCTTGTGTCAGCCTTTTGGATGAGCTTTATCGAACAAGTAATTCATATCCTTTCAAAATGATCCTTCTGGAGAGTACATTCATGGGCTCAGTGGTAAAACCACAAAAGGCCAGCTTAGACAAATGAAAAAACTGGTTTTCATGGTTATTTCCAGGCCTCCTTGGTAGAATTATCTGATCCATTCAGCTTTCTGTGATGTTACGGATCATAGACATGTTGGGGTCTTAGGTCCATCTTGTTTCACTGCACTATTTCATCTCTGAGTCCAATTAGTTACTCATTTTTGAAAGAAGCTACATAAAAGGAGGCAGATCTCACCTAGAATGGTTCTGTCGATTAAATATTTTGCCATGTTGCAGTGGCTTTTATCTGAAGATTTCAAAGCATGTTATAAAATATTAATTCATTTTGCACTGCCTCTGTGAAGAAACTTCAGGCTCAAAGGTGGGTAAAATAGAGCTAAAGAATATTACTCCCTCAGATTCAGATGATCACATAATATCAGTGAGGAACAGGACCTGGATAAATCCGACTGCCTTCTGCTCTGAGCTTGGCTCACCAGTGCCTCTTCAATGTTAGAGTAAACTACTAAATCATCACTTTACATCCAAATTCAACCAATCTCTTCTACAGGTAAGTTACTCTGCAAGGCAGGACAATCAGATTTCCCTGCTGGCTGTATTTTGTTATAATAAGACATTCACATGAATTAAAAGGCTATTTATTAACAGGTCTTTGTTGCTGGGCACTTCCAGTCTTTCTTTCCTTTATGCTCTATTAGTTTTTAAAAGAAAGACACAGCAATTATTTTACTTAGAGGATGATGCTGCTCATATCGAGAATCACATTGAAGACAATTTTTTTTTTGGGATAGCATGTTTTTTTATTGTCTCATATATTTAATATTCCAGGATTTGTGGAGTTCAGACTTGCAATGTTTTATTTAAGCCTAGATCTCCAAACATCAAAGACTTGTATGGAGGTGACTATCTCCTGAAGCTACCTGGACCTCCGCTTGCCTAAATGAGGCTGGTGTCCAAGTGCTAAGAGGCACCTACGCCTTCAAACCACCTGTCTTCCTTTCTCCTCTGATGATGCTTTGAATGAGCACAACACCCAAGATTCTTCTCCTCAGGGGTCAGTTTAATCACTCCAGAGAAGATTTCAAAGGCACCAAGGACAATCAGTATCTAACTAAGACTAGTTTCAGCTTAGGGATAGGACATCCATCCACTGAGGTCTTTGGGAATGTTTCACCCAGTACATGTATGCAGTATGGCTAATTTGGGCTGATGCAGTCTGATATGACTCTGCCCAACCCTGATCACAAAGCATTTTAATTCTGTCAGTCTCTGATTTCTTTTGCTGCCCCTACAGGTGCACGCACCTGACATCCATGCTTTGGCAACTGTGCATGAAAATATCAGCCATGTATCACAATAAAAAGAAGTTGTGTTTATTTAATGAAGGGTAGGGTTCCTGAGGACTGCATTCCTAGGGCTCTACAGTAAGAGCTGCATTTGGCAGCAGCTCATTACTTTCTGTAACTTGTATCATGCTGCAGCTTCCTAAGACATCTCCCTAAGATTTAATGTATTTACTGCTGGCTTACATTTAATTTAGTTTACAGTAAGCACCTTACAGTCTAAGCAATGCAAAACAGATGGACTCAAGGTAAAATTTCAAGTTAAATTATGGCTTTCTTCCTTTACAACAACAGTACCATGTTCATGAGGCAGCAGAGCAGAAGCTGGCTGATGTTTGGGCAGCAGATAGCTTACACATGTGGAGAGAAAACTTGCAAAGCTTGAAAACTGGAGAAAGAAGACTTTCATTTCTGATCAAGAGAATGGATACTTCATGTGAAAAAGGCAAGGTCTGAATAAAAATCTGAGATAGATTAGAATTTGCCCCATTGAGGAATCTGTAGAATTTGTTACCCTTTTTCATTTTAGAATAAGAATGTATAGTCACTGGGTTGGATTTTTTACACATCCAACTATATGTGAGTATTATGCTGCTTTTAAGCTCATGTATCTTCACCATTTTTTGGAAAGATTTCTTATTGACATAGAAAAAAGATTAAAGACAAAACTGGATTCTCATAATTTTGCATGCTACAATCTTCAACTTATGTTCTATTAGCCAGCTTGTTTAACCAACATGAAATACATCCAGTTGGTAACATGCACAGTTGGTATTTCTCCAGTTCAGACATTTTCATGTTTAGTGTACTCATTAATAGGACATTTATTAATTTAAGTGCTTGCCTTACCACTGAGGGCAATAATTGTTGTGCTTAGCAACCCTAAAGGAAATGGCGTGTAGACTTTTACTCATGTAGCCAATTTCCTAATAGGCTCTATCTCTTGCCAGAATGAATTCATTTGCCAGGAGTCAGATACATGCATGAAACCTACACTGCCCACAACCTGTCAAGAACAAATCATCCTTTCTCCTAGTTTATTTGAAGTTTGTTAGTCTGTTTGTGAGGAGCTTGTTCTAATCAAATGTGTTAGTTTTTTTTGGCTACTGTCTAGTGACTTTCAAATCTGTTTTTATTTCCCAACTTAAAAAAACAGATTAAAATACCACATTTTCATCACAAACAATGGCAATTTTGGAAGTGACATTTTCTGTCTTTCTGTCCTGCAATGAAACTGAAATCTGCATTTAGGTTGCTGTGTGCTAACCATCCACCTCTGTTTGCACTCCTCTTACATTCACTTTCTCTACTCAGAACAAATTCAAATTTTTGTCAGGTTTACCTACAGTCTCTCTCTGCAGGATTAGTGTAGCTGTAAGGATGATGTCTTTCCAATCTTCCCTATTTCAAAACAGTTCAGTTACGTGCATGTCTTGAATTCACAGAACCAGGCAGTGAAGTAGGCATGAGGGTGGTGAGGCAGTGGAACAGGCTGCCCAGAGAGGTGGTTGTGAGCCCATTGATGGAGACATTCAACACCAGGCTTGGTGAGGATCTGAACAACATGAACTAGTGCAAGATGTCCCTGCTCACATCAGGGGGGTTGGATTAGATGACCTCTGAAAGTTCTTTCCAACTCAACACAATCTATGATTCTATGATTATATAAAGGGGAGGATTAAAACCTATCTGTTACAGGCATTTGCTGGACTGTACCAAACAGAGACTGCTAGACAGTTACTGCTATACCTGGATGTCTTCTCTTCAAATTTCATGAGATACAAAATCATACAGATAACAGTCAAATCTAAGGTGTCCATAAAAGCTGCAGGTTGTATATATGACTATATATACAGTTCCTGTATATATGTATATATATATATCTTGTATATATGACCAACAGTTACTGAACACAGATGCAAAGCACTGGTGAGAATATCTTCCTGACATTTTTTAAACCTTCTGTTCATAACTGCTGTAAGCATGACTGGAGGAGAAAGCACTGACGAATTTAATTTCCAAATCTCATAAAATATTAACCATTTCAAATATTTTCCAAGAAGCTCTCCTGGTTTTGTGCACAAAGAGCTGCTGCATTTCAAATGGTGAACTCCACAAAATGTAAAAAAAATCTAGTTTAAGTCCCACAGTTTCAACACTGGACTATAAAACTTTAATTTTCAGACTTGTGCTTTATGATTTTGACAGGAAGTTACGACTAACCATGTTTTGGAAGGGAAGTATTCTGTCAATTTTTTGGTTACTTTTAAAGAAAAGCAAATTTGGTATCCATGGGGAGGTATGGGACTGTGAAGTTTTGTGAGCAAAGCTCACAAGGGAATCAGATATTTGCCAAGCTGATTCAAACCTGTCTGACATTGCTGAGGATCAAGGGCATCCCAAAGACTCCAACTTTATTGTCTTTGTCAACACAGGAAATGAGCAATGGTATTACTGCAGGACAATACTTCCTCACAAACGGACATGCAGGTGAAATATGGCAAAGACTATGCATTTTCTGAAGTTTACTGAGTCTCCTACAACTGACAGTAGACTGATAACACGTGTTTAAAGGTGAACAGCCCATGAATACAATGCAAATTTGCATAGCTCTTGTTACAGTGGCATGACGCTCACATAGCTCCTTCGGTGGACTGACTCTACTGTTTTGCATCTCTACAGGTGCGGTGCACTATTAAGAGAACGGCCCACTTTCAAACTAAGTGGCTCAGGAACGATCTGGTGATTCTCATTTAGTGTGGCCACCAACAAGATTTGCTTTTAGGCCAATAAACATTCAAACTTGAACAGTGATCAGACTGCCTAAAATGTATGGAATTTCTTGACATTAGTGGTGGGAACACAGGAGAAACCAAGAAGGAATAGACCAGTATAACACTTCACATGCTCATCTGTCTTCCTGCAGCTTGTCATTCCCTAGGAACTCCAGCAGGCTCAACTATTTTGCCTGGTGGAAGCTGCTCTTTCCTAGATCCTCCTGACAACTCCACCAAACCTCATTCTGTTTCCAATCACTTTTTAGCCATTTCTAATGTCAATTCCCAAAGCTAGCAGATGTGGTTGTGGCTGGAGATGAGAAAGCAGTGTTCTCATACCCTGACAGCCTGGCAGTTCTTCTAATGACCCTCCTATGTTTATCAGGCAATTGTATCCTTCATATTTGCATATGGAATGCTGTCTAACTATGACCCAAAATCACACAAAATATATCATTGTGCCATCTATATCAACAATTCAGTAACAACTATTTCTTAATTCTCTCATTATCTGGGATCCATACAGCATTAAAAATAACTGGGCACCACCCGACATTCCTCACCACTAGCTCACTCTTGGCCAGATGTCTTCGTAAAGTACTGGATGTGGACTGCAGTAAAATGTGGTTAGACATGGACATGTTTTCCACCATCAGAAACAGAGTGTAAACTGGGTTAAACCTCTACCTCTGTAATGTCCCAGCTTAGGAGGATCTGACTCCTCTAGTAAAGAAGCAAAGGCCAAGAGATCATGTATGGTAGTAGCTCGCACTTCTAACACTGTAAAGGCATAGGTGAAAAAAATCTGAAGTTGCAACACAGGAAAACATAATGGAAAAGACAAAAACATAAAAACAGGGTTAAAAAAAATCTATTGTTCAGACTACGGTTTAGGAAGAAAAATAAGTTCAATCTATGAGATGCATTCGTCCTCAAAGGAAAGGTTCTTTCAGAATTGACGGAGCAAATAAACATGCTCCCAGCTTCAAGCACACAAGCAGGGACCATGAGAACTGAAGACAGAAACACAAGGTTTTTTCCCCTTCTCATCTGAATATTTACTGAACTCTGCAAGGCTCTCCCAAGTAGTATCATGCAGGAAAAGAAATAAAAATGAGATGAAGAAGGAACATAGAAAGATCTTTCAGAAAATAACAGTAAGAACACTTCCAAGAAAATATATTCTGTATTTCAAGTTACCCTTTTTATGAACAGTGCTCTGGGATGAAAATCATGACGTCTGACAAAGATGAGGTAGAATGTAAGTACTCGTAGTGGCCTGAGAACTGGAGAGGGTTTCAGCACAAATAAGTATCTTGACAGATATTGGCCAGGAAGAGAATTGCCGTCTATCTAAAATCTAAAGACACGTAAGAGCTAGCAGGTCCAGCCTGATTCCTACGTTGCCCTTTTACCAGGAAGACTGATATTAAACACTTTAAATAATTACATTTTTTCCTAGTCTCTGTTTACTCTGCACTTTGTCTTTCTTCTTACTTTTTATGTCAGTATTCTTTTTGTTCTTTTTTCTTTGCATTGCCTTTTCTTCTCTCCTTTCATGTCTCTCCTTTGTCAAGTTTCTCCCAGTGCTAATACTGAAAAGCGGCAATATGAACTGAATGCCACATCCTCTTACAAAATTACACAGACAAAACGAAAAAAACCCACTCAACTCTGGGTTCTTTTTTGTATTGTTTACATTCATCACAGCCCTTCAGAACTCATTCTGGGATTTTTGAGGTGTCATAGATGTCATAATTTACAGCTTCAAAGTAAATTTACTGAAGCTATCCAGAAGCTGTGCCCTCTTCAGCTCTCTTATCCTTTGCTCTGTGCTTGGAAGTTTCTGCCTGTGCACACTGTCAGCACTATGTCCAGAAGAATGCAAGATGAGGATGAAAAATAATACCCTAGGCACAGTCTCTCCCCACATTCTCCAAATTTTCCTTCTCTCCTTACAGGAGCTCCAAGTGCGGTCCAGCCTCTGGTTTAGTCCTTGGGAAGCAGCAAGTCTCTCTCCCTGAAAAGCTTAAATAACGAGCTCTGACTGCCCTCAGAGAGACCATTCAGTTTGGCACACTGAGTTCCTCCTTCAAGAATAGTCTTTGTTTAAAATTAACTATATAGGATGAACATTTTAGCACCAAGTGCTTTGTAATTATATGTTCTCTACCCTGCAGTCCTAATCATGCCAGTCTCCCACTCTGGGAGAGGCTAAATGCTTCTTCTTGAGCCCGCTGGCCATTTTGCTGTCTTCTGGGGACTCTTCCCTTTTTCAGCTGCTCTTAAGGGAGATATTAATATAGATGGGCCCCAGCTGTTTTATTACTATATGAGATGGCAACATCAGCCTACTTCTTAGAAGAGTATCTGCCTTCATATAATGGGAAAAGGGAGACAATGTTGAGGTGGGAATGACTATTATAAAACCTGAAAGTACCTAGTGGTATGTGCTAGGAGCAGCGGCAGTGTGAACCTCCCACTCCATTTCAGGCTCTGGCATTACCATGGCACAGGGCGTGAGTTAAGTTTCTGACACAAGTTACTCATGAGTACCCTGGGACTAACTTAGCTATTTTTTTAATGTGTTTTTGAGTTTCTGTGCTGAAAAGCCCCTGAAAACAGCCAAGCATTAATTTAACACCTGGAGTATATCTAACAGGCTTACTATTTATAATCCTTCTTAATAAAGAGGATAGATTTATTACTAGTGCAGAGGATGAATATATTGTTACTGTCATCACTAATGCAAGAATAATTAATATCTGTGTCACATGCTAAATCTGAGGTTTTGAAATGACAGCAAAATGGCTTTTTTGTAGACCAAGAAATACCTCTCTTATTATTCTAGATGTTAATAAATTGATTCATGAGTTTATGCATCTTTACAGAATAAATGATTTTAACCAAGCAAGTGCATTGCTGAACAATGTCAGACGAAAACCTACAGCAAAGATATATTGCCTCAAATTCAAGGGAAAAATTATAGGGAAAGTGTAAAGTCCTTGGGGCTACTAGAAAGCCATGCAAATTTTGTTTAGAGAGCAGGGTTAAAGAAGCAGGCTGGAAAGTTAGGAGAGCAGCTCTGTCCTCCTGAAGGACTATGGATACAGTCAGGAGATTCATAACAGTGTAAAGCTAGAATAATTCCACAGATTTCAGTGCATTCACATTAGATGAATGCACAGGTAGCAAAGAGTATACTCTACCTCAAATATTTTTCACAGGATTCAGACTTCTACTTAAGTTTTTTACTATAACATTATGTTTATAGTAAACGTTAAAAACCAGACAGGAGACTGAGGAAAACTGGAAGTTTTTTCCAGCAGGAACTCTTTGAATAAACAAAGCAGAATTATAATATTATGTTCTCTATTTGATGATTTATTTTTTTAGTCTAAGCATTTAGACTTGCAGCACTTTAAATTTTTTTGTATTGGAAATTAAGTGAATATCAGCTTAGATCTAAAATATTTCATACATACTGACCAGATAATGGTGAACAGATGTAAAGTAACCACAGCCTGAGGGGCTGTATAGGACATCAAGAAAGGATCAGGAAGAAAATTATGATTTCTCCTAGTTACTCTTGTGCTCCTCTCTGTGTTACAGCACACAAATTTACTCCAGCAGAAGGTATGTCTCCTATTTGTATAACACATAACCTTTATCTTGGGTCAGCTTGGATCCTGCCAACTGTCATGAGTTTTTAGTTTACATATTGTTGCAGAGATTTCTATAGAATTGAATGACTGCTGGTGTATCTGTCTGGTTTTCTCTTGCAGTATGAGAAGAAAACAGGTATAGTGGATTCTTGCTGTCTCTTGCTAGCCAACAGTTGCTAAAATGGCACAGATTTTGTTGAAATAGGCATGGCAATTTTTTAAAATGCTAGACTAGAAACTTGCATGACATTGAGCATTGAAAAACGTGTCATTTTATGCTATAAGCTCTATATTTTACACAATAACAAGACGGTTCTTTATAAAGACCTTCTGCTGCTTATCATTAATCCCTCAACTTCTAGGCTGGATTTTGTTAATGCTTTTGGGGAATAAATCTGTATCATTAATTAACAGTACCAGGGATATCTGTAATAAGATTACACACATGGTTTTACATTCCCATGACTCAGTCAATTTTCTTTGCCAATGCATTTAACACTGGAACTGTCATTGCTGTTAAAACAGTAATAATAGAACAGCTAAAAAGGAAGCTAAATTTTAAAAGCAGACAAGTTAAAAATATTAACTTTTAGAGTAGAAGGCGGGAGAGTCATGATAAACTATGAATCCATAGGAGAGCTAAAAGAAGACAAAGCATTAGGCAAAAATATAAAAAATACAGTGGACTACCAGATAGAATAAGCCAGATGGACAACATATTAGGCAAGCATCAGAACACAAATGCAAAATCGACTTGGAATCAGAAATAAGAAGAATATTGGGCTAATTCAGAAAAACTGAAGCACCCGCTTGTTGTGAGGAAAGTTTGTTTGCTTTGGATAGAGTGTGGGAATTCAGCAGATCCTGTTCCTTTCAGCTGGAGTTAAAAATATGCTACTAAAAGCACATGTTTCTACTGTAAGGAGGATTCTGTAATGTGTTGTTTGGAATTAACATTAACATGTGAGTTTAACACAATGGGGTTAACATCCTTGTTCAACAAAAGTTCAACTTGTTTAGCTACAGTTTGATCCTTCTACCACAGATACCAGGCCAAATTCTTTGGAGAATCCAGCTGATTTGTGTCCCTCCAATCATGCAAAACAATCCTATCAGATACAGTAGTATTTGCTGGATGAAGGATGGATACAAAACAGGAGTAGTGGGGAGAAGACATGCATTTCATCCAAGGCTCCCCTTACTGGTCTATTATGGTCTTATCAGAACCCGTGGGCAACCTCAGCTTCTGTTGCCATTTACAGAAGGATGAGGCATGCTCTAATCTTTGCTAGGAGAACAAGGGACCTGAGAGCAAGAGATAGGGAGTCCTCTCCCTCTTGATTGTACTGAACCTCCATTAGGCAGGCTCCAGGCATGCACTAAAGGCAGAATCCTTCTCCTGAGATCCCGAATAATTAAACTTCCCCCAGGAGGTGGCTGTTTGTGCTTCTCTTCCCTCTTCTGCTCTCAGCAGATGCAGTTCTGTATCTGCATGCTAAATTTCCACTGAACTGCAAAGCAGTGGGAAAGCAGATTTATATCATGCATATTATTTTCACCAGCATTCCCCCAAGTGTATATAAAACGTTACTATAATTCTGTCCTAGGGCTCTGTTGATAGTAACAAATCACTTGAATTTTGCTCTACACAATTAAATTTACAAGAACCTTTTATCCCAGTTACAGGCAGAAGGAGGCACATGTGGCTGGGGCCTTGCCGTTCAGATATGGGTAGTAATTCAGGCAACAGCATATATTTCTTCAACTGCTTTTCTTTTATAGAACAGTCTAAAGCTCACAGCCATGTGACACAGTTCCTCAAAGTTTCAAAACAGAAATCTAGGTCCCATGCTACCTAATACAAATAAATAGCACAAAGACCAAGCACTTTTTTTCTGATTAACTAGATATGAAACACCACGCAAATAACTTATAGCTGTTTCATGTAGTAACTCACTGAAAAGAAATAACTCTTCAGTGTCAACACAGACCTGGCTTGAATATCAGCATTTCCAGTGCAAAATTTAAAACAAACTGAGTATTGCTCATGGAGACCTAAAAAACAAAGTTTCAAACTGTGTCCAGGCTCTCTGGCTCTTTCAGGCATCTCTAGGAATAAACCAGCACTTTATCACAAATAAATCTAAGACTTGATGTTTGCTGAATCTTTCCCCCCTAGTGGAATTTCTCCAGGACTGACTTTCTAGAGAGAATTAAAACAAAAACATCTGATGCATAAGGAAATGAAGGGGCAAATCAGTAAACAAATGCATTTGTAGGAGACTGGAGGTTATAAGGCCTCTAAGGCCCTATTCCCTGAAGCCTTTAATCACAGCACAAGACATAGCTAGTACATTTAAAAGAACTTTGGAAACTCTAATTGAAATGACTTATACATTCCTCAGGGCACAAGATTGTATATGGGAATTGACAAGCTTTTTCTCGGTTTATTTTTCCCACCAAAAAGCTTGTGTTCTTTTCCAGACTGTTAGGATGGATAGGGAATGCTGGGAGTAGAGAAGCAGCATCATGCCTAGAAGGCGTGCATGAGATGAATGGAAGAATCAAAAACACAGCTTTAAATCTACACGGAGCTCAGGCCACTGAATGACTAAGCCCGAGGTAAGTCCTTGCTGGTCAGACAGGAGGAAAAATGCCTGGTTTTGTTAACTAGGAACTCAGAATAGTTTTTGTCATACCAAGCTACTCATATAATCGCTGTGCAAAATAAGGTCATAGAAAGTGCATCTGTGGGAGACATTTTTTTGGAATAATACTTTTCTGTCTGACAAAGTAAAGAGAGCATCAACAGAAGATAACAATCCAAAGGCAGAAGGCAGGCAGAAGCATACAGAACTGATTAGGGCAATTAAGACTACAGAAAGGGAGGACGTGAAATACTAACAAGGCAAATGTTGGGAGTGCAAGTTGACTTTGCTGAGATAAATGCAACAGAGCTCAGTACAAAATAGCAACCAAGCGGATATTCACAGATAGCCAGAATCTATTTCATTATTTTAGGAGCGCAAAGACTTACTTGAAAACTATTTTAAAAAACAAGAATGTTTTTGCTGTCTGTACAGGATCCAAACATGGATCCATTTAGGCCAGTCCCTCCCCATTAACTCCAGAAGCACTACAGAGAAATCCCCCAATATACAACTCTAGCTTTTAGAAGGCCACATTCAGATGAAAGGGGACCCCTAATTTCTATGTTTCAGTCTATGTAAATCAACAGTAGTAATAATACTCACTGCTTCATCTAAGTTAATGCTATGTGTTTTAAAGAGTTCTGACTTGCCCTCCTCTGGCAGTATATAATATACATACAGGTAAGAAATTAAGCTGTTTTCACTTTACTCAAACTATACCACCCACACTAAGTTTCACTCAGTTTAACTGCCAGTTTTACTGCTGTCTAACACCTTAAGTGACAGAATCATAGAATGCATTGGGTTGGAAAGGACCTTTAAAGGTCATTTAGCCCAAACCACTCTACAAAGAAGAGGGACATCTTGCACTAGATCAGATTGCTCACAGCCTAAGCTTGAATGTCTCCAGGGATGGAGCCTCCACCATCTCTCTGGGCAACAATTGGTTTAAGTCCTTTTGATTAAAAAGCAGTCTTTATCTCATCAAAGTATCTTATCATACAAGCTTTATCTTATACAGCCACTTCATCAGATATTATTTCTCAGTGAAATCAATACTTATATAATGACAGTCTATCTGATCATTGAAAGTATCAGGACAAGCTATATGTTTTCATCTCATTACATCCTTATCTTCCCTATATCTTATCAAGCATAACTTTGTCCCATTTTATTGCTAATCAGGGAGAATCTGAAACAATTCACCTTTTAACAGTCCACCAATTGCTCCCTTCCTGGGTCACTGCATGCAAAGTGAAAAAAACTTTGCATATTTTACCTCACAGCGGTTTTTACTCCTGCTACAATTAACTGGGGTTTGTTTTGTTGTTGCTTTTGTTTGGACAGCATGTCCCAAAGAGAGCCTGTAACTGAAAAGATACCATGTCCTATTGCATTACCAGCAAAATTACTTTGCTTCAGTGTGCAGAGCTGCATAATGAGTTCAGGCAGTTTAGTCTCACTTCCAGATAGTTTGTAGTTTCAAAATTGTTTCTCTGCTTCAAAGGAAGTCACTCAAAGTCACCAAAGACCTTATTGTAAATTTTCATGTGGATGTCACTATATACTAGCAACAACTAGGGTCATTATGTTCTGTCTTTCCTCTCTGTCTTTCATTCCTTTCATCCCAATTCAGCATGAGGTTTAGAAAAGCATTTAAGACTCCTGTATTTTTTCTGTGTTTCAACTGGACTAACTATGTTTTCTTTCTTATTTCCAAAACAAAACAAATACAATGCATTTGGTATGATTAAATTTCTATCCAAAATGACTGCCTGATCAGTGCTGGGTTTCTGAGTTGGGTATTTTTTTTTAATATTTGGAAAACTTTGGGGGAAAAATACCAAAGAGCAAATGAAAATTATTACTGCTTCTCCTGTCACATATATTAATATTCTGAAATTTTCCTATCCATTTGTATAGTGTATGCAAACATGAATAAACTACATTTTATAAAGAAATTAACAGAAAAGTGGTAACCATGTATGTACCAAACTCTACTGAATGCTGAATGCCAAAACCTTAGCAATTTCCCAGTAATAGGTGGAAATGCAAGACTATCTCCTGCTTGAATAGGACAATCTCAAAGAAGAAACAGGATCATTTTAAAATGTTAATGATCACAGAAATTCCATAATTAGAATCACTGCTACTTCTGCTGCAGATAATACAGGTGGATGAAAGGGAACAGAAAGACCCTCCAGGCTTACAGGAATTTTTTGTTGCTGTTTAGCACTAAGGAAAATTATGGGAATCCAAAGCCTAAGTAAGAGAGAAGCTGAATAAGAAAGTGTGTGCATTCTGTAAGTTATCGTTCTTTATCTCCCATGTCAGTAATGTGCTCTGATTGCTGACAACAACCGTATATATTTGCAAGTCGAATGTTTCATTAGCTGAAGCCAGGACAATAGCAATGGAAGGATTGCTTTCCATGTTGTGTCTTTTGATGTGTTTTTCTCTGTGTTTCATGGATCATAGTATGCTTCCTTCTCAGCAGTTTCATTTACAGACCTCACACTAACAAAGAATTACTCAGGCACACAATCAAAATGCCAACTGACTTGAATGTATCTTCATAGCTCTATATCTGCTTATAAGATGCTTTGCTGAGTGAGGCTAAGAAGGGATTTAAAATTGAGAATGTGCATTGGTTCTTTATTGATCCTGATTAGCCTCACTCCCTTCATGCCAGCTATTTGATTTACTCTTACACCACACACATCTCCCATCCTATCAATTGATATTGTTAGGAATATGGTGTAACTCCACCCTCATAAAGTCTCACCCTCTCATCAGTCCTACTGAACTGATTTTTTAATTGCAGTAGTCACCAAAGTTAGTTTTGCCTCATGTGAAAATACTACTTTCAGTTTCACTGCAGTTGTATAACTGTTTTCCCTGGGTAAGTAATCAAGAACAATTACCACTTTTCTTGTTTTACGGCAAAATTCAAACAGGAGAAGTCTGAAATATGGTTCCAAAACTATTTTTTATTTTGTCTGCACCCACTCTGCTTTCTCCTATTTGACACTTTCCAAATGAAACAATCCTGTCTTTCCAACCTCTCAATGAAAGTGCTACAACACTGTGATGGGAGCCACTCCCTGACTGAAAGTGGAGGAAGCATGGTGCATGGAAAGCATAAGAGCATCACACTGTACATTTGAAGGACTGTCTTTGAGTAACCTAAAACAAATAAAAAGCTGATTGTTAGGATATCCATACTGCATACTTCAGTTACTTATGAATATGATAGAGGGACCATCAATAACTACCACAGTAATTATTTCACAAAATCCAATAAACATTCAAACTTGAAGGAATGTGCTTAATAAGAAACAGAGTAGGATTATAAAATAGAGAAACCTGAGTAGAAAGAAAGGTCCCAGTAGCTCCATTTGCATTTTTTAAATTTTAATTTCAGAGCTTTGTGCCAGAGAAGAAGGTAAAAGCCTGCTTCATCACAATCTTTTGCTCACATGAACAAATATACCTTCTGGTGGTGGCAGATCAGGAAGGGAGAATGCATCCCAAAAAGAGGCACAGTGTAGACTCAAACTGTAAGACAGCTCTCAAAGCAAAATAAGCTAGGTATTCTGCTACATAGTTTTGGAGACCCAGTCAATGGGGAGGAGATTGCTGCCAAAATTGCACTTTGGTTATTACTGCCAAGTCCACACTCAAGAGTCTTAGCAGCATGCAGATGGTGTACTCCAACACTGCAGGCTGCTGTTTTATGCTTCTTTCTTTGGTTTCCCATTATCCAAACACGTTGTTTGCATTTTAGGCTATTATTTGGAACAATTTTGGTATAATCTAATGCCCCTTGGTTTTCCTACCTTCTGGACAGTAGGGAATCCAAACAAAGAAGACCTTCAGCCTGAGATCTAGGATTGGACCTGCAGGCACTGGAGGTGCTCACTTCCAAGTGTTAGGGAAAAATCAGCCCTGTCATCTATTATCAGCCACCTCTCAGGCAAAAATATGAAGGGAAAAGATTATTTAGAACTTTGAGTGACCCTCAGGTCAAAAACCAAAATTTCTGCATGGAGAGATACATGTATTCCAGAAACCTAGAAAAGGGGACAAACCTGTAAGACTGAAAGACAAATGAGTAGTCACTACTTACGTAAGTAGACAATCAGAGTTTTGTTATTCTGAGCTGTTACGGGGTACAATTAGTTTGCAAGAAGGCTACATGGCAGCAAAAGGTAAAAACACTTCCACTGATGACTGTTAAAAACAGATCAAAAGATCATACTACAAATACTGTAAAGTGGGATTTGACTTTTAGTTGTTCTGAAGAGCTCTTAGCAGAGGAAATTACCTCTCTGTTGTCTCCCACAACAATCTTTTTATACAGTGAGTATGATCCACAGCTAATTAACATCAGTGGAAGAAACTCTTGGGTGACATTTATGTCTTCACTGGAGTGAAGATGAAATGCTTTTGTTGTGCATCTAGTGAAAGGGTTATAAACACTAAGAAACCCAGACGGGAGCAATACATCTCTTTTCTCCTCCCCACTGCTTTAGTTGTCTCTCAGATACCATAAGGAGCTTCTGTTGAAGATCTTGGGAATAAAGAATTTTCTTAACAGTGATAGTAGGTGGACACCTGCAGAGTGCTTCTGGGAAGCTTGCTCTTACAGGTACAATCAATCTGTTTTTCAGTAAGTTATAAACCTGATAACATTTACACTAAGAAAACAACCTGAGCAAACATTCTGAAAAGAGCAATAATGAACATGATGCCCCTCTTACCAAACCTAGACTAAGGACTAGTCATGCTTTATATTTTTTTAAAAATAAGACATTTCTAGAAGCAATATAAAGCAGAAGTATTTTTAAGCAGCACCATTCAGAAGTCTGACAGCTTTTCTAAGGTAGGAAAAATAAGTAATATGGAATAAATGCATGGGACAGGAATGAAATGCTAAAACTCCCTATTGAACATCTAAAAATATATTTTGACTCAAACTTTTCAAGGCCTAAGAAAATCAGAAAGATTTCAAGAAGAAGGTATTTCTACTGGCCTATGAATTCTATAAGATAAAAGCTACTGACTAGTGCACTGGATTAAGTTTGTGCCATTTTGAATACACTGTGGTATCCTCTTGTAATCATTTGTTAAATTCTATAAGTCAGCTCTCAAATTATATGTGTTTATAGACCAAGTTCTGCTTATAGGAATGACTATACTTGACTTTTACTCTTGCTTATAATTTCATTTTGGGTAAAAATACCACAGACCTTTTATCTTTAATAAGTGTCCTTTGTTCCCCATCTCTAAGCCATGGTACACAGCAGAATCCAGTGCATCTTTCACTTCTCTAATCCAGTGATTATTAGAATACACATTCCTGCCCTTAATAATTTCATGTGAAAATACCAACTTAAAATTCTTTTTATCTTAGCTCTACAGAGCTGTTACAGCTTAATGGGCAGCCAGTTGAGATTTTCTTCTGTTTTGCACATCATCAACAGTCCTTTCCAATGGAATTTTAAGTTCCACTTAAAAATATTGTTATAATTTGTGGCTCAGTTGGGGAAGCATCAGACTCTTAATCCTGAGGGTCAGAGGTTCAAGACACTGTCTAGATATGAGGCTTGTCAGAGTTGAGTTGATGGTTGGACTCGATGATCTGAAA
Organism: Turnix velox; assembly: GCA_013400935.1. Lineage (NCBI taxonomy): Eukaryota > Metazoa > Chordata > Aves > Charadriiformes > Turnicidae > Turnix > Turnix velox. The sequence continues at coordinate 49,313 of VZTY01017769.1, forward strand.
GGTCTCTTCCAACCTATATTATGATTATGGTCTTATTATTTTAAACTGTAGTACAGGTAACTGTGTCTAAATATTTTCAACATAATATCCCCAGGGACATTATTCAGACAGAAAACAACAATATATTTTTCTTGTAGATTTATTGAGTATTAATGAGTATCTCTCTCTCTTCTATGTGTTTTAGGCTGAAACCTTTGCAGACCTCACACAGAAAACTCAAACTGATCAACATAAGCTGCATCTCTTTTAGGCTTTCTATACTTTAGAGAGAAGGGAGAAGGGGCAACTTAAATTTAAAAAGTGAATTGTTTGTCCTGACACATTGGTTTGTCAACAAAACTAAAAGTAAGGTGAAGATTTTCCCAATAGTGCCAGTCTTTTTCTTATTTTAAATGCCCTTAAATAATTAACCTACACTGACTTCTAAAAACTGCCAATGAATCCTCAGGCAGAATCAATGGTATGTCTCTTAGATATGCTGTATGATGTTACCAGGTACAGGATCTGCGTCAGTAGGTCTCTTTCTCTCATCCTGTAAGGGTGATACAAAAGTTGCTTTACTACCAAAGGAAGGAGTTCTTTTCCAAATGAAGCAGTTCACAGATGAGAAATGCTTCTACACACATCAGTCTTTTTGCTGCCTAAGGATCCAACTTACTGAAAGGTCAAAAGACTCCCTGTGAAAAAAAAAGCTTATTTGCCAGTGATACCCTCCAACTATGCTGCAGCCTGCAAAATGCTTAAAATAACCAACCAAAGGTAAGCTTCAAAACTTTCTGCCTCGAGCTTCAGTTTCAAACAAAGCAACTGAAATTTAAACAGAGGAAGTAAATGTTGTTCTTTTCATTATTTCATCCTTCAACTAGAAATAAATAGAAATCCCCTTATTCCTTAACTATTTCATGAAACTGATTCAGGTGAGTGTTCATAAAAGTGTGAAGCATTATTAACAGTTACTATGGTGGTGTGATGTTCATCATGAAAACAAAGCATATGGATGATCCTGCCAGCTTCGATCACTACCCTACATAAGAAATGCACCAGAAAGTTCTCCAATGGATCCCTGTATTCTCTCTGTAATACTGCTAGCAAAGTACTTAATAGTAGAGGTGGTAAAATCCGGAACAATCTTCTACCAGAAGCGGCTGCCTTCAGTTGTACTTGGCCTAGTGGGCTTTACCTTTGGATCCTTAGACTGAGCCAACAGAGAGAAAAGGAAATGCCTGCATGGCTGTCTGTAACATTTAACTGTATCACACTAGCAGATATACATGTTGTGGTTCCCTGTCTCCTTTTTTTCCCCTGCCCTTTCTAGCTTTTATTCCTACTTTTTGATCTGTACACAGTGGAAATAGAGGTCCTACTTAACTTTCCTCTGGACTGTCCCATAGCATGCCATGGTTTATGCTGCATCTTCTGGGTGACCTCATTGTCCCTTAGCCTATGACAAACATGATTGTCCTTAATTTCTTACCCATTCCTCTACCATATTGCTGTCTCTTATTTTCAAAATCAATGACTTTACAGCTTGACCCACTTCTCCTCCAATTCTTCCCATGTTATATGGACTGAAAATCCACATTTCTTCATATCTGAACTATAAAGAGGCACTGCTGAATGTGCTGGGAAGTGCTCTGGGGCAGCGGATATTAAAACTGAGATTATTAAATGTTCTTGATATAGAGCAGCATGAATGAATTTGGAGAGGTGATCTCCTAGCTGTTCTGTTAGTGACATGAGAAGAGTTAACTGCAGCTTGGGAAGCACAGAAGTACAATTTCAAAGCAAGAAACTCTTAAATGTCAAAGAACAAAGTTATCAAAACAGATCATTGTTAACAAATGGCTGTTTATTGCTAACACAAAGTAAGTGTATGACTTGAAGCTGGATTCTTTCTTTAAGTGTTTACTAGAGGAAGAGACAAAAAAAGGCATTTGTATCCTATCAGTTGTTCAGAAAACTCACAACTGTTTCCGTATGGTCCACTACAATACTGTTTTATTTCAGGATATATCACAAGTTTTGGCCTTTAATGGCAATCCAATTTCTCAGTATTAGTGAAGGTACATCTTATTGACAAGATTATTTATTTAGAGGAAGATTAATTTGAGATAGTGACTGGAATAAACCTCATGCTCTTGAAGTTCTCAGAATACCATGTGTGCCTGGACTAAATTTACCATACCACCATTGACAGATTAACACAATAAACTTGTGGGAGGTGTCCCTGCCCATGGCAGGAGGATTGGAATGAAATGATCTTTAAGGTGCCTTCCAACCCAAACCATTCTATGATCTTGTAAATCTATTGGTGATTGCTCAGTTTGGCTTTGTCACCTCAGTTTTCCTAAGTTCATGAGAGCGTGTGTCTCTTCCAAAACACCTTGACACCTCTTTTGTGCTAGAAATTAATCAGCAATACATGATACATAGGAGCAAAACCAGACTCAGAATGTGATCTCATGAAAACACCACAGAGACAGTGAAATTATTCAGTCAGTTATAGGAAAATAATTGCAGACTGTTTTCAGGAAACACTCTCTAGGACAAGCTCCACCATAACTAATTTTTGTTACTGTGGCTTTTTGTCTGCTTGTGTTCAAGCAGTTAAAAAATGGGCAATTAGCACACATAATAGCAAAAAGTCTCATTCCCTTGCATCTGTGCAGTACAATGGGTGATGAGTTTAGGATTTCTGGGAGCCAGGCTGTCTGCTGCTCTCCACAAAACAATGGTAGAGTCAAAGGTAGGAAGAAACCTCACCCTGGCTTTCACTGTCAGTCATGCAGATGTAACATTATGAAGGCACACACACCAACATCCATTTAGTGTCTTTCCTGTGAATAATTATTATTATTATCTCTGGTAAGCAATCTCACCCCACTGGAAGTGCCACTAATGCATTAGTAATTGAAATATCATTTGCAGTGCCATCTGAGAAGAGGCCTGAGCTTGAAACATACAATATAAGGAAGAAACAGAACACCTAATGATATTTTGAGGAGTAGTTAAATACCTAGCAGACTTTGATGGAAAAAAAGTGAAAAGGAGCCTACCACCACTTGGCCTGTTTTGTGAGAGAAGAGAATGCAAGCTATGGCAGCCCTGACTGGCTACCGTGAAATGCATATGGAAAAAATCAGCTACCCAGGGGCACAGTGTGAACTTGCAAATCTTTAAAGCAGACAGCCTCCAAAGTTACAAATTGAGGCATTGCACAGGTGGAGCACAAAGATGGCTGTCCCTCCTGGCAGGGTCCCAAGGATTTACCAGCACCTTGGAGCAAGGACAGTCTCAGTCAATGCCAGGGACTGATCAGCTGAGGTTAGCTCAGTTAACAGTAGCAGGGAAGGGACAAAGACTGTGGCATCAGGAAAATCTTGACCTTCTTCCTTCCCTTGCCTTTCAAAAAGAACAGGAGGCATCACCTGCCTCTCCTCTTCAAGCTCCAGTGGAGCAGGGAGGCTGCTATTGCTGGCTACTGCCCAGCAGTAGTGGGCGGCCTGCACGCCACAGGCTTCACTAGAATGACTGCACCAGTTAGGCCTATGGAAAATACGTGGTCCACAAAATAGGCACCTGTACCAGAAAAAGACACAGAAGTGCCATCATAATGGCAGGAACCCTCCTTGTTTCCTTGCTTTGTTGGATAAAGCTGTACAGGAGAAAGCACCCTCCCAGCTGAGTAAATTTAGGAGGGTTGCATTCTGCCAGTGCAGCCACATCTGCAAAAACCTCTTTAGTAGAGACTAAGGCAGAGTTTGTTAACACTTGCAAAAGACAGACAGATTAAGACCCAGTTTTATATTCCAAGTGAAAGAAGTCCATTCAACCCACTGGTCACAGAATTGTGAACTGCCAGAGATGTGAATCTCCTAGAGCAGAGAGAGCAGCAGTCATGACTGCAGGGGGACAGGATTTAGTCTCTGGATTATACTGAAGACTCCAGCTAAAACTGGTTTGACATGACATGGCTGGTGTCAAGACAACCAGATAAAAGCTTTCTCAGGTGAAATGTTCTCTGTATCTCAATATTCCAGGTGTTTCATGTAAGCACAAACTAAGTGAAACCTGTATAGTAGATCCGGAATTTACTCTGTGCCAAAAAAATGGAGTTTGCCATGATCTCAGGCACTAGGGACTCTCCTCAAGTGTTCTTTGAAAATTATGAGCACCACGGAAAGCTAAACACTATTACACAGCACGTGACATCAAATGACTGAGATCTTACGCTGTTTTCTACATTATTAACTTTCTACCTGATGGCAGTGTTCTCCTATTATTTTTGCCTCCCACTCTTGTTCTGTGATGAAAACCCTGCAGTAAAAATTCTGGTTAATTCCTTTATTTTTCTACCTCCTGCTGCTGTTCTATCTGTCAGAGCTGCTGCAGGAAAGAAAAACTGTAGCAGAAGAGCCTAATAAAAACACTGCTCTATCTCCTGTGATATTGACAGAATTTCATGGCTCTCTATCTCAGACAGTAAAGAAAACAGCTCTTAATTTTCCTGTTCCAACTATTATTTTCTCATCATGATGGGGCAGCAAAAAATCGAAGCCACCCACCACCTCCTGCACAAAAGCCACTCCCGGAGCTGCACAAAGAACACTGTCTTCTTCTAGTGGATTCTGTGATTCTGTTTTTTTTACTAGATCGTTTGGGTTTTTTTACTTTTTACATAGCAATTACTACCAACTGCATAGCTGGATACAAAGCAAAATTCAAGCTTCCAGAGCGTAAGGCCTTCTGTGGCCAGAAGGGAAAGGTGCAAATTCTCTTCCATCAGCTAATCCGGAAGTACAGCACAGAAGGAGATGGGTCCAGAACCAGCCAACACATGAAAGCAACAAACAAATCTGTGATCCCTTCTTTTTGCCTTGTCCAAACACAATGTTAGTTATGTATTTCATAAAAGAGAGCAAAGAACAACTGTCCTTTGTAGATGACACCTGAAAAAGTTTGATTAGCAATGGGATTGATAACAATTCAGCTAAGTGCCCAAAAATGCTAATCCGTATAACTTCTGAGCTGCAAGCACTACTATCGAGATGTAGGGGACTATATTACGATATTGCCCTCTAGTGTCCACAAAGAAGTAAGAGAATATTTTACTACTGCTTCCTCTCACCGTTGAATAGTACACACGGGGTTTACAGAATTACGTATTAGACATGCCCTGCTCAGCCATCACAAGCGCACAGCCTTTGAAAAGGCTGCGTCAAGGTTGTATTTTTTTTTAAGAACTAAGAGAAACACAGTTGGTTTAGACCAAGCCAGCAGACCTGGTTTATTCCCAACTGTTACCTACCACAGAGAGAACGGCCAAGGCCACATCACAGCTGGCCATAGAGGTTGTTGAGACCCAAGATTTTGCAGCAAAGTTCCTTGTGAGTCTAGGCATGCCTGGATGCCTGCTTGAGGATGTGCCTCAGAGCAGACAGCCCATTATGAATGTCCAAGAAAAAGTCATCCCGCCCCATGAGCAGCATTGCTGCACAACCTGTTGAGATCAGAAACAGGTTACAAGCAATCTCTCCACATGCTCCTCTGGCATAAAAATGACCCGGGGCAACATCAAGCTCAAACAGGAGCCTTTGGTGATGTGTCCTGGCAGGCAGGCCTGAATGGAGGACCAAAATGATTCCACGTGAAGGGGAAGGAGTGGTATTTTGTCACAAACCGTAAGTTTTGGTTTAGGGGGAAGAGGTTCCTGATCATACAGAGGTTCTCTGTATGTCCTCCTTAGACGAAAGACATTTATAACACTGAAGGTGAGGGTGAGCACAGGTAAAATTGGGATGGGTTACTAGCACTGGCTCCACATAGGAAAGAACCTAAACTTTCTCCTGCTTGTCCTTTTGCATTTCCATTGTCTTGAAAGCAAAGATGCCCTCAAAAGAGAAGTGTAGTGACTACAACAGTAACACTTCGTAAGGCTTTTATTTAAGCACAGATATAATACCAGATGTGCAGAAACCCAGAGAGGGTAGTCTGACTTGTTCAAGGTCACAGCACATGGCCATGAATAGATCCAGACCTCCTGGCTCCCAGGCCCGTGGTTAAACCACAACAGAAAGCTTTCCCCTAAGCAAATGTGCTGAGAAGTTGCACAACCTGAAACTGGTTGTTTCTTTCTGAAGTTCCTGAGAGTAATCCATAGCCAGATACTTTAAACTCAGCATTAGAATTGTGATTTGCTTGTGGCGACACATGTATTGTCTTTGGCTGTTGTAAGTAAATCTGATGCTGTATCAGATCTCCTGTAGACAAAAATCCAATCTATAATTAACAGCTGAGGTGCACTGCATTCTCATAGAAATTTAAGGATATACCAAAACTTTCAGTAGTGTCCATGAAAATTAAAATGTGCTACTTCAAGATAATTTTATTGCCATGAATAGTTTAGGTTAGGTAGTACTATTTATTGCAACTTCTGAGCTAACAGAATTCTATTTACTACTTTTGGTTTCCATCTTAAAAAGTAACAGACAAAATTTCCCCATTTTTTAATGGTGTCTCCCTTTAACGCAAGATGCTGAAGTAACGATTATCCCTTCCTTTACTGATTTTTCATTCATTCAAATTATACAGACATGCTCAAGAAGAACTGAGCTACAGCAGCACATCGTAGTTGTCATGAGAAGACTATTTTGAATGTTAAAATCTATCAATTCAAACCCTTTTACTCCAAGTTCCTTTTTCTGATTTCACAGAATTGTAAGAAAGGAATAAATCTTTTCCCTTCCTTTTCTGTTTGGAGGTGGAAAAGACCAGTTATGACTAGGGTTGTGATTTACTCAACTGCTGAGAAGGGCTTACTGTTAAGTTAGGAATGACCAGACCCCAGCAGAAGAACAAAAGAAAGCAGCAGCCTCTAGATGGGAAGGTCTGAACAAGGCTTGGTTTCCAAATTGATAGCTGGGACAGAATTTTGAGAATAATTCCAAAGGAATTGGTCACTGAATGAAATTCAGTTTTATAGCCAAAAACATAAAAACGTGTTTTACCTCTCAGCATATGAGTGTGCTACAATGTAAGCAGAGATGCTTTGCAGCTGCAGTGAAGAGAGATGGATGGCTGTTAAAATTGCCTCTGCACAGTAGGTACTGGGCTGAGGCATGCCAGTACTTGCTCTGTTTAGAATTCAAATGGTCTTTAGAAGGAAAAAGTATCTCACCCTTTTTATTTTTAATTTCACCACCACCTATGCTGTCTTCTTCTCATATCAGGGTTTCTAACCAGTGAAATTTATTACCTGCAAGACAGGTGCAGGTCACCTCCCAAGCACAGAAGCTGCTGAGACAGCAGTATAAATGTGTGCTCCTGCTACACCTTCACACCTTTGTTGAACAGAGGCTGTAGCACGCAGGACCAAGAAGGACATGCAGTAGAAAATCGAAGCATTGGTGTCTTAGTGTTTCACCCTCCCACTGGGAAATTCTGTAAGAGCAAGTAATTGCTAATGCTGATCTTGCCAAAAAAAATTGACAATGGGAAAGTTCAAATCACAGAAGTTAGTTAACTAAAGACAAAGTACATTGAGGATCAGATATTTAAACATCAGAAATGTGAAGGTACTGCTACGTGTAGATTAGGAACTGCAGAAATTGTTTATGTGCCAAATTTTCCTTAGAATTAATGGAAATCAAGGGGCCTTATAACTCCAAAACTTTATTGGTCTAATAGGTGTCTCTCTGCACTTTCAGATGCTTCAATGTCTTTAAAAGTCTGGCCTGAATTCTGTCTTTCAGTGCTCAGTTCCATGGATGGAGCAAGCACACAAAAGCTTTTCAAAGTATTTTTACAAAAATTAATTTTAAAGTTAAAAAGAAATACACTGTCAAGTGTTCCTTGAATAACTCAGGAGACACAGAAAATAGTAATAACCAAAGGGCAAGGTTTTCAAGGATCTTTAGATACAAATGATAGACAAATTATCAAATTAATATAATTGTGTTTAATCCTATTAAAACTGAAAATATCCACAAAATTTTATTAATTTCTTATAAGCACACACATTCTCCTCAAGCAGGAGAGACTGTCATAGGGCTAGTAATGTAATTTGCCAGTAATGTTGCAGCATTTTGCAGACAAACAGCCCATTGCTTCAGTACACTTGATATACTTGCTGAATGTATTATAGAATTAGCTTTATAAGACAACGGTAATAGACTAAATATAGACTAAATTAGGCTTAGTGGCAACATTTAGCTATGTGAAACACCCATAATTTATAAATATGCAAATATCTTCAGAGCTTCTTTCCCAATAAACATTTCAAATCAATAGTTTTATACTTCCTATGTATCATATGTATTATCTTAAATGAGTTGCTATAGATCTGATGCACATTTTCATAGATTTTAAATGCTTAAAGCAAAATCATACTGAGCTCACAGAAAAAGCTCCAAATGCACAAAACTTAAAACAAAAAAAGATACACCAATATGGATGCTCACAACACTCTGTGGAAGAGGGGGGTAGGGAAAGAACAAACTGGGAGAGCATCAGACTCTAATGTGAGGTTCAAGGTTTCAAGACCCTGTCCAGGTACAAGGCTTGTCAGAGTTGGGTTGATGGTTGGACTTGATGTTCCCTGCTAATTATAGAACCATAGAATCATAGAATAGTTCGGGTTGGAAGGGACCTTAAATCATTGAGTTGCAGCCCCCAATCTAGATGACTATTAAACTATCTATCTGTAAAGGGTGTTCCTGCTGAAAAACATGTTTGCCTCATAGACCCAAAATGTGGAATTCTATTAAGATTCACATTTGTATTTTGAAAGTCTACCTATTTTTTGCCTGACACTTTTTGAGGATGGTCTCTCATATCTCTAATTGGAAAATATTGCCAAGAAGTTACTTTTACATTACGAAGATTATACCACCAACGAAGATTATACCACTTACATCTTTTTTTTCTGTCAATCAGAAACTATTGTACAAATGCAGTTTTGACTGCCAACAGTGTTTCCTTCAGACTGCTATAAAAAAATCTCAACATCTTTAAGGTCACATGCACAGGCATTGCTGCTGAACTAGCACTAAACCCATAATACATTCATTAGAAATAATACTTAAAAACATATATCTAGCATACGTGTTTTCGAAGGAGAAATTCTCTTGGTTTATCTGGTTTTCCAGGTAAAGCAAGTTTTCTCAAATAAATGTTTTTGAACTACCTACACTCATGATGGCATAGGATGAAATACCCTTGATACTGTTTCTAGTTGGAATTATGGACAGATCACATCCCACTTTCTCTTCTACATCATAGAATTATCGGGTTGGAAGGGACCTTCAGAGGCCATCTAGTCCAACCCTCCTGCAGTAAGAAGGGATATTCTGAACTAAACCAGTGGCATGACTACTGAAGATGCAGATCTTTATTTGTTCATTTCATTTTTGCACCTGGTTAGAGTTCACCTATTGAATTAGTAAAGTAAAATTTACCTTTTCAATTCAACCACTGAGTTGAGGGATAAATACCTACTTAGATGCTTGAATTCAAGCAAACAGGATTCCCCTCTGGAGACCTTTAGAGATATCCATTCACTTGACAGGGAGATAGGGAACGCAGGTGCTTACATTAGAAGGGTTTCCTCACTAGGCATCTAAAATTCAGATCCCATCCAGATGGTCAGATGCAGAGTTGCAACACCTAGATGCAAGCTAGGTAGGCAGACTGGATCTTATCCCATGTGATTAACATGTTATGGAAGTGAAATAGCCTTAAAGCAAAATCTCTTTCCCAGCAGCCTTCCTGCCTCCAAATATGGCTGTTAAAATCCTGAACTATTTTTCACCATCCTATATGATTTATTAAAAATTTAAGTAGGTAAGGAAAATTACTGTGTGTAGCTGTCAATGTGAGAAAAGCTTGATAGAAGAAGTTCCAGAGTCTGAAATTCAGAAGTCTATTTGGATCATCACAAGTAATGTAATGAGCCAACTTCATTCTGGAACGACAGGCAGCAAAAGAAGATCAAGAAATATGAATGTCCATATGAATGAAGGAACAAAGAGAATGAAAGAATTACAAAACAGTAATTTTAAACTGAATTTGGAAAGCAATTATACAATAGAAATTTCACACCATTCAAGTATAAAATACCATAACTGCAGTAAGAGATATACTAAACTTAAAAGTTGTAATAGCAAAATCAAAGGAAACACTTCCCAATTAGTAAAAACAATGCATGTTGCACAAAATACTTTTGTTTTGCAACAAAAAATTATTGCATAAGAGGTTTTCAGCTGACTAGCACATGATAAGAATGCTGTCCAGAGCACTCATCTACTACAGGCTGCCCTTGTTCTGCAGAGGCTCCTTGCAGCATTGTTCCAACATAACAGACGAGAGGTTGCACTTCCCACGCATTCCTATTTCTCTTAGATGTTATGCTGAACATTTATGCTGAATTTATGCTTATGGCTTAATGCAAAAAAGAGCTACGCATTTTTAAATGGATGATTAAATAGCACATTTGGTATCTATATCATTACAAATTGTTAAGATTTCAAATCGAGTGAAGCTGTGGAGTGCCGGAACATATTCAGAAGCAATGGAAAGCAGAGACATGGCCTCTCATTAGTAACAATAGATTAGAATCAATCATAGGTGTACAGTGCTTTGCAGACAGTTTCATCAAGCAAAAACTGCTGTGCTATGAATACACATGAATATGCTTGGTGATGAGTTTAATTGTGCAAGATGTAAAAACAAGACAGATCACTGTGCATATGAAGCATTACTCATCAGAACTTATTTCCTGATCTCCTTTCTGGAACACATATGACTAGACTTACTAATTCTGAAAGTGATATTTCCATGGTACAACATCTAAATATGTTAAGTATTTGCTATTTCCATCTCACAAAAACAGATGAAATATTTAAGTTTGGCACAAATTGTACTACTGAAATAATATCCTATTGTTGCTAAACGTTTTTACTTCAGCGACATGGGAAGAGCTTTCTAGAAAGCAATTATTTTTGTGGAAGTAAGCAATCAAAATCTAAATGACAAAGAATTTTTCCATATTTGCATGCTATTTTATTTTCACATCAGCCATCCTTTGGTTTGAGTGAAGTTTCCCTCCCTCAATGGTGTTTTTCAGTGACAGCACTTGCTTGGGAAGCTTCATCACCTGCCTGATACTTCACGCCTGACCACCCTTCACATGTCTGCAGTGGAAACTGCAGAATAAGAGCACAGAGGTTGCCCTGGTTTTTGAGATGCTTAAGAGGTCCTCTGCTTCTGTATCTCGTAGTGACCTGACACAGGAGAAGCCTGTGAAGCCTTGCCATCAACCTCTTGAGTAGTCCACAGCACTTCAGCGGTCAACAACACAAGCTCATCACTAAATATGCAACAGGGTATAAAACATGTCTTTGTACATGCAAACATACACTCACACATGACTGAGGACTGAAAAGAGTAAATACATGAGATGTCCACAGTCAGGGCTACCACAGTGATTACCTAAATGATTCAGCTTTGTGAATACACCCACGTGGTTTATCCCTCGGATATCCTGATCCCTGGAGAATAAGCTCTTTAGGACCTATGAAAAGCAGCTCCTATGGAACCAGAAGAAAAGGAATAATGAGAACAATCTGACCTAAGGCAAACCTTCTAAATTTGACCTCATGTGGGGAATTGTCTACACATTTGTCTATAGCTCTTGAAAAGGCTTCTTAAAAACTGCTAATTCATATTCTTTTACTCTGCCACACCTCAGTATTTTTAAGACTAAAGCAAATATACTAGAGCAAGTGCAAATGGCATCTTCTTTAAAATTATCAAACAGAATGAATGAGATGCACTCTAGCAGCTGAAGCTGCAGCAATTTTGGCCACTATAACATTTTTTCCTTTCTCACTTTCCTTTACTATTTTAGACTATCAGTTGCCCATTATAGGACATTTCCCCAAAACAAGTCTTCAGCTCCCTGTCAATCACAGTAAAGACATTGTAGTATTGCTCTCTGTGTACTCTGGAAAACTCAAACAGACTTACATGGCAAAAACACTTTGAGAACTACTCCCTGCCAACTGAGATGGAATAATCAGATCTGTGTACATACTCTTTTACTACATTTCAATTGGGCCCAGACAACTAGTATACATACACAACAATTTGTGTGCTTATACCTGAGGGAATGGTGAAAAAATCTTTATATTTGAAAGTGAAAATAAAGTAGGATGTCAATGTCTTGGGAGCAAAAGAATTGGATGGTTGCAATATAATCGTATAGCACAGGGATGCTGAAATGCTCTAAGTCTGCAAAATCTAACTCATTAATAATGAAAGATTCTTGCATGTAAGCCATTACATCAATATCAAGAAAATGAGAAAGTTTCTAACTGTATCCATAGGAATTTCTTCGGGCAATTAGGAGACATGGCCAGCATGAGCAATAGATGTCATGAAGAGCATTAAAGAAAAATAGATGTTTCTAATGTAATTTCGCCTAGCTCTGGTTCTTTCTTTATATTCTTGCTCTTTCATTATACCCTGAGCCTCATGATCTCCCTGTGCTAAGATGTGGTAGTCTGTAGCCAGATACTATAGATACCTATTCAATGTACCTATGTTAGGTGCCACCAACAGGCAAGACTTTTGTAAACACAGCTTGCTTAAAATGTTATTTCTGTTGTGGCTTATCAGATATGCAAAATGTGACAGCTATTACTGAAGTAGATTAATAACTCTATCAACACCTTCCGTGTTCTTCTCTTCGGAAATAATCTGAGCAGGCATTGATAAATGCCGACACTGTCAGAGCAGCAAAAATCATTAAAAGTATAAAACTACATTTCTAAGGCTTCAGAAAGGAAGATGTATGCAGTGTCATTAGGAAAACAGGGCACTGAATGGGAACTTTTTTTTTCATTTTTCAGAAGAAATCCACTCTCACTTCCCTGAGAGGCAAGTTGCTAGGAAAGAAATAGGAAGAGATGACTCTCCACACTGTTCAGAACCTGATGACTGTCTGACTAGTTCCAAATCAAATCATATGTAACATTATAGCTCTTCAAACGTGATCATTTTTTATACTATTCGTTTTTATGGATGACATAAATTTGCTGTAAAGGCCTACAGACTACTCAAACACTGCAGCTCCAATTACTTTCTATTATTCAAAGCCTCCCCAAATAGTAGGTTCAAGATGTACAGTTCAGCAGACATCTCTCTTATTGCTCTGGGAGTTAGGTTCAAATACCTCCTTGCTCTGATAAATAGTTCCCGCTTATGTTGTGAGATTCCTCCAGGCAATTTATCTTTGTCTGTTCTCCAAAGGATCAAAACAGAGCTCTGCCTCACTCTTTCTGCTCTGTTTCCCTTATAAAGACTAATAAACATTTGCTAAGTACACTCAAGAACTGGCTCCATTTTGCACTGCAGATGCTGGGCTTCACTGTGTTTACAGGCAATGTGAGACCTAGATGCTGAGCCTCACAGAGGGTAAGGCAACTACCAAAGCACAACTTTTACTGGAACTCCTAAATAACTAGTCTCCCCTTCAGAAATGCTGGATAGAACAAGTTCTTAGCTGGAATACTGTTGCTCTTTTCCTGAATTTTTGACCAAAAAGTCTGTAAGGAGTTCAGATGACTGAATGCAGCTCTAACATAGAATCATAGAA
>VZTY01017769.1:63002-75790 GCA_013400935.1 Turnix velox
CAGAGAGGGGGCATCCACAACCTCTCTGGGCAACCTGTTCCAGTGTCTCACCACCCTCAGTGTACAGAATTTCTTTCTTGCATCTAGCCTGAATCTACCCCCTTCCAATTTACATCCATTATTCCTAGTCCTTCTATCTCATATCCTATTAAAAAGTCCTACCCCTGCCTTTGTGTAGGCCCCCTTCAGGTATCAATAAGCTACTATGAGGTGCCCCATGAGCCTTCTTTCTGAAGTCTTTCAGCCTGTTCTCAGAAGGCAGTTGGTCTAGCCCTTTGATCATTTTGTGGCTCCCCTCTGGACCTGCTCCAATAGATCAATGTCCTTCTTATGCTGAGGGCTCCAGGACTGGACACAATACTCTAGGTGGGGCCTCACCAGAGCCAAGTAGAGGAACAAAATCACCTCTTTTGACCTGCTGGTCACACCACTCTTGATGCAGCCCAGGATCTGCCCTTCTTGGCTGCAAGTGCGCACTGGTGGCTCATGTTGAGTTTTTCATCCACTGACACCCCCAAGATCCTTCTCTTACCTTTGAGATCCCTTTCAGAAAAGATAATTGTATTGCTTTGTAGCTAGTTTCATGCTTTGAAATTGGTCCTGTCAAAAAATACATTTAGATTTTATTAATGTAAAAATTTAAAGTCTCTGACAACAATCTACCCAAAAGTGCGAGCTCAAACCCCACGAATCACCTCCTTCATTTGTCTAAACTGAGATTAAGTTGGAGGTGGATGGGACAGTTGGTTTAGAAGAGCTGATTTTGCACCTTCCCTCTTTTCTAGTTGTCTGGGTGAATTCGTGGTGTGTTCTAACAGGGCTAGCCATTCCAGGACATCTGACAACTGGGCAAAGATGGATGATGTGGTTTGAACCTACAGGGAATGATACTTGGAAATAAAGGTTCTGTGTGGCCACAAGGGTATCTCTGTCTCCTGTGTCCCAGTGCATTCATGATGACCAACTAATGAGCTGAAAAATTTAGAGCCTTTAGCCTCTTCCCTCTGTAACTTCAGATTTACTCTCTCTTCAGTGTACAAGAGCCAAAAGTTACACAAACACCAATAAAAATCAGCAGCATCAGTGATGGGAATCATTAGAGCTCCTACTCATATAAGTCATGTAACTCGTATAAGTTTTGTGAGTCTGCTGATGTCAAATTACTTACAAAAATGGCTCTGTTTTAGATTCTTGATAGAAAACCTTTTATGAGACTTTTCTGAAATATGTTGATTCTCAGTCCCCTTTCTTTACTGTAAACGTCCAGAGACTTTGCTTATAAGAAGTTCAACAAATGATGAGAATACATTAGCTGGTTGTGATCCTTTGTGGCATTACAGTGAAAACAATTTTTCAGTATGAAAATCGACCCACAGTCTTGTCTTTATTAAAAAGTGCAAAGTATTAAGACCTTTTGTCTCATGTTAGAAGACAGAAACAGTATCACTGTGCATTGTTCACTGGGGACAAGATGTTAATTAGAAATCATATCTGTAATGCTATTACTGAGAAATGGCTGCGTTTTTTTACTGTAACAGAAATGAAATCACCTGATTAAATTCTGCGATAGTTTAACTATTTAAAGTTAGAATGTAATTTATTTTTCTTTTAAATTTCACTTAGAAGCTTTCAATTTCAAACGTAAAATATGAATGTGCCATGATTTTAGGAAGCTGTTTGGCAAAACACTGTTTAAAGTTGTTACACATATTACTATTTGTACAATTAAAAAGAACCCAACATACAACAACCCACAAACAAGGACTTTGAACCTCTGTATGACATTTTTTTCCAGATCAATGGACTATATATGATATTCTGGTTTGATAAGAACATACTTTAATTCTTTCTGAGGTCCAGAGATGGCCCCAGAATTTAGGGCTGAGTTGTGAAGGCTGCCATACTTCAATTTAAATTCTGGAGTACAGACACTGAAAAGCATCAGTTACACAGTATAGAAGCATATTTTTGGTTTTAGGGAAGGGGTTTGTCCCTGTTTCTGAAAAAAGTGCCCGAATCCCAAGAAAATCAGAGTCCTTTTCTCTGACTGATTAAATGATGTAGTTATTTATACAATGTGAAATAGATTCAAGGGAAGGACATCTTTCTCCTATATGCTGGAAGAAATATAAGCATTTCTAGATATCATCTCTCCAGTACAATGTAAATATATCAAGAGGGCCAAATTTGTCTGTAAGTTTGAGTCAGGAAATGCCTAGTTTGAGGATACAGCTTCCCAGCAGCCAAAATTATTCCTTCGTGTAAGTTCCTCTGCTGCTTTCCAGCTGTGAGACATTCTCAGCATGTTGGTGGGTGTACACATGAACTTGGAGATGTAGACACCAATAAGATTTGGCTATGGGACTACACATAGTTGAGAAATGCCTTTGAGGGTCTCAGAGATTGGCTGCATGGTAGCCTCCAATGAAGGCTTTGTTAAGCAATGCATGAGGTATGAGTATGTAGGTTTTAGCAGCTCCATATATAACGTCTCTCTCTTCTGATTATAAAACATTGTTCAAACTAGAGGTGTTTGTAAGACAGTTGTGAAGACCCCAAGCCTCCTGGATCAGTGATCAGCCTTCAAACCTCCTCGAGGAGTACCATGTACCATTTTTATTAATATTTTATTTGAAAATAATATGAAACTTTACTGTAAGATTATCGGACATGGATTTGTTGATATGTTTTGGAATCATTGGCTAAAAATAAGAGGAAAGTCTTCAACTCAAATTAGAAGCTGGATGTGATCTTTCTCGTTACTAACTGGAATGTGTTACTCCTTGGCAGGTATTCGCACCACATGGGCAAAAGGGGGAACACTTTTAGCAATTTCACCTGTATCAGCATTGTGAGATACCACGACTGGGAGACAGTGCAGAAAGGGAATTAAAAAACCATGGAAAATCATAATAGTAGTCCACAATTGAAGGCAATTACTCACAGCTACAGCATCGTGTTAAAAGGATACAGAGAAACTCAGAGCTCTACCCTTCAGTGCAACAAAGGTTTTATGAATAAAATGTTGAACATCCATTTCTAAGAGTTATTATTTTATCACATATTTTTCAACTGCTAAAGTTCCAGCTTTTGGATCGATCAATCAATCACATAAGCATTTCAGATTTTGCAACAAAGAACGTTTATAGACCACAACACCAGGGAATATAAAGCTTGAAGTCACCACTACCAAAGCACAACTTTATTTCTCTAGAAGCCAGGCTCAAAAAAATACAGTCACAACATTTAAGTTCAGAGTTGTAGGAAAAAACAAGCATATTGGATTTGGTGAGATAATGCCTTGACCATGAAGGGCAATACATGAGTGCTTGTGGCTGGTGATAAGATCCAAGCTCTGTCAATCAGAGAAATGTTCATGAAAGCCTTGAGAAAAAATACTGGACGCTCCACCCCTAAGTCCTGCACACGTAGGATACATTATATGCCATCCAATAATGAAAACAGTGACCATAACCAACAGTTGTCATAATCACCACATGGCACAGCAATAAAATAAAGAGCATATTTTCAGAAAATCAGCTGCAAAGTCAATGGAACCTGTTGGTCCACTACATTTTTAACCAGAGATCTGAAATCACTAGACCTGAGTTGGTAATAAAACAAGTTTGTCTTTAAGTTATGTTTTTTTAACTGGCTATCATAAACTTGTACATGTATTGTCCTTGAGATAAACTTGTTGACAGTGGCAGTAGTTAAAAGCATGAATTTTTTCACTTGCAACTGAAGTCTGTTTTAATAGCTGCTAGAAGTCCTATTACATAGGATAGCCCTGTAGGGGGCTCTAAAAAGTAGAATGAAAATAATGCCACTGGCCTAACAATCTTATGATTTAGGTGCTGGGCAAATCAAAACATAAAGGAACAAGAGATGGATGGTAAAAAACCATGAACACAAATTCATCAAGTCAAGCACCCTGGATGTTTCTGAGTCTCTGCATTTTCAAATGTTAGTAAACACTGAAGAAAGAAAGAGCACTCAGGGTGGAGAAGGAGTTAGTGTTTGCTCAGATTTTTCAAAACAAAAAGTTCCATAATCTCTGATCAATTAACTCAAGCTGCTATGGTTGATTCCTGCTCATTTTACAGTAAATATGCCCATATTAATTCCTGAAAACCTAGATATGAAAGCAAAAATACGCTCTGTGGCCTATTAAGAGCACGGCAAAGAGCATTAACTCAGAAAATCAACTAAACTACTGAAAACTAATGCCTGCGGTGCCACCTTGTGTTCAGATACAATTACTAATCCCTTCCCAAGTCATACAGGATTGTCCAAGGGAACAGGACATGCAAAATGAGGCAGAGATTTCTAAACCTCTGAAATCGTGTACACCTTCCATGTCATTGATCTTCTAAAACAGCACATACAGAAAAGACAGCCATGGTCTGTGGGCATCCTCTCTGACATGAGGTGATTTAGGAGAATGAATAAGTTCCAGGAGGGAGGAGTCATGGAGATGTCATCCCAGGAGATGGCAATACGATGCAAGATCACCATCAGCACGAAATCAGCCATTCATTGGCTGTTACCAGGTGTATAAACAATGCCAGGTGCTGACATTGTTTCAGCACTTTTGGGCTCACAAAACATTATCACCCCAGTGCCAGTCTGTTGATTGTGATTTCCAGCCAGGAAGACTTGATTTATGTCACTAATTCCAGGATGTGAAAGGCAACTTTCATCAAAAACTGACAGAAAGGCTGAAGTGGGATGGGACCTCTGGAGATGGCCTACTCCAAACCCTGTTCAAGCTAGGGCCAGTTTCCAGGACCATATCTAGTTATCTTTTAAGTACATCCAAGGATGGAGGTTCCTTAACTTCTCTGGGCAACCTGTGCCCATGTTCAGCCACTCTCATTCTAAATATTCCTCATCGCACAGTGCATGAAAATTGAAGATAAATGAATCGTGATTTTGGGCCTGACAAATAAGAGATCACTCTCACCCTAAAGCTCTCCAGAGCCTTTGTCACCTCAGACAGATGTGTGGGAGCACTTCCAGCCCAAGTAGCCAAGACAACAAGCAGTACTTCGCAGTCCTTCAAGTACTTGAAATGCGAATGTGTGAGTCCTGCCTTCATCAAACATAACAATTACTTTAAAGAACTGTGAGATGAAAAAACAAAGCAGTTCAAGAAGCAATACAAGAAGAAGATCAAAGGCAAGATAAAAAATTTCAAGCCCAAAAGTGCTGAAACAAATTTTAGCTAATTTGAGTTAGTTTTGCATGGAATCTGTTGCAACTAGTGGAATTCCATTAGTATTTGTCCACCTGGATATGTTGAACCATACATCCATAAACAAATACTCTCAATCCAAACTCTAAAAAACTATGCACGAAAGCTGCTCCCTACTCTCCCCTTAACCTTACAGCCTGCGGCTGAATACAAAGCTTTATTCCTGAAGTCTGAAAAGTCTCTTGATATGTGGACCCTCTCAACACTAAGTTGTGTTCCGCCAGGAAAAGATTTTTATACCCTAAGCATTTAAGGATAATGTTTTGACCGGCCATTGACTGGCCATGTCCAGAAGAGGGAGCACGAACCCTTTACCAGTAGAGATGTTCCGTTCATTTATTTTTTTTTAACATGACACATTCAGTTCCAAATAATTTACGGAAGGCATTTAGAAACTCAAAAGATTCCTTATCACACAATATGTGAAATCTGAAGATAAATGGATGGTGATTTGAGGCCTGAGAAATAAAGAGATCAAAATCAGGTAGGATTTATGATTGCTTCAAAAAGAGTACAACCCCTCAAAACTAGAGTTATGGCTTTCAATCCTTGGGCAAAATAAATCCTGAAGCTCTAGATACTTGGCATGTAAGTCTATGTATGTGTATGTATTGCATATATATGTATGCATACATGCCTGTGTATGTTTTCCTCCATCTAGAAGGAGAGTGAATATTCCTACCCCTTTATAAAGATGAAAGGTGGGGACACTAAGGCACCAAAGGTGCTGAAGTGATCTCAGGCCAGATAGCACCAGTGACAGAACTGGCAGGAGAAACACAGGATTTATGTTCAAGGCTGCGTGCAGATCCCTGCGACCCCGACACTCCTCGAGGTGGGATTGTTGCATGGTTTCTGTTAATAATCCTCTTCCCAGACAAAGTAGAGAAGCTCCATGGCTGCTGTAGTGTGGAAAGCCTGGCACCCACTCTGTTGTCATAGCCTCGAAACCATTTTGTCAGAGTGAAGAGAAGGTGCTAAAATGTTTTGTCTGGTTACAAAGAAGACATACAGGGTCTATTACAGCAAGAACATCCTATGGAGATGCTGTCACAACACAGGGTCTGTGAGGTGTACTTTTGGAAATCTCTGATTTTTAAGAGTAAATTAAAAGAAATCAACTATGCACTATCTACCTTACAAAGGAGGGAGAAGTATCATCACATGTATGGGTATTGCAACACAATACAAAAAAGAAGCACATGCTTTTTGCGGCAAAAAATCCCAGTGTGGTAATAGATACATAGAAACCTTTTTTATGAACGATCATATCAATTTTGCTAATCTCAGACTTTGAGAGAAATCTACAGCATGGCCAATTCTCGCAATTTCACCTAGATGTCCAATTTCACCTCAAGAATGTCCTACGTAGATTCTTGCACCGCAATTATGGATTTGTCCCTGTGAGATTGTGAAATATCTTTAAAAACATTTTAACTGCTATTGGCTAGGGAGAAAGGTTGAAAACTTGAGGCATGTGCACTCTGGGACTCAGCCATAAGATGACAAAATGAAAAGATAAAATAAAGAGTAGTAAAATGTCATTTTATTATATCTACTGATTTTCAAGCCCCTCTCACAGGATTTCCAACTGGCAGTTATAGAAAGCTTAGTGCTTGAAATACTGAGCATCCAAGGAACTAGCAGATATACGTACTGAATTTATTAGAGCAGTATAAAATGAAATAGAGGTCTGAGTATATAGCCTCGAAAAGACTGGGCCTGGAGAACCAGCTAACTAGGAAGGTTATTGACCCCCCATGAAGAAAAGGAATACAGGAAACAAAAATCTACACTTCATCACAAGCCAAAAGGCATGAAAGCTTCATGTCTCTCGGAGAACCAGTTAGCCAGAAATGGAAATGAAAGATAGATCCTCTAAGCTTGTGGAGCAGCAGGACTTCTCATTAGTGGCATTCCCAGCATCCAAGCTAGTAAGTAACAAGTGGCAATGGAAGGACAGCAAGGTTTCTCACGAAGTCTCAGTCTAAGATGATTCTAACAAATCCCACTCCAACCCCCCATTGATTTTTCATTTCTCGTCCTAGACAGCTCATTCAGTCTCAGAGCTAGAAGTTACTTGGAAAATAACTAAAAATCCTGCTTTCCTATGTGCATAAATCTCATAATATACATACAAGCCCATTTTTTCACTTGCCTTGACTGAGAAGGTGATTATTAACAGAAACCATGTGACAATCCTACCCCAAGGAGTGCCAGGGACTTAGTGAGCATGAGGATCTGTAGTTTGAAAGAGCATAAGATGTAAATTGGAAGAGGGTAGATTTGGGCTGGATTTAAGAAATAAGTTCTTTACTGTGAGGGTGGTGAGACAGCGGAACAGGTTGCCCAGAGAGCCTGCGAATGCCTCTTCCCTGGAAGTGTTTGAGGCCAGGCTGGATGATGCACTGAGTAACCTGGTCTAGTGGAAGGTGTCCCTGCCCATGGCAGAGGAGTTAAGACTAGATGTCCCTTCCAACCCAAACCATTCTATGATTCTGTAAGATTTTTCTCCTATATTGCATGGTAATGCTTCAGTATTCAGTGCTGCTGTCCTCAGAAGAAATGTCTCTTTTTTCCCCAAGGTGTTCATGAATAGAAAAGGGAACCTGAACAGTCGGTGTTAGGTTACACACGACCCATTTGGCTGCCAGCTTTAGGTATGGAGAAACATACTTGATTCCAAGTCAAACTCAGCTCCTTTCCAAGTCCTGGTAGAGTCAAACAGTGTAACAATGAATAAGAACAACGTTACTATCAATTCTAAGGAGTTCTTGAAACTGCTGGGGTGCTGTGGAGGCTTTTCAGTGTAAACATCAATGGGCTGTAGCAAACTACTTTTCCTGAGAGTGGGAAGTCTTAGGTTCACCTGCTGTTCAGTGTTACAGCAACAGATTAGGTACAATATTTCCTCTAAAGCTCAGTCTTAACCCTTTTTCTGTTGGCTTCTCCCACTTATCTCCTCCTTACTGCTGCTACTTCTCCATTCTTCCAGCCATTGCCTCTCACAACTTTACCCCTGCAGTTTGGCATGAAAAAAAGAAGAAAGTTTTTCCTCAGCACTTCTGCTGCCACCTCTTTGGAGCACACAGCCTGAGCTCCCAAATTATCTTTTGGATGGAAGAATCCAGGAAGCTGGCATTAGTCTATGAAGACTTCTGCCCACTAGAAACTGAGTAACTTCTGCACTGAAAGTCTTGATTACATTCATGGCAGCTTCACCCCCTTGCACTTCTCTGCCTATAAATTGCAAAAAATATCTTTTCTTTTTCCCACATTGTTAGAATTACAAAAAGAAGTTTTAATGCAAATGAGTATAACAGGCTCCCTAAAATATGTTATGTGTGCCTTTTGATAGGACATAACAGACTATGTTCTGAATTCTTATCTTTCAAACCACCATCACATACCAGCAGCCCCACTCATTTTGAGAACACTGCTACTAAAACGGAAATTAAAGATCAAGGAGATACAAGACAAAGCCTATTATTTTCATTGTAATCTTCAAAGTGCTGAAACCCTGTCCTCTCGTCACCTGCCCCCTGCTCATCTTCCAGGTTACCAACTAGTAGATTGTGTGTACTACTTCTTGAAAACACTACACGAAAAGTCAAAGAAAGGTCTTCACTGAACTTCATATGGGGACATCACATATCGCAACAGACTGAAAGCACTGCTTTGCTGTGTGGATAGCAAAGGACTAACTTGAAAGCTCTCTGTGGATATATCTCAATGGAGTTGTGAGCACTCTTTGGCAATACTCACATAGCCTGGTAATTCTAGACAAGTAACACACACTTCTGCACAGATACATATCTAGTGAGACTGAAGAGTACTGTGTTGATAGGCAGGTTATTGGTTCCATACCTTCATGGGGTCACAAAACCCGAGTCCGGCTCTGTGCTGAAGATATTTCAGAGCTCCTGACCTCAGAGCAGACTCATTTAGGGCTCCTGTGCTGATTAATCATATGTTTTCCAGACCAAGATATATATAAATTGATTTATTTTCAGGCTGGATTTACTATCTCTAATCTGAAGACCAGGCCCAGTTATCTCATTAAGTGTCAAATGTCAAAAGAAAGGGAAGAAAAAGGAAAACAAACTTCTAGGAAAGCTCCTAATGTCACAGATTTCTGTGAAGGCAACAGGAAAAGGCAATTCAGAAGTGGGTCACAGTAGAAAATTTTTTACCATTAGCTGACATCAAAAGGCAGGTTTGAGAGATTTAATTCAGCATGAAAAGCCCAGAACAAATGTCATTAATAGAACTGCTAGGAGAAAAAGAATTGCTTTTAACCTGGGAAACAATAGCACTAGCAGTGCTGGTCTCCACTATCAGTCTGTACAGTGAAAATGTTCATTGAGAGTCCTGAGGAAGCACAGAATATTAATCTCCAAATAATACAAGATAAAAGCACTATCATTGCATGAAGACATTTTTTCTTTTCAGATCCATCAAATGCATCGCCACCCATGTTTTATGGCTTGGAATGGCTGCTTTAAAGGAGAATGCAGGACTCCGCAGTAGGCAAACACTTAATAATCATTGACCCTGCTAGTCTGTTTCTGTAATTAAAATCTCCAACCAGGCAATGGCCTGGTAATTAAACAAAACACATAACCTGCTGGCCTCAAAAAGCAGCAGTTATTAACAAACCTGAACAACTTCCTTCTCATGCAAGTGCCATTATTAAATCCATTTGCTTCCAGACAGGAACACAAAAGTCAAAACTATCTAATACTCCAGAGGGAAAGGAAAAATATGAACAAAACTTAGCAATTAATGTGATACTTCATCATGACACAAAACTTTCAACTCAGAAGGTCTCATTGTTTTACATGTGTACATCTGCATCAGGCAACAAGGGGGGCGGAGAGGAAAAAAAGAAAAATTCTATATAATCTCAATAAAATTACCAAATATACAGTTATGTCTCACAGAACCTATTCAAGAGTGAAGAGAATTTTTAGTTCACATGATGGGGTTTAGTGGAAACATAAAAACTAATCCTTAATTAGCTTAACCAAGATCTGGACATGGTATATGCACTTCAATATAGCATCTAAGCCAAACAGCTAGTCTGAGAGGCAGGGTAAATTAGCCCTGATAGAGCACTCTGTCTTTCAGAGGTTGTACTAAACTAGGCAAACATACAATTGGTTTAAAGCAGAACAGATATAATCTAACTCATGGATACCAGGAAATCTGATGTGTGCACCAGTGCGCCAACAGCAGTGACCTGAGACCCTGGAAAACAAGTATGTGATCTGATGATAGGGGTAAGATTTATGTCAGATAATCACTCTGCTTGAAACTAAGAGGTGAAGAAAGCACAGTTAAAAGTTGTAATTACTGTATTTCACCAACTGCTCCCTGGGGCAATGTATTGCGGAAGCTGGAATAAAATCTATTAGCATCCTGAATTGAGCTGTTAAGCCACACTTATTAGTAAAATTGGTTGAGAAGATGAAAAATCCCTTTTCACTTGCAATTGATAGAGCAAATAATTCAGGCTAGCCAGAAGAAACCTGTGATGACATCTGAAGCAAATTGAAACCATCTAGGACTCCTTGATGGGTTTCCATGAATTCAGCTCCCAATAGATGCTCAGAGATAAGCACAGAGTTGTATAAAAACTTTCCCATTGATGATGCAGCACAGGCCACAGTATTTCCTCAATGATAGGTATGCTGCAGAAATGCAAAGAAGTTGGATATGGATGACTTCGATAGTCAGCACTCATCTGTTTGCCCAAGTTTATACTGTCCAAAGTTCATGTAAGTTTTTTTAATATCTGTTGGGCTGATTATTAAAAAAAATATTTGAGAGGTCCACCCAACATATTGGACAAAACCAGGAAATTCAAGGGATACACCACTACAAAAAAGCTTCTTGACCTGCTAGGATAAGAACAGCAAGAATGTCTCTGCAAACAGAAGAACAACAGGAAAGTCTCCGCAAGAAAATAAATTCACATGTGAAACGTGGATGCTGGGGACACTAAGTTTACACATGGATATTCCAGAAATTGTGAACATCCTTTCAATATGAGTATTCAACTTACATATGGATATCTCTGAGATCTACATATGCATGTTCCTGAAACTGCAAACACCCTTTACATATAAATATTGGACTTAGAATTTCATATTAGGCATATTGAGGGAATCTCTAAATCCCACTTACTGCGGGACTAATGGTAAAAGGTATAGAGTTATTTGCAGCTGAGAAATTTAGGATAAAAGGAGCCTGTGTCCTCCAACGATCTGAGAGACCCCACCTGAGGAATGTCTCAGGGAACTCTCCCTTTATTCAAATAAAGTCAAGTCTTTTGCAGGACTCCTCTGCCTCCTTTGTGAACACATCAACCTGAGGCAACAGGCATTTTCCAAACATACACAATTGGTTTGCTCCATTAGAGCGATGTTCTCATGCTTTTGTTTCTGTCTAAATGTTAAAAGGTCCCCACAGAGGCATTTATATCCACTGGGTGTACATGGGTATTACATGAATTTCTGCAGTCAGAGAAGTGTATTTTTACTTGTTTGCATCTCAAATGTAAAAGTTTCTAAGAAACCTCCTAAAAGAGCTTGCGGAACTTTTATGGGTTTTCAGTAAGAAACATAGGTTAGCTCTCATGTGATCTCTAAACCATGAAGAATCTCTCTTCTCAATGACAGGCTACTCACAGCATGTATCACCATCACAGGAAGCAGATGCCACTTGCAAAGTTTTACACATTTTCTAATGGTGTTGCTTCTTTTCTTGTGGAATTTGTTGGTTCTGCTTGTTAACTGTCACATCTGCAGAACCCAGCTCTACAACTTTTAGTCTACGTACATGACTTGAAGAACAGGAAACATTCAAAGCACACAAATATCACTCTCAGTGCAACAATTTATAGCTTTTCTCGAAGGATGGAGACTCAAGATATCCTTAAGAGAATCCAAAGTACTTGAAATGCTCAAGGGCAGAAGAAATGCAGGATGTTTCATGTTATGCATTTATTTTTGTGAAAGGCTGTTGATCCATGCATTGGACACAACCAATATGTCTCAAGGCTGATAGTGGCTGCAAGTCTTATTTGCACATACTCCCCTCCTGCCACACAAGCAGAGAGACAACTGTTGTTAGAAGTGCTTAAAAAAACACAGAAAAATGATGAATTGTACTAAGAATGTGATTGCACCCTCTAGTCTTCACATGAGCAAGCACAAACAACATCACTGGAAATCTCTCCTGAAGTCTGACCAAAAATTTTTGACAGAATCCAAAGCT
This sequence comes from Turnix velox, assembly GCA_013400935.1. Lineage (NCBI taxonomy): Eukaryota > Metazoa > Chordata > Aves > Charadriiformes > Turnicidae > Turnix > Turnix velox. The sequence goes on from VZTY01017769.1 coordinate 75,541, forward strand.
GACCTGAATCTCTACCTATCAGTGGAGATGGAATTAGTAATGCATTTAGTCGATAGTTATCTTGAGTCCTTTATTATAGAGCTACCCCACTGTCAAGAGAGTCCTGCCATTTTTTTACTATGTATATTACATTAAATTTATTTGTATTTTTCTTGCATTCATTAGCAGTGTGTTTTTTTGTAATTTCACCATAAAAAATTACACTGAGCTAATAAATACTCATATTTCTGTTCAAGTGCCAAGCAAATCT
>VZTY01017769.1:75856-131854 GCA_013400935.1 Turnix velox
TTCCTGAAACTGCAAAAAGGGCTTACATATAAATATTGGACTTAGAATTTCATATTAGGCATATTGAGGGAATCTCTAAATCCCACTTACTGCGGGACTAATGGTAAAAGGTATAGAGTTATTTGCAGCTGAGAAATTTAGGATAAAAGGAGCCTGTTCAAGTGCCAAGCAAATCTCCCACAAGCCTGGGGCTGAAACTGAACAGCTCTGCAGTAAGTGGTTTTGCAGGAATTCTGGGAAGAGGTGTTTGCTAAACGTATCCAATTTAGATACCATTCTTTTGTTTTTTTGCTTTAAGGAAAACTGGCATGTGGAAGATTCTTATTTTAAGGAAGACTGCCTAAAGCAGTTCGTTTTCTTAAAAGAAGCCCAAACGAACAAATGAAGCAGCTGGGTTTAAATGCAAAATTGGATCTCAACATCACAATTGAGCCCTGCAGGCATGAGGACAGACGCATTCAAGTTGGAGAACTGCTCTCTATTGAGTGGCCCTTGACCTTGTTGAGACCCCTGAAATCTGCTGAGCTGAGAGATAAATCATCTTCTAAAGTCTTCATCAGTTGGGTGAGCCTCAATATCAAAGGATCATCAATGAGGTTTCTCAAACCTGATGCAGGTTTTTCTCCACTGACTAATATAATCTGAGGTACAATTTCTAGAAAAATATCCATTACTACACTTCTAGAGAAGTTGGAAGATAAACTAGCAGCTATTATGTCAAAGTTTTACTATGAAATTAAGTTTATTTTCTTAATAAACCCCTCATATTATGAGATGCAGCATAGCTTCTCCTTTCTAATGATGAGAAACTAATCCCAATCTTCAGAACAATCAACTCTTTAGTTGAGATAAAGAATTTACACAGACTTGGCCATTTTCTCTAGCAGCAGATCCACCTGGGAGTTGAAAGCAATGTGTGAAAAGTGTAGGCTAGTAAGTAAATTCTGAGGGTAAAATCAACCCATTTTCACTGGCCTGAAGCACTGAGTGTACTTCTTAATGTTTTTTTCCCTTAACAAGATTCCTTGGGTCTCTGAAGCATCTCCATGTAATCTGAAAAGACAGATTCTAGCAAGTCAAACTAGTCTAATTTTAAGTCTACAGATGCATCTTTTCTCTGTGGAATTCTGCTAACATCAAGACCATGTACAATTAGCTTCCTCCTTGCAATTTAAGTTATTGCATTAAAAAGTAAACACACGTATAGTGCAGCCTTGAAGTTTATACCTCCTGCAGAGAAAACCTGCAGACATTTCTCCTCTATACTGTAGGTCTACCCTGATGACATTTTGACATTTTACCAGTTTTTGGTACCTCATTAATAGCCTGATGTGAAATCTAGCATATGACTTACAAGTTGCAAAATATCACTTCTGAACTCAAGAAATGAACACAAGGTAACAAGACACCTCATTTTTAGAGGTATTAGATCTGTGGAGGTGACTGTAACACATAACCCTAATAGGGAAATAGTGCTCCCTTAAGGCAATTCTCATAATTTCTTCTTGAATGAATTGTCTTCGGGCTATTCATAACCCAGTTCTAAGATGTCATTCAGTTATCTGGAACAACTTCCCCAGGGACATGGTAAGTTACGGACATTGGAGGTTCCAGATGAAGATCAACGGTTCTGCTCACTGTATAACCGCAATTTTCCAAAGATGTGCCTGCAAGTGATGAGACCAACTCTTTTTACTTGAATCTCACAGTAGAGACTTGAGTCTCACAGTAGACTCAAGCTCTGAAAGACTGCAGGAGACCTTGTAGAGGTCTGTGATTTACAGATGCATGGTCTTTTAAGGAGAGTAGATGATGAGATATACAGAAGGAGGTGATGCATGAAAAAAAGCACAAAATACAAGTGCAGGGCAATTTACAAACAGAGGTGGTTTTTTAAATCCCAGTGGTGCTTCTCAGTCCCAAAATGGGTTTGAGTACTTTCTGCCAAGAGAGCCCAAAAGACTGAAAATGTGTAGCCTTCATGGTTAGATGAAAAATGTTTTTGGCATTATCTGACAGAAGCAGCCTCTGTTTATCTAGCAAATTACATGGTGCAAAAGCCCAGCATATATCATACAAAACACCTGCACGGACGTGTTCCAGACTACATCCTTGTGTTTTGGGGCCATATCTCTCGTCTGCTCTCCTGCTCACATCTGCAACCTGCAATTCTGCTTTAGCTGTGGTGCTGACCAATGCAGGATATTTTATATTGTCAATGAGTTTGTTTCTTGCTCACATGCAGGATTATATACATATGTCATTTTAAAATATTGCACATTATGGAACATTCATCCTCATTATTTCAGACAGTTGTCTACAGATAGATGAAAAGAAACTGATGAATAACATATTGCTATAAAAACAGATAAAATAAATCCATGAATTAGGGTAATTCCAGGGAGGAATTAAGATATCATTATGCCTTTTCTTAAAAAACAAAATAAAACAAAAAAACAACCAAACAACTCTCCAAATCTGTTGGTTTTGAATATTTGAACTTCAGACACCAGTCTTCCACATTCATTTCACATCTTAGTTTTTCCTGATTCAAGTCTGTATGAAAAACACAGTAACTCTATGAGTAATTACTACAAGTAGTGCTTTCCTATCAATTGAATTTTTTGTTTCCTTGTGTGAGCATTGACTGCTTTCCTGTTCCTTTCCCTTTCTTTTCCCCTTTCTGTTCTTCCTCTTGAATGTCCTTGAACATGCTACCAGATCTGCTTTTTTTTTTAACTTCTAAAATTGCCGCCAGAACAACGCTGTATGAAACACTGCCTTAAAGGTTTCTTGTCAATGTATTAAGCTGCTATGCTTCAGATACTGCAGAGATAAGCACCAAAAAATAATGGGAATAAAATAATATACTTTATAGGTATGACATCATGAGCTCAATATGGTTGAGTGATAAAGTCACAGAATGGCAGACCTCTCAGTCAAAAGTATGTGAGAAGAATGGGCTCTGAAATGGTGACAAGCAATAATTTGCAAGATCCTGATTCACAAGAAATGAATGCACAGTGTAAGGGTTAGAATTCCAGAAATCCCTGTAGATAAAGACATGTCACATACAGTTAAGTGGATGTAGCATGGTTGTGTTTATAAAAGACTTCTTACTTTTAAAGATATTTCTGACTGTAGCATTAGTCCCAAGGGGGAGCTTCTTACAATATCCTTTTCTAAGTGCATACTTGGCTAATTGTTTCTACTGTAATTTCAAGATTTCTAATTTTTTATGTCTTTGTGCTTACACCACTGAAAGCAGTGAAATCTAATGGGAAAATTCATGACTTATCCTCCATCCCCTTACACTATTCTTGCACCGATGTGTAAAGTACATTAAATGCAGTTTCTATCTGTGTTTGCACACAGTGTAGAAAGGTGGTGGTATGAGACAGAAGGCAGGATGAGGAGAAAATCAGAGTAGGATCTTCCTACTCACATTTCTTACTTTTTTTCTATTCACATTCCTTACTAGACTTAAAATATGTTCTCCACCAATTAAGGGAGCACAAAATGGACTTGAGATGTGAAGCTGAACAAAGAAAAGTAAGATCAGCAGTTCCCAAGTATCTCACAGAATCAATAACATGTTGTTGTTGTTTGCATGGAAAAGACTGTAGCAAATCTTCTCCCTCTCATGTCTTCCATGTTAGGGAAGGAGAGAGTTAATGAAGTACAAAGATTGATGTAAAAACGGGCTGACCTCCACGATCAATATGATCTGCCAGAATCTGTTTATTGAGAGCATGAGACAAGCTTATATACAGTGATGGTTAATTATGCATACTACTAACATACTGATTGGTTACAGGTTACATTCTTGCATTAATGTCAGACCCTCCTCTTACAGTTCTTCTGCCAACACACAGCTGTACACAAGTCCTTGTTATCTGTTATTCCCTCGACACTTTCCCAGATCATCGAAGACACTTTCTCAAAACCATCGAAGACACAGGCGAGCTCCAAGGCCGTCAGGTGGCTTGATAAGATTTGCTTCAGGCTTTGAGCTGAAAACTTAGTAGCAGTTGTTAACCCTTTATAGCCTGTGCCCATACTGCAACAGAGAGTCAGCTGTGAACTCTTCTACCCAGGCAGGTCATCTTTGCAGTCAGTGCAGATGCAGTAGCTAACGTGAATTAGACAGTGAGCTGCAGTCATTCCTAACCATACAGCTAGATGTCATCCTGGTATGACTCAGCTTCCACTGGAGTTCTCTATTCACCAAGTATGCAGAAAATTATGAGGGCAAGTGTTCCACTGTTGGGTCTTACATTGTTGACTAAAGAGAGCAAGACATCTGGACACACTTGAAGTTCAAGTGATCAGAATCTAATAAAATATGAAGGGTCCAGGATTCACATCCTGAAAACAAGACTGGATGGTATTATGCATGCAACTGTTTTCTAAATTTTTTTTTCTTGTGATCTTGAAAAATACAACATGAACATTCACACAAATGTCAACAAACACAGCAGCATCTGGGCATGCAGAAAAAACTCTGGTCGTAACAGGCAAGGCCATTCTCACATCTTAATCCCACATTGATACAATCAGTAATTCATTTTGATGAGAACTTGTTCTAACATTTCAAACCAAACTTTATTTCAAAAGATGTTTTAAAGCAGGGAAATAATCCGTCTTCCCAGTTCTGGCTTGTTTTAGCACAGTAAATGTTGGAAAAGAGACTACATTTTAAAATTTTATTTCCTCCTGTTGACCAAGGAGCTTGTTTGCTGCAGTAGACAACAAGTTAAAAACCAAAGCCAAATTGAAAAAGTCAGAAAAAGAGGTTTGGAAATTTATCCCTCAACAATGAACAATTCCAAGAGCTCCACAGGAGAGTTTATAGGGGCCAGCCAAGATAAGGCAAACCATAGGTGTCGGCAACGCTCCATCCACAGCAGAGCAGATCAAGATTAATTCACCTTTCCCCTCCCTTGACCTGACTTCCAGACAGCACACACATACAGGCACTCATCACCCTCAAAGCAAAGAAATAGGGTGCTGAAGCTGGAACAACCACCACAGATTGACATATCACAAATCTGTGGTTACTGTCAATATAAAGGCCAAAAGCCCCTGTGCCACATGACAACTCAAGAAATTGCATTCTTCAGTTCACAGAGATACAGAAACCTACTGAATCATCAGCCTGAGAAAAAAAATAATTGCTTCAGCTTTTCATTCACAAGGTACAGCATGATCTTTGCAATTTTTGCTTGTTATGCACTGGCTAGAGGTAGCACCTTGGTCCTTTCAGGTTATAATGTAGCCATCTCTTCCCTATCTAAACTCTGTTTGAAAAACTACACAAAAATCAAGGTTAAGCAAGAATGAATTGGAAAGAATTAATTCCTTATTTTCATAAAAAACAACTGGATAAAGACTGGGACATACATGGAAACATATTTTTAAGTTGATTGTACAGTCATTAAAAAATGCATGAACATGCTTTGGCAAGTTTACAAATTAAAAATGGTACAATATATGGCAAAGAACACTGTTTTGGAAGAAAAAGGAAAAATATTTAAATATAGACTACTTTTAAAGGAAAGACAAATCTTATTAATATTTTTAGAATCAAAACCCCATAAAGCTACAATTTAAGTGGCATTTTGTATTAGCAAGCAATAAAGTGAGCATGTGAAGAAAATATTTTAAGAAATGTTTTAAAACACAGTAAAGTGTTCAACATTTTCTTAAGCTCTGAGCAGCTCAAAACTCTGGTGTTACATTTTCATGAAGAATAACTCTTCTGACAGTCCAAGAACAACTGAAATGCCCAAAATAAGGGGCACTTCCTGCAACAGCTGATGTTTTATTTAACAACATTTTTTTTTAATTCCACTTATAGAATTGCTTATTCTAAGACCTATGATTGACACACATACAGAGTTAGAAAAGGCTTGAAGTGACAAACTATCTGTTCTGATGCTGACATCATTACTATTAATACAGATTAGAAAAATTATTCTCCTTGATGTTAAGCCATCTCGCAGGTTGTACCTCTTGGACTCACATTTCAGAACACTAATTTCACTAATAAATTAATTTTAATGTAACCTTGAAATGAACGTCTGTTGAATAACATTATAAATCAAGAGATGCCTTTTTGCTACTTCAGTGAGCTATGAAATAAGGCTTTTGGTGGCTGTTTGATACAGAAGTTAATGAAACAGACCCTCAGCTCCTATGCATTGTCACAGGTTTATCAAGAGATAGAGTGCAGGGAAGACAGTGTCATTATTTTTCCACACCTCAACTTCAAACTTTATTTTTGTCCTATGATCTTCAGCTATTAGCCTTTTTGAGGTACATGGGTGCAGACCATAAGGAGTTTCCTAACAGGGATGGCACATAGAGGTAAATATATTAATTAAGCTTATACACAGAATCATAGATTTGAAGTATCATTAATTAAGGTTTCAAGAGATTGATGACAACATAGTCACCAGGGGAATTTCAAGGAATTTAAAATACAACCTAAATCAAGAAAACTACATATTATAAGGACATTAATGTTAAAAAGAGGGACTTTTCTTTTTCCTGATGAAAGGCTGTTAAATGCTACACCATCATGCAGAATGGGTAGAGATGTCACAGATGTCATTTCAGCTACAGGTCATTTCTTAGACCAAATTAACTTTGTCAAGAAACTTCCCCTGACATTTTCCAGGTATGAAATGGACATAGGATTGAATGTCAAGGTCCCACCCAATCCATTAGTAAAAACCTCACTTTTCTGTTATATCGAAGTTCAATCTAGTCGCCAATGGCTGAAGTAAACCTTTCCTGACCTCAAGAATGCAAACCAGAGTAGGAGGTCAAAGAAAGCTTACTCTTACGCTGAGGGCACTGGACTACTTCTCCTTCCAAGATAAAAAAGCAGTGTGTAGATTTTTTTTGTTGAAAGCTTATCAGATGCTAGCTGTATCCCTCCTCAGTTTATTTAAATTCAAAATAAAATGCCAAAAACATGGGACAAAACCCCACAATCTTCCCCTAATGTGTTTAAAATAATAAAAAGTATATAAAATATAACCAAGATCTGGCACTTAGATCAGCAAAGAATTACAAACTTCTGTCTTCTCCCTCTGATATGAAACAGGTTAGTATCACCATCAGTATATCCTCAGAAAAAGGCATTGCTGGCATACAGAAAGCTGGCAGGGCAAGCAAGGAGATTACCTGGAGCCATACAACAGAAATTAAGTGAAAAAAGAAAAATCAAGGGTTTTTTTGTTTTTATAATTTCCAGTCATGTTTCATTCTGAACCAAAGGACAGAGAGTAAAGATAAATAAGGTTGATGGATTGTGCTATCACTGGCAGTCAAAACAGCAGCAAAACCACAAAATATTCCTGATCACTGATAAGAAACTACAACAACTCAAGGAAAAGATGGATGTCACTGAGAGGCAAAGTCATAGTACTAGAATTCCAGTACATTCCAGCTCAGGGTTTGTGGCTTTCTTTAATCCCTATACTATATTTCCAGTTCACTAAAAATTCCAACAATAGCATGAGAGATATATACAGAGGTAATGGTTTAATGTACCATTGGTTCATCAACCATTATGTAGCTATTGTCTTAACTGCTGCAATTAAAAAAAAAAAACCAGATGTTTTTCATGTTTCTCTACATAATTGCAGGGAAAATACACAGACAATAAACCACTGAAGAATTTCTCTATGAAAATGATCCTGAAACTGGCATCATATTGCAGATACCAAAAGCATGCTGAAGAATGGCTCTATACACCACAGAGATGTAGGACCATATCAATTCTAATGCCATGAGTGACTTTCTGTAAAAAAGGAGTGAATCCACTGGGGTAAAGCGTGTACTGTGATTTAACTTCTGTGATTAAAGAGAGACAGTTATCTTTTTGTTATAATTCATAATTATCAAGGCTACAGAAACTTGTGGAGGTTGACACTATTGCAGATGAAATCTCTGTTCGCATAGTGTTCACAGCTTTCAGTGTTAAGAGGACTATACAGGTATCTGACTGCAGCCTTTGCTGTACTTTCATATAATGTCTGAAGTAAATTGAACTATGAATAATACTTGAAAACAAATTTCAGAGATTCTAGAACTGCAAGTCTACAAACATGGAGTAAATCAGACAGCCTCTGTATATATAAAATAGTTTTTTAGCTTTATGGCACTGTCAGAATTGAATCATATTTCACTGTCACTTCTTTCACTGAGAATGACTGTCCAGGGATGTATAAGACAGACTGTTCTGTGGATGTAAATGGAGGAAGCAATGAACTCAGGCATAGTAATCAGCTAGGAAGTAATCGAATTATATGATATAATATATAAAATTAACTGTGGAATGAGCTCTTGCTGTAACTGGTCTGATAGAGTGTTTCATGTGGAAATGATACTAAAAGAATTTATTATAAAATGTGAAGAAACATCTCCCAGGGCATTTCCTTCTTTGGGAGAGAACCCTGTGGATGGAGAGGACAATAAAGGGGTATGTAACTGCATAAAACATGGTGGCTCCTTTTTTTAACTAAACTCTCTAATCACCTGTCTAAATACAAATTTCCAGATTTTATTTTAATGATATTGCTTAGGGTATTTAAAGCTACTTAGTTATAATCATGCCTTTATTTTAATTCTTTTTCAGTTATACTGAAATACTCTTAAGTGCACTGTTGAGAGTGTCTCATATGAAATAATAAGGGTACCCTTTGGTTCCACACTTCTAGAGATACAGGATGGCATGCAACGTAGAAACTGAGAACTAAGTGGCTTAAGGACCTTTTGAGGCCTTTTTGATGCTTCCACAAAGAATTGCTCAAATAAATGATTGACATGGATAGATATGGAAGTCTATAATCTCTGTAATCCATCACAGAAATCTCAATGAGGATCCATGCTGCCTCCTGCCCAGGAGAAGACACCCTCAAAAGTCTCCCTTTCATTCATCCTTGACAAAAGCATACTAGAACTGAGCATCTTCACTCACATCAGTACACAAAACTGTAAGGCAGTCATTAATTCCCTTTTTTCATAGGCCACATGGAAATATCTTGGTGCAATCAAGTATTTTTCCACTTCATTGCTTGTGCAGCTGATAAAGAGCATATGATTTGGGGGTCCACATTACACATTGTTTCAAATGATAAACACATTCACTTCACACCTAAAGCAGCATCACTCCCTCAAGAAAAACAGCACAACTGAGAAGAGAGTCAAGTGGAAATGGATGCTTACCAAGTTTCATTCATGCATAATGAAAAGGTTTCACCTTGTTTTTGATTCCTGGAAATTTGAATTAATGAGTTGTCTGTAGCTTTTTTAGCTCCTTTATTGTCTACAAGGATGAGACACATTTTGTACCAGTGAGTTTGTGTTCCACCCCTAAGAATTACAAAAAAAATAAATGTGATTAATCTTCAGAATACTAATTGTCCATTATTAGCGATCTGAATGATTCATGAGATACACACATCACAAATACTCTTGCCTAAACACAAATATATGTTAATCTGATATTACATGAAGGCTTTAAAAAGTCTTTAACCTGCATTTCTCTGCTTAACAGAAGGATGCTTGTTATGATGAGTTTTCCAAGTAGAATTCAGCCAACGTTTGTGGAGTAAGGGAGAGGGGTTGTGATAGAATGGGATGAATCAGTGTACAGCCAAAAAAGACTGTCCTTACCTGACATATGGATGGTTCTGAAATCAAGGTGAGGATTTCCCACTGCTACTTGCATTATGATAACATTTTGTGGGAAGCAGTGCCATGTATCCTTGAGACAAAGAATAGCATAGGCTAGAGAAACCAATCCAATAATACAGGAGGACAGGTATGTGGATTCCAGGGAGTATTCAGATTCACATTTAGTTAATCTTTCCAAATATATCAAAATTCCAACCAAAGCTGGACTATATACTACTAAAAAAATATAAGCAGTCCTGGAAGCAGAGTTGAGTAACTTTACTTTGATGATTAGTCCTAAGAAAATGAGTACAATTCAAGGACATAATAAAATAAAAGGAGTAACACTGTACAGTCTCTTCTTCATTTCCTTTCACCAAGAAGGGGTGATACATTTACTTCATCAATTTTTGTTTAAGACAAGCTCCATTATAAAAGACAACTCAGCTGTTCATCAAATAGCACCACACTTTTTTTTTGGTTGAATGGATGTTATGTAGAAACACAACAAAAATAGAACGAGTGTGGCAAATTTGAATGCACCTAATAAATTAAAAGACCTGGAAGAGTTCAAAAGCTGGAAAATGACTTGCAGATGTGGATAGGTACTTCACAGTAATCGACACTTGTATCTCCAGAAAAATCAAAACAAAGACTGGAAAAAGTGAAACAGTCTCTGCTAAAATATATTCAAAGGAAAAGTAGCTTTTTATGCTCAGTTTGTGTAATTTCTAATGAGACATCCACAAAAAAAATACACTAGTCAAATGAGCAGCAATACTTTTCTCTTACAGTAATGCAAACTTCATTTAGAAATGGCCTTAGTGTGTTTGAGACTATAATTATACTTTGCACTTTTTGGTCTTCAGAAACAGATAAAGTAATATTCTCTATTTTTATATTCAAAATAAAGACTTTTGAATATCACTTATACCAAAAGCATTTTAAACAATGATGGCAGAAAAATTAACTTCAAGTTACATTTATGCTTGTTTTAAGCTTTCACTGCATTGAGTGGCACAGCATGGATTTTCAGTACATGAAGGTGAAAGCTAGTGCTTTTTCTCAATTGCATCTGAAATTACTGCAATGAAATATCTAATCCGTCATACTCCACAGCCACCAACTGAGACTTAAAAAACATATTCCAAAGCAGCTCTCTTGAGATGCAAACAAGTGGCTCAGAACAAGTTGGTGTCAGCTGACTTGTTTTCCCCACTAGAAATGAGCTGAGCTTGGTTGTCTTCTCAAAATGCAAGTACAGGCTAGTGCCTTTTTCCTATAGAGCCAAAGTACATATTTTGGAGAAACTCAAGTGGTTTCTAACTACTTTGTATGAAGTATTCATTTTTCACAGTCCTAAAGTTATGGGTAAAAAAAAAAAAGTGATAAAATGTAAAAATGTACTACCCAACTACAAATTCATCTTTACTTATTTCAGTACAAAGCAACAATTCACAGGATTCTTACAAGGGACTCCACTTTCAACAGCTCATGTATATTCATTCATATACATAAATCATACAAACATCATGCATATGTCAAAACCCAATCCTAGCTTCAAAATAATCCAAAAATCTCTGTGACCATTAACAGCCTGAAGCAAGTTTTCTGAGGTCAGGATAAGACATGAAAACAGCTCAATGCTCACTAACAGGCAAAAAGGCAATCTACTATTTGGATTGTAAAGGGAATAGATGTATCATCATGATGCAAATTCGTGGTTGCTGCACCTAGAATAGAGCTGTAAAAGCTTCAAAGAAGGGCAAAAGGGATACCAAAGCTATGGCATCTACAGAAGTTTAACCTGCACCTTTTCAGCCAGGAAGAGAAATTACTTTGGGGAATGTGAAATTATACAAACTATAAATGTCACAAAAAGACTGGATAAGGACTGGTGTCCTCTGTCTCTCCCTGTACAAGAACTGGCAAGAATAAAATGAAACTACTAGGAACCAAGTTCACAACAAACAATAGGATGTGATTTGTCAAGCACTACATGGTAGATTTGAGTAAATCCTTGTCATAGGGTATTGCAGGGTGTGCAAAACTTATGAGAATTCAAGGGAAAATTGAGTGAGCTCATAGAAAAGGTTCCAGTAACAATTATCATGTACAATAAATAATACCTTGCCCAAGAGTTACTGATATGCAGATATTGGATTCTCACAGAGTAATAGAAGGAGGTGTCAGTATGGGCTTGTCCTGATCTTCCTTCGAAAACCGTTTACAGTCACTGATGGAGTGAAGATATTGAAGGACGAGGACATTTGATACGACACAGATTATCTCTTGTACACATAACACACATTACAGGCATATACTATCACTCCCTCAGATCTGAAAAAAGGATCACTGAACATTAAAAAAAGAGAGAAAGTAAAGGTAACATTTAAAGAAGTGGAGTCTTTAGTCAAGTACTGTACATTCAGGCATATCCCATACAATGAAAATATGAATGGTCTTCCCTGAACAAAAGTTTTGGGATACTTTGGTTTATTTCTTTGCATGCATTTATTATCCAGCAGAACTTACATTTAATATCAGCCAGCACTTCAGAGACTATTTCCTGATGAGATGTAACTAATCCTGTGCAGCTACAATACACTGAGCAGCGATTATTTATTTTTAAGACATCAGTTAGACTTTTGCCTTTGGCTAAAGATGTGTAAGCTACAGGACACAAGAAAAACCCAAGATAAGAAATTATGCAAGAAAGAGATCACATTATTTTAAGAATATAATGTTATAAAAAGAATGAACAGGCATTTGTTTTTCCAGATTTGACCTATTTAATGACTGCCACCTAGTTGGTAATGTAATTCCAAGACTAAGTATCTACACTAAAGGCATATGAAGGCAAAAAATACTGATCACTCTGTTGCCAGGAAACTGTAAAACAAAGCCTAACACAAGAAGATGTCCTTTAAGTTAAAGCTACAATGCGTGGACTTCCATTTCTGAAATCTTTGCAATCAGAGGAGGAAAAATAAGTTGACCCATACTCTCAGAACAAAGCAGAAAAAGTTAGCTGCATCAATTACTATGTTGAGGCTTTAGGAAGGAAAGAATTACAAAGCTGGCTAAAGGTTTGGCTCTGTTGGAACATGGGAACAAATCAGTGGCAAGACAAATGTGACAGTTTGAAGTATGCCATTTGGGAGTTTTTAAGGAATCATTTCAAGCAATGGGGGGGAAAAAACCACTAGGAGTTACATATAAAAAATACTATCTTTGTCAAGATAGGCACAGCCTATTGTTACGGAGAAGTAACTGTTTTGTGTCCTGGAAGAAAATGCAACTGTGACTGTAAAATTTACTAGCACATTTGCAGTAGCTTGCATGGACAACAATGGGGGCCTCTTAGTGTGTGCTCAAACTGTCTTTGCCCTGCCATTACTTGTGCTAACAAAGTTGCTGAGTTCATTCACCTATGAATCAACTCAAGGAGGTCTCTAAACAGAAGAGTCACAGCACTCAGTACTCTGTGGGACAGACCTATATTCAAAGGGGTTCTGCTATCTATCAGCAGCTGCTGTTCAGAGCCACTTCTCCCTTCTCATGCCATCAGGCTTGCCTTCCTTCCATTTATATGACAGGTACTGGTCAAAAACCCCAAGATCATAAGCAAACATCTTCCAAGAGCAAGGAAGTAATTCCCTGTCAGGAATAACTTTTATGCATGTTATTTTATGTGTGTCTCATTCTTACCTTGTTCTCAAAATATCCGCTAATTGCCACTCCAAGAAGCAACAGGCTTGGTTAGATGGATCTATTATGTGGCATTTCCTACAATGTTCATACACCAAGTCCGAAAAAAATTGACAGGTTTGCACATTCCACACTGTATTTCTCTAGACACATAATTTCAGAATTATGGCACAAGGCTCAATAAAAATTGCCAAAGGTTCCTGACAGGTCAGTTTTCAAAAGCAAGCTATCAAAACACATCATATATACATGATGATTACAAAGCTTAAGGAATTTTATTTAAGTACCTGAAAAAAAGCTATCAGTAAGACATCCGACACCTATTGAAAAATACAGTTTGTTCTTGACAAATTTGTCATTAGTCTATGCTCACATGTATCTATAATGGCCAGGTCTTGAAGGAAGCTTGCTTAGACTTAACAGGAAACTGAAAAATTATATATCACAGCATGAAAAAAAGGACTGAGACTACACAAGAAGACATGCTAAAATATGTTGGTTATTCAAACAAACAGTATTTCATTCCAAAATCTTAAGACTTAAGTGAAATATAAAAATCAACCATCACACTAAAAAAACCCACAATAGCCCTCATCTATCAACACATTTTTCCTGTTAAGCAAAACAGAGTAGTAGACTTTATCTGCGTAGAGAAGGCTGTTTTCCCTTGCAGAAGAGTTCACCAAAAATACATTAAAACAAATTTAGAGCTTTCTAGCCCTTTAAAACTTACTTTAAGTCATTCTTGAGTACATTATGAGACATCTGAAACATCAGTAATGGCCATAATTACAAATAAATCTAATTGTAGTATTAAAAACCTGGGGTGTTCACCACAGTTTTACTGGGATATCACAAAATGCTATTTCAAAAGCATCCAACTACGAGTTATAAATACAGAAAGACACACAAAGTAAAAAAGTCTTGATTTTTTTTTTCATACAGTTGGTATATATTAATCCCTGTCCTTTATACAGAAGATACACTTCTAAAATGGGAGTCAAGATGGGAGATCAGGCGTCTCTTAATCACAGTAGTGACAACAGTTAAGAATCATACTGATTTATTATTCTTATCAGAAAAGTGTTACTTCAGCCTCAATTTTACAGACATATTACACACTGAGAAATGCCAATGGCACTTCATGGAGATGGAGGAGAAAGAAGTGTTTAGAGAGGTAATGAGCTTAAAGAAAACACAAACAATCAAACCAAGAGATAAAAAACTGTTTGGCATGATAAAGAATCCCATTCAAAAGAATCCCATTCAAAAGAATCCCATTCAAAAGAATCCCATTGAAGTACTAATCCAAATTAATCCAGACATTTTATCCATCTATCAGAATATTCATAGCTCATTATGACCCTTGACCATAATGACCCTGGCTCAAACTTGGTCTCACTGCCACTGTCTGTTTCTGCCCCCCATCACGAGAAGATGGCACATACTCAGACACTATGGTGTGATGCTTTTTAGCATGGATCCTTTGGCTGTGTGATGTAGTGCTGCTGCTGAGGCAAACTACAACATGGCAGCTGCTGACTCCAGCACTTGGGCTGCCTTTACACCATGCTGTTAGCCTCAACTAGGATGTCAAAGCCTCTGATACTGGCAGGATCTTAAGTGCAAGCAGGAGACTCCTGTTCTGGGCTCAGGCTCCCCTGGAGTGTAACTGCTGCTGCACTATGGCTTCTCCACCCACCTTCCTCTGCTGACAAGTTGATACTGACTGCTTAGGCAGGCTGGATAGCTTCTCTGTACGGGGATGCATGGATAAAGAGAGGCAATAAACCTGCTCTATGCTGGTATTCATCACTGTAGCATTCACCAAAAGTAAGATTACTAACATGCTGTCTGCCAAGTACAGCTCCTTTCTTCATGTCCTCTTCATTCCTCCACTAATTCTACAGCTTCCACTGAATTGAAATGCTTTTTTTCTATACTTGCAGCTCTCTAGAACTCACTGCTAGGTATGTGGGGTCCTACTTTCCAATACATTTTCTGGCCTCAGCTCCTGCTACATTTTCATCAAGGATAAAGGCTCTGTTAGCATCACAAAGACAGAGAGCAAGAAAAGATGATATGGTGGTAGAAAACAACAACAAAAAAATCTCTATTCCAGTCTCCTCTGCTATAGAATTGAAATTTAAGTCAACAAGTCCTCTTTACTGCATTTGAAACTCCGAATTTTCCATTGCACTGACACATATCCATAATAGTTCTTATAGTCTGATTTTTCTTACTGTTCCCTTCTATCCCACAAGTTCATCCTGTCACACGCACAGTAAACACACACAGAAATACAACATGTACATTCTTCAGTGATTTTGACATTCAGACTAAGCATGGCTGGTAGTTTAGTGGAATGATTTGAAAGAAAAGAAGACAGTAAGATTTAGAAATAAAGCAGAAGGCAGAAAGTGTGTTTCAGGCAAGGGCAATGTTATGTCAAGTGCTGCCAAGGTCTCTGTAAGGTGACTTCCTTTCAAGCTCCTTTTCCCATAGCCAGTTTAGAAAAAAGGGATTCTTTCTTCTATCATCTGCAACATTTCAACATCCTAAACATCATTTGCTGACATATTCTTCCTCCTTTAACCAATGTCTGCTCTCTTCAGTCCGTCTGGGAGAGGTCACAATAATTTCCACAGTTTAAATAATGCTTCTGTATACGCTCTGATTGTTGGAAAAATAATGTTATAAACACTTCGTACAAGTCAGAGGCAAACAGACAAGAAGATGGGACAAAGTTTTGGCTTTTGTGAGGGTTTTATATATGTTTTTTAAAGTCGTGCTTCCAAAATGAGGATGCTAGTTTGAGAAAAATATCACTCACAGGTTACAAACTGAAGCCATACAGAATTAAACAGGAAGTTCTTAATTTATTTAAAGTTGGTCTGTACAAAGTATTTGTCTTGCAAACTTGTGACAAAATACATTCTTTGAAGGAAAAATCTTAATTTCTTCCTACATACATCCAAATCATCAGAACAAAATGGATTCTCTGCAAGCACCTCTAATGGTAATTAAAGATGGCAGTCTGAACAGTTACATAAAGCATTCTGGTATGGGCTACTATTCAAACTTTTAATGCAGCCTTGCAGTCTGTAGAGGAGAAAAGCGGTGGCAGGAAGCATCCTCCCATGTCTCAACCATCCTTGCAACATTTTGCTGGCAAAGTCTGAACCATACTAAAACTGAACAACCTTCTTGTCATTACCTCATAAAGGGTAACTGAGCCATCAACTGTAGTTCAGAGGGGGGTTTTAGAAAATAAAAGGAAATACATGTTGATGACAGTGATGGACAGAATCCTGTATTGTATGTAGACTCTCCTGTGCAAGTAGAAGTAGCAAAAATTTAGAACATGTTTTAAATTCTAAAATGAACCCCCATGAGCACCATACCTACCTGAGCAATGTATTAATTTTTTAGTGTAGAACTACATGGAAAGCCTTGGATTTTTCCAAGCATGAATGTGGTAGTATTTCAGGTTCCTGAACTGCAAAAATAATATTGATGGCTTTAAGAAGAGGACAGAAAGTGATTTTATGAACAAATATAAAGTATAAACACATGGATTTCCAGGCTTTATTCTGTCTTCAGCTAGTCAAAGATGAGATGAACACCAAGGGCCAAATCCTAGTTCCGCTAGAGTCAGCTGGAGATTTGCCATTGGCTATATCTGGGCTGTTTCCTCCCGAAGTCAGAATTCATCTTCTGCTTTGTAGAAAGAAGGCTGTCATACTTGCCTGAGGTTTACACTAACTGGAAGTTTTACTGGAGGGTGAGATGAGATGTACAATATACATCTCTCGTTCCTTTTAAAAATATTTTGTGAGGTAATCTCAGAAGTGGGGATGTTTAGGGAGGCAAATACAAGAGAAGATTACACCCAGTGTCAGTGGGGTGCTGCATAAAGAGGTTTCACTGTGATGGTCAAACAGTGGATCTAAAGTTGGTTTGGTCTTTGGATCCTTCCAGAGGATGACTACAAATAGAGCTAGAAACATCTCATAGTCTCTACTGGCTTTGCAATATGCATCAAGATTTAGGAAATGAACCCTCATATGAGAGCATCAAACCCTCTTCAGTTGTGATTTACTCCACATTGAAACACAGCAAAGAAAGTGAGAGAATCTGGAGCATAAATTCTGCTACTGACAGTATGCCAGTGTGTCTGCACCCATTATCTCTCACAAATATATTTTTTTTAAATGATGGTAATAATTTCCTCATAAAACATCAAAATACCTGTAATCTAGAAAAATATTCTTAATACTTTCCCTGCCTAAAGAGATCATTAAAGCTTCAGGCTTGTTCTGATTAATGCAACATATTTGCAGATGTGCTCACGAGAATACTTCTTAATCTCTTGTGATGAACTACAGCGTCCATCTCATTCATTTTCAAATTCGTCGTGATATGAGTCTGCATTTTTCAAAGAAGATTGTTTTTCCACTCCTACCCACTTGTCTCTCCTAGTAATAACTCACATCTCTATCATCTGTAATCTCCACAAGCACAGTATTTGCTCTCTTTTTCTTCAGCAAGATATTAAAGTTCTACCTCTTTAAAAAGTTCTGAATTTCTGTGTTTTTTTGGACATATATCCTATGATAAGAAAATACAAGAAATTTTTTCTGCAAAGTGAGATTCTTAAGTTGCAAAAGAGGGACATGTTTCTTGGGTTTTTTCCTCATTTCTTCTATATCCCTGAAAAAGTAATTATTCAGCACATGGTAAGCTCAGAAATGCATCTATTTTTTCTTTAAGTACAAAAACATTTGCCACTGTAAAATCTGTTACTTTTTCAGTGACAGTTTCAGATTTCAGAAATGGAAAATTGTTCTAAATATTATCCAACTATTATATTTCTAGAATAATTACTACTTTAACAATCATAAAGTAGAAAGAACCTTCAGTTTAAAAAGTCTTATGAAAAAGTACACCTTCAAATCTGCAAATATGACTGCAAACATAAATTTCTTAATTTCTGCACAATGTCTCATTATGTTCATATTCCTAACAGGGTCAGATGGAGTATCACAAGGATTTCTGAATTCCTACTCTGGTCTTAAACAAACAAGCAGCATTTAAAAATCCTCTCTAATCACTAAACTACTTTCTACTGCTTGTATTCAATCTAGTCAGATTTAGAAAACCTCTAGTCTAGTTGTACAGAAGACAACAAAGCAACACAAAAAGTTCTAAAATTGCCTGCCAAAGGAGAATTAAGACCTAGAATTATCAAGCTTGGTTCAATTGCAAGATACCAATATTGCTATGAACATCTAGATTACCTATATTACTTGCTAACTTGCTTCAAAGTCATGTAAATAGAAAAGCACGTTCTTCTGTATGATTATTTATAAAAGAAAGTATGTAATCATGGATAAAAATAAGTAAAAATAACTGCACTCAGTACAGGGCTGCAAGCAAGCTGCAAGGTATGCAGTGTAAGAAATTCTGAGATGTGGCTTTTTATTTTTTAATTCCTTTCACGCTGTTGTTGTCAAGGCCCATGCTTCTTAGCCTGCCTTCAAATCTGATGGTCAGGACCCTAATACCCAACACAGCATGTGCTTTTTAAAGACCATCCTCCATTTACAGTACCTGCCTAAACCTTTATTTGGCTACAGTAACTCTCCAGTAATGGCTCTACCTGTCTCATACAGAAGTATACAAAGTAGAAAATAGAAGGTGCTGCTGGAAGCCTGCAGTAACAGCCAGAGCTTGCTGTTCTTGTAGCATCTTGGGACAGAGCTATGAACCTGCCTCCACTGCTGTATCAGTGTCCTGAGCCACCCTCTTCTGAACACAGGCATGTAGGTTCCACAGAGCTGCTCAGCTTTCTGTCCTGGGTGGCTGTGTGGGTGGTGAGAAAATCTAGCATCCCTTCCATAACTACAATGACACCATTGTACTTGTTTCACAGAGCATATGCAATGGCGGCTGCAGTTTATTCCTGCCCTGGAGCAATGGACAGACGTATCAAACAACTGTATGGTATATGCAAATAGAGCTCCATTTTCGATAAAGGCAAGTGTAGGATATTGCACCTAGGGAAGAATAAAGCCATGGACTGGTAGACGTTAGAGGCTGACCACATGGAAAGCAGCTCTTTAGAGAGAGACCTAGGAGTCTGTTGGACAAGAAGCTGACCATGAGGCAGCAATGTGCCCTTGTGGCCAAGAGTGTCCTGGGGTACATTAAATAGAGCATAGCCAGCAGGTCAGGGGAAGTTATCCTATCCTTCTACTCTGCTCTTGCAAGGCTACATCTGGAGTACTATGTCCGGTTCTGGGTCCTGCAATTTAAGAAGGACAGAGAACTTCTAGAGAGTCCAATGGATGGCTCCAGTGATCTGGACCACTTCTGTTAGGAAGGAAAGATCAGACAAAGGTAAGTTTAGCTTGGAGAAGACTGAGAGGGGATCTCATCAGTGCCTATCAATATCTAAAGGGCAGATATCAAGAGGATGGGTTAATGCTCTTCTCAGTGGTGCCAAATGATGGGAGAAGGGGCAACAGATACAAGTAAGAACACACAAAGTTACATCTCTACATGTTGAAAAACTTCCGTACTTTGAGGGAGCCAAAGCACTGTAACATGCTGTCCAAAGAGGTTGTGCACTCTCTTCTTGAGACATTCAAAACCATCAGGACACATTCCTGTCCAGTCTGCTACAGATGAACCTCCTTTGACAGGGGGAATTGGATTAGATGATCTCCAAAAGTTCCTTTCAGTCCCTGGCATTCTGTGATTGTCCTTCCTTGTGGTACATTCAAAGGAAAATTTAACCAACAGATTTTCATCAACTGCAGGACATAAAACACGAGCAAAGTCCTCCACCTCTTGTGCTGTATTCTCCTGGCATATTTTCTGGTGATTTTCAATTGGTCTAAAGTTTACTGGAGGGTAATTGCTGAATCAGAATTACTTCACAGCCAATAATGAGTAAAAAGCATGTGGAGAAGGTGTAAGGTGCATTGTTCTGACCTATCAAGCAACTGACTGCAATGACCTGCCCTGATGACTCCACCTATACATTCACATTCAGGTTGTACAGGCAAGTTGAAGTCTGGCATTTGCAAATTACTTCACTTTTCTGTCTTAGTAACTTCCATTTAAATGAGCATTTCTTTGTATTTTGCTATATATAAAGTGAACATAAATGAGGAAACAAAATAATCTCACAGCATTCTAATGAAGCCTTACTTAACAAGACAGGTGAAAAACTTCTGGATGCTATCTTTCTGTTACTTGATCAGATGAAAGAACTGACATCAGATACATGATTAGCATGGGCTAATTAGCATGAGGCACACAAAAGTTTTCAGTTTTTTGCTGACTTTGAGGAATCATGAGATTCTTAAATACTGGAGCACACTCACAGCTCTAAAGGGGAAAATATTTTACTAGGACCAGACTTTTCTACTGCTGGTTTTGGTTTGGGCTTTTTTTGTTTTGCTTTTCAGAGAACAGCCTTCTTTTCTGACTTTCCGTAGTCTGGGCCATTCATAATTGTCTCCAGATCCCAGGCTCACTCTTGACTGTGCTATCTCAGTCACAGTTCTGCTAGCTCATTTTCTGAAACCCAGCCTTTCTTTTTCCCCCTAAAAGCAGTAATAAATTTTTAAAAGAGAAATAAATAGAAGCAGCACATCTAGTGTTAAATATTTAGATACCTGAGAATGGACAAGAATTTTAACAATTGAGAGATGAAGGCAAACAGCAGAACAGCAGAATCAAAGAAAATTGAATAACACGGTGCTGAGGTAATAATTCTGGAATAATCATCTGAGCTTCTGTAATAATTGTTGACAAAAAGCATATAGAACAAAGGCAAAAAATTTCAGACAGCCTTTCCCCAAACTGCTGCAGATCATGTAAATTACTCAGAGGGTGAAGAGCCTGTATCACTGATCCATCCTAACAAATACAGCAATCAACAAAGAAAGATCAGAAGATCAATCTAATCCAGCTAAATATAAACCTGTTACTTGTCAGAATCCACATGGAGAATTGCCCTTATGTTGTTCCAATTATATGGCTAAGAAGTTTTCTTTAGAACAGTCTACAACATGTCACAGAGATCAAGTGTTCCTAATACCTGTTTTTTCCCCTCAATAGACTTGATTATTAAATGCTGCCATTAGCCCACTAGGCTTTTAATCATACTTTTGTGTTGTCTAAGGAGGAATAAAACATTGTATTATGCACTCTGCACACAGTGAACAGAAGTAATATCTTTGCCCAGAGATAGCTCCAATACCCATTAATGATGAAAACAACTTTGGTTGCTTGTACTGAAAATAATTATGAACTTCTATTAAAAAGTTGATCCTACCAAAATGAGTGATTGTATCCCTTTTCCAATTCTATATGTTCAGGAGCAGTAAAACAACGCCTTCTACAGAGGTGTACAGGTTACATACCAACAAATTGTTTCCTCTCCTTGCTTAAGGAGAGGAAAAAAGAAAGATCCTTCCGTGTTCTGGGATTATGAATTTTCAGCTCAGAAATCCACTTCTATACCCATAAATTGTATCAGAAACTTTAACAAGACTTAGATTTATAGCCATTTGTGAGCCATAGCAGGCAAATTAAACCAGAGAATTGTTTAAAGCAAAAATCCACAGTATCATCCTTGAACTTGGCACTGAGCAACTACCCGAAAATTTTTGTTATTTGGTCACATGCAGTATCCTGTATATTCCTCCATTATCTAACGCTCTTCAGCTTTTGCCTTTCCAATGACTGTAGTCAGCTCAGACAACAAACGGTAACAATTTAAGAGGACAGAGTTCACTTTGGATAAAAGAATTAGCTATTGCAAACTGTTGCTAATTTTCTGCCTTGGCATATGTTCTGCAAGCTTTCATGAAGGCTTTAAGCTTAAATCTCTTCCATAAGCCCTGTAAAGCTTTTTGACCATAAAATCCGCACTAGTTTGGTTTACTAGTTGTTGTTTTGTTGGTTTTGGTTTTGTTTTTTTACCTTCTGGTTTTCTGGATTTGCTGGCTTTGAATTGAATTCAGGCTTAATTCTGCATTTTGTATGACTGCTGCTACTCCACAACTACCTTTGTATTCAAATACATAAACCAGTGCAGCTTTTCTATATCATACAAAGAATTGCTAAAACTTCTTTATACTCACTTTTGCAGGGTGGCTACCTCTGCAGAGCACCCACATAACTCTCTGGACATATGGCCATTGCTCATTATTTCCAATAGCACTGCCTGACAAATTTCATTGAATCAAAATGTTCTGAGCCTCCAAGACTGTGCAGGCCCCATCACAGACAATATTACTGCTATTATTAATGCTAAATCTGAAAGTGGAAGGAAAGTAAAAAGATAAGCTGGATAAATGCATGTCTTTAGGGTGCTCAGGTTCTCTCTTGAGGAGAGGCCCTCAAACTGCCTGGAGGAAAGACACTGTACCATGACTGACTCGAGAAAAGGGGGAACCTTGTGTGCCTCCTCGTGCCTTTGCAGCTGCACTCCACAGCTTTGCCTGGCCTTCCTCTTCCTCACACATTCACAAAACCACTCTGGCTTGGTGGGTAGCATCAGGTTCCTGGGAAAAACCTCATCTACAACAGGTAACAGATTACCTATGTCACCTGCTTTCTCCTGAGCCAAAGCAAAGGGGCAGTGCTGGGAGATGGTCCAGCTTCTACTTTGTACAGGTCTGCTGCTTCACCTTGAGTTCACTGTGAGCCATCTTGGCAAGCACACTAGGGAAGCTGATCTGACTGAAAATCAGCAGCTGCACCCCAGGTATGTCTGTGCTGCTGTGGATGTGACCTGATCATCAATGTGTTTTTCTCACTGTTGGGAAAAGTACAATTAATTACATCTGCTACTCAACACACAAGACTGCCTATTAAAAAACCACCAATGAATAATCTCATTAAACAACACGATTTTGCTTGTCCCTGGATCACCTTCCTGAGAGCAGATGCCAGACACTTTTTATAAAAGAGTCTATGAGCCTGCAGATTGAAGTGTTTGGGGAAAATCTTGCTGACCAGTCACAAGAGATAAAACACCACAGCTGCTGAGCAGTATGTCCTTAAAATATTTGCCAGCCCTTGACACTAAAGGACAACAGAACCTCTGACAGATCCAATACCTTCAAATCAAAGCTGCAGCAGTCAGGTATTGCTTTTGTAGTGCAATTGATTTAAGCAAACCAAAGGAATTGTCAATGCTACATTAGCCAACAACAGAACAGCAAAATGAAGATAAGAAAGAATACAGCAAGTGGGGAACAGGTGGATAAGAAAAAAGATGGTCAGCAGGGAACCAAACAGCAAGCAAATGCGGTGAAGGATGGAAATGACTGAAAAAAACAGAGCAGCAATTGCAGTTATTCAGCTCCAATCTTCTCAAAATTACTTCACTTTTAAAAATAATTTCTCTAATTTTTTCCCAGTCCTTAAATTACCTGAACAATTCTACTGCTCCACTTTCAGATAAACTTCTATAATGAAGGAAATTAGAAAAGCTGTATTTCTTAAATTTTGCTATCACTGGATAACATTATTTCAGTTTACAAAACAAATCCCAACCAAATGAAACCCTAAGGGCAAAACAGACACAACTGAAATGTTGATCACACAGTTATCCACAAAGTCTTCCACAAATTCCTCCTGCACTTAAAATCAAGCATATGTACATTTACTGCAGCACTGGGAGGTAAGTTTCATATTTCTTAATTTCATGAGAACAATAAAACAGCTCACCCTTAAGAAGGGAAAGTCATGTTGATTTTCAGCCTTTTTACAGAGTTATGGTGAACTTCTGAAATTCAAACAGAACAGATTTGTTTAAGAGCCTTTGAGAGATTCTTGAATTCATACTCAGATGTCCCAAGGAAAATTTGCAAAAGCACTTCAGTGGCATTGATGGAGAGCTGTAAATCAAGCCAAAGTGCAGGATTCCACACAGCAAAAGTGGCTACAAATACTCTTCCTATTATTTACTTCTCAACTTTGTCTGTACCGTTTCTGTGATATGGATACTAATGAAGATCTGGAAATGTAATATACAGCTTGGACAAGCATTTTAACCCAAAAGTTAGCAGTGATAAATGCCTTTAGAAATAAGTGGGCCCTTACAAACAACGGACACACAGACATTGCTTTTTGGGATACGTGCTAGAGTATGTGTTCTCCACAAAGGGTGTAAGTAAGAGTGTCCTTATTGGTAAGATAAGGATCTGAGCCTCTACAGATGACAGGAATGGCGTGTCTATACAAACAAACATAAATAGAAACTGGGATGTGACTTCTGAGAGTCTGTAAATCCTGATTACCACAGAATCAGCAGTAAAAGAGATAGGGTAATTTTGTAGGGGAAAAATCAGGATAAAAAGGAGGCTACGCCCTCCTGCAATTTGAGACAGCCCACCTGAGGAATGTCTCCCTTTTTTGAATAAAGTTCACTCATTTTTAGGACTTCTCTACATCCTTTATGAACATGCTGATCTTGGGCAACAAGACCTTTCTGAACACCAGGAAAAAGCTGAAGCTTTAGAAAGCTCTACACAATCTGAGACTTTCTCAATTAGAAAAGTTAATACATAAACATTGCATGTTTCCATTTATAAAACACAGGACATAATTAGAGTGCAAGATTTATTTTTTTTCAATGCCAGTTTTATCTAGGCTGTGAAAGTGCGTAGAAGGAATTCACTGGGAAAATACAAAGGCCATTTATGAAGGATAAATTCATGTGAATGACTGAACTATGGGGCCAGGGACAAGTACCCACTTCAGAAGCTGGTTGTTAAGTACAAAACAGAATATTAGCAAAGTGACTCTGTTTTATATATTTCTTCTTTTTATCACCAGAAGAATCCTCACAAGGAAAAAAATCCAACGGTATGATTTTTTCCTTACTCTACCACGCAAAGTGAATTTTTCAAAACTGAATTTCCCTACTGAAAAATTAATTTTCACTTCTTTAGTATGAGAAAAATTTTTTATACTCCCATTATTTCTTACCATTCCAGTACTCAAATTGCTCCTTGGGACTGAAGCCAAATCAGAGGAATCTGGCATTACTCCTCTGAATCACTAGGTACCTTTTGCAGTTCACTCTCCTCTTCCCTATGCAGAGGAATCATTTCCCTGAGTGATGATGTACTTCTCTTTCCTGGTTCACTTGGTACCCAAAATACAATTTCTACAGTAGGGAAGGCAGAAACAGCTGGCCAAACACCAACTTAATTTGTGCCATCTCACAGGCCTCTTGATGGGAAGGCTGGATGCTGTTTAACAAGCTTAAGTGCAATGTCCCTGCTGCTGGTGGGAAAATTCAGTAACAGAAATATAAAACAAGTAGAATTTCTGCATATATTTCTGCTGTGGATCATAAGGTGAACAGAAGTCATCAAGACCATGCTGTTTTATGAGACGTATAAAGAGAAAGATAGTAACAAAAGAGAAACTTGGAGAATGTCTAGTCCCAGTATGCTCAAAGTGCCTTCCCTCATGGTGAGGCTATGGCCAGGAGAGTGCTCATAGAGACACTGAGTGACCTACTTGCAGTGTCCCTATCAGTCACAGATCTAGACAGGAGTACATAAGGAGTAAGTCTAGGCACAGCAACCAGCATGTGCTTCACTGCTGAAGCACAGGAGTGCTGCATCCTGAGCAGAAAGCGGCTAGGAAAAGATCTGGACACACATCCAGCACAGGTAAGGTCACATCTGGAATAGCTGTCAACAACAAGGCAGACCACCTGGACAGAATCCAAAGAAAAACATGAGAATGACCAGAAGTCTAGCATCGGTGTGCTACAAAGACACATCAAAGGGATGCACAAAACACAGAGAGGAGACAGAAGTGAAAATATTGATACTCTACTAAAACATGAAAAGCTGTTGTACGGGGGAATGGAATTAAAGCCTGCAATCCATAGAGGGAATGATAAAAAGAAGTGAGTTTCAGTCACAGCTAGATAGAGCTAGGTTTGACATATTCATGACCCTGAGAAGTGGCTGCATGGGTTCCATGTATTCTCCCTAAAAAGTCTGGCTGCATAACTAGTAACTTGCACAAGTTCTTCTACAGCCAATTGATCTTCTAGCTAATGATTCCTGGCTTCTGCAAAGGTTAACAGGTCCAGAAGGAGGCAGAGGTGCTCATCTAAGCATAAACCTAGATTAGTAGGTTCAGACTACTGCTAGTGATGATGAAGCACCGGTGCTCCTCACCACTGCTTAAGAACAGCATTCACTGTTTGCTTTGCTCCTGCAGTTGCTGGGCAACCACAATCTTTTACATCTGTAAATGCTGCAAATATCTTATTTTGAGTCATTTCAATGTTCACCATTCAGCTTAGGGAAGGGCTGATTCATCAGCACTTTTTATCAGATGGGTATAATTAAGCTTTACACTGTAGTATAAGCCTCTGGAATTGGTAGTAGGTTGAAATTACAGATGATTAAACACGAGTAGATGAAAACAGACTGAGCACCCTTTAAAAGGGGACTGACACATTGCTCATTCTTCATCCTCACGTGGATGACCAGGACTGTATCACTATGGCACTTTGTAGAATGGGATTCCTTAGACATAAACACAAAAATTTTTTTGTACACTCGAGTCATTCTAGTTCTATTTAGAAGACATGTACAAGAGATGAAAAAACATAAAAGGTAGTTGTCTGTCAAAGTTATGACTAAATTTATCAAGAGTGTAGGGCATGTGTAATTGCAGTTGTTTACTATCTCCCAACATCTCTGGAAAAAAAACAAAATCCAATTAATAACTAGGTGGATGAATACTTCTTCCACTACATAGCATCAATTATAGGATCAGTAGCATTCTTAAGCACGATCAATAATCTCACCTACAATACAGTAAATATTCCAGCTGCTCCACAACTAATCCTAAAAGTAGATTTTTCTGTGGCAATCTTGCCACGGGGGTGTAAAATTTCACTGTTTCCAGTTCTTTTTTTCCATCCTATCATGCAGCAGAAGAGAACATTTAATTAAAAGTTTTGGTTTTAAGCATCTGAGCTGACACTGCTGGTGACACTGGGTTTGAGCAAAGAAAATGCACCACAAACAGGACTGTGCTGGGGTTTACACGCTAAAAATGTTTGAACTCTTGCGAGTCTGCCATAGGGTAGGAGGTTGTAAGTGACAAAATATTTTTAAGATATACCCTAAATCTCTCACAGCTGCTCAGGAAAAGTTACAACAGTCATTGGCTTGAAACAGGGAAAAGGAGATAGGGAAGTACTGACTGTGTAAAAAAATCTTTAAGCCACCACTGTTTTCCTGGGAGGTGGGAGAGTGGGGGGGTGTGTACTGGGCATTTAGCTGATAAATCAATACTTATTTAGTGTTTTTGAAAATCCCTGGCTGCACACTTGTACCTCTTGATGTTGACTGCTCTGCATACCATGAGAAGTCTACTACTGACATTTATGGGAACAAACCTAGACCAAGGCAAGAAACTATAAGAAATACAATTTTCCCTTTTATTTTTATATCTTCCAAGATGACGCTGAACATTAAGTACACCTTTTGGCTGTGATGTTGTACAGTGTCTGTCAGGCCCTCTTCATGCAAGCCAATTTATGTCCAATTATGTCAGACTCAGACAATCCACAGAAAAATAAAGAAAAAGTGAATATTTCAAAATAATTTATAGGAGAAAAAACCACACACAACCTATTTATTTACAATTTCATGTTCAGATTTCATTAAAGTACATAAAACATTAGTTCCCCAAAACTTCATCAAAGTAAGATTTATGCTGCCAACTTTAGGATAAAGAGAAACAAATAGTGTAAGATTCAAGAAAAATATTGCTTAAAAATATTTCCAAAGAGATTCTATATTTAGAAAATCCAACTGCCTCAACACGGAGAGATTAAAAAGCGGCACATGTAATGATTGTACTAAAAAAGCGGAAGTTTTATAAGTTGTCTTAGTTGCTAAGAACTTTACACTGCTGTATTTCATTGTAATGACAACCAGCCAGAACAGATTCTCCTTTAAAACAAAGCTGATATTTTAAAACACAGCTATACATTCAGATTTGAAATTGCAGTAAAACCCAAAGTCATTGATTAGAAATACATTTCAGCTAAAAAACTAAGCATTTCTTTAAATCATTCTTCTTCAAGAAGGAAAAAGTTTACGAGAAGCAAATATTGCATAAAAAAAAATAAACACAAATGGTTTTGACCACATTCACGATTTTTTGAAGTGAGGAAGTCTCTGAGGAAACTCAAAGGCTATGAAGTTTTCCATAGGAAACATGAATATCTTAGAGGAACTGAACTGTCTAGCAAATGCAGCAATATCACACTCTTTGTCCTCTGTCCAATCAATTTCTAAATTAAGATTTCAATAATGGTACTAAAGAGTGATGATAAACAACCCAAGTTGATAGCTGTGAGGAGAAAAAGAATAGGTTAAGTTTCAGTCACACAAGCTCTTTTCATCTCAAATAAAAGCAACACCATCAAGATTACCTAATTAACTGTTACTACTCTAGGTTAACTGAATATATTGTTTGGTGTCAATGGAGCAGAGGCCAGTGTTCACAGATGAGGATGCTGTAGAAATCAATCCTTCTAGAGGACACATGAGAACTAGGGTAATCACAATTCCTAGTTTACTAAGAGGCTAGCTGGGGGAGTCTGAGGTCAAGACCAGTGAAGAGACTAAGATTTATGCCTTGGACTTGTCTTCTGAAGGTATTTCAAATTCACCAGTCCACTCTCCTCCTGTATTTCACAGGAATGCTTTGTATCATTCTGTAAATGGAAAAGAGGTGGACCTAAGATACAAGTAACATTAAACAAAAACGGACTTCTTGAAGCTTTCTTCTTTCATGTTCCAAGCTACAGAAAAAAAGAGTTACTACTCCTAGAATAGGGTAATATTTTTCAGGTCCTCATGAAAGCTACAGAAAAAAGAGCTACTACTCCTGGAATGGGATAATATTTTTCATGACAACATCAAGCTGTTCCAAGCTCTCATTGTGCTATATAGGAAACAGCCTTTTGGCATATGGGGTTCAATTCTCAGACACAATTGGCTGAAGGGAGGTCTCCTGGTTTTCGTGAGGATAGCTATCCAGGTCTTGCACCTCCTGGAAGAAATCAAGGAATATATTACCTCACTCTTCTTACCAGTTCCTTGAAAGAAAAGTCACTGAAATGAAACACAAAAGTCAGTTACGCAAGCCACTACATGTTTTCCATGGTACTGAAAATAGGTCTTTGCAAAGCATCGACTCCAGCATATTATACTGCAATATTTATAAGGCTCATTTACTGCAAAAACGACTATTACTTAGGAAGCGAACTAAAGTAAAAGGGAACCTCTGCAAGGCTGCAGTTAAGAATAACAACTTACGGTCTCAACCTGGGGACAAAGAGGTATGCCATCAGTCACGATTATGGCTAAAAAGTCATTATTCATTACATTAAATGGCCTGGAAAACAAAGCAAGCTTGGCTATTTGCAGCAAATGCCTGGGGAGGCTCTCTCTTTCCTTCAGTCATTCAGGCTTTCAATGCCTTTGATCTATTTTCTTTGTGTCAGCCCATGCCACCTGAATATAAATCTTTTCTAGCTCTTACTCCTTACTCTGCCTTTTAATAACTTATAAGACCCTGAAGAAAGGCACAACTTATTTATATGCCTGCAACCATTACTGGATCTATTTTTTAAACATGCCATTGGTAGTACATATCAACTTCTCTTCAACTTCTCAATGCAGGTTTCAGCAGCTGTATTACAAACAACATGGTAAATGCCAGCAGATCAAATTTGTACAACCCCAGACAGACCTCCTCAAGCACTTCCTTCCAATAAGTGTGATGTTTCACAGGCAGAAAATCACATCAAAAATGGTCCTGAAAGGGTTTCTTTCAGGCAACACTGGTTCTGATCATCTACATGGAAAACAGCAGAATCACGGTCCCTTTATCATTTCTAGAGACATGAATGCTAAACTAAAAGAGTACCAGTGTTCTACTTCTGTCCTTGCTTTTAATCCATATTCAAGCTAAATAATGTTTAAGCAAATATTCACTTCTGCCAGTCTTCACTTAAAAGCAAGTCCATCAAGCCACCTAGCACAAATATGCTTTTCCCCTTGGGCTGACTGAAGTTTGACGATATGCCAACGAAACAGTGTCCAGAACCAAACTAAGTATGTACTCAGTTCAGTTCCATCCCTGAATCAGTTGCTGTTTTCTCAAAATGGACTGATGACACATGAATAGCCATGGTTAGCTCCATTAGTGTATCCCATGTAAATTCCTGACTACGGTATTTTTCCTACTCGCAGACCACCCTCAGTACTGCTGTGCCTCAGGCTTCTC
This sequence comes from Turnix velox, assembly GCA_013400935.1. Taxonomy (NCBI): domain Eukaryota; kingdom Metazoa; phylum Chordata; class Aves; order Charadriiformes; family Turnicidae; genus Turnix; species Turnix velox. Next base: position 106,631 of record VZTY01017769.1, read on the forward strand.
CACTTTCTAACAAATACCTGTGCTGAAAAACATTTTTCACAAGCTGTATCAAACAAAACTGTCACAGCTGTGGGTGTAATGTAGCACTTATCCAAATTCAGCTTTTTTTTCCTGCCTGTATTTCTCTATTTTTTTGGTCCTTTTATAGTCTTCACTATCCATATTGTTCTGCAGAATTAGTGTTAAACATATAACTCTATCAGCCATACATTGCTTGCTGCAATGATTCTACTCCCCATTGAAATGACTTATAAAAAATAGCAGTTCTGGGAAATCATAATGGTACCAACATTTCTATGTAGCAAAGGAGTAGTTTAGAATTGGTCCCTGACATGCAGGTCAGTTCTTTTGATTGACTGAATTAACTGATTTATTGAGACTAAAGATTAGCAACAGCATCCTCAAGTCAGATGCAGATTCTGAAGAAAAGTCTGAAAGGAGAATGCAGGGACACTGTAGTCTAAGAGCAGTCATAATGCATAAGAAGCACTACAATCATAAGGACAAGTATGTATATAGTCTTCTGAAAGCACACAGACGTAGGTGCATTACTAACCGCTTCTACAAGAAAACTTCTCAATGTATACAACATTGCCTGCAAAATAAAAAAAGACATCCAACCAAACAAAAAATCTGTCACTAAACCCCAAGTTTTAAGACATTAAGGGAAACAAAGGAGGAAAAACTGTGCTTAGTCAAAGAGAAAAAGGAGGAAAGCAATAAATATGAACTTCCAGGTGAAATTCAAATGAAAGTTTGACTTTATGCTTATGTATATCAACAGATTACCTAAAATGCCTGTTAGAATTAGAGACAATCCTGTCTTTCTCTCCCAATTTAGAAGAGATCTTACAACCCCATGTGCCTAAGGAGAATTAAATTACTAGTGCTTTAAATAAGACAGACACATGCAGAAGCAGACAAATAGAAGATGTTGGAAAAAAAACCAAAATATAGCAGCAGAACAGAAATACTAAAAAAGGAAAAAGGAACAAAACCAGTGTCAGACAAACATATACTCACAGTTCATTTACTGTAGCAACCAAGGGAACACAACTCAAAGAATTTCACGAGAAACTATAGCAGTCAACTAGATATAGTGCTATGTTTTCTTTTCTTATAAAAATCAAACAATGTCACAGTTTATAGTTGAGCAATATGGAAAGGCTGAATATGAGCAGCCTGTTTAAGTTTATTTAAGCAATCAACATAAATGTTGATAATTTTATCCAAACTTTAGCATTCTCCTTCAACAGAAACAAAACTTCTCTTGGAGTTCTTCTCTTAATAGTTCTTAAAGATGAGCAAATAACGGTTATCTACAAGTTTGCTGGTATTGGACCTGCAAGTCAGCACTGAAATCTCCCTGCACTTACTTACAGAACTACTACCAAAGGGGAAACAAAAAAAAATTTTAAAAGTCACTTATCACTTACCTGAAAGGGTAACATTTTCAGGTACTGACAAAAAGAATCTGGAGACTAACATGGCAGAACGGCAAACAAAAGAGCTGCTGGTGTCTCTTATTCCTTCTTTACAACGAATGAAAGACGCTTAGAAGGAGGCGTTACATAGAAGATTGTGAAGGGTGTTTCTCATCACTTACATTAAACATAGCTCTAGATGCCTCGTATTTCACTGAATAACAGAAAAAACAGAGCACAGTAGTTTCTGCCTTGTGCTGGTTCTCATTAAAGAGTGTTAAGTCAAGTTATTTAAAATGCTTTGTTTGCTTTTCATTCCTGCTTAAACCGGTTTAATATAAACTTGTGACAAAAGATGAGATAATGTCTCATTATGTTCAACACGTGCTGTTCCTTTTTGGCCTCCTTATTATCCTGGGTCAGAGAGCTCCATAAGCTTATGACAACGGTGCAGAAAAGAAACAAAGTAAAAAACACAATCAGTCCTTACAACACTGCTTGAAAATTCTTGCCTGTTAATTTCTTTGAATATCTAATGAATAATTCTTTGTCTATGAAAAAGATCAGAAAACGTCCTCATAGACTTCTAAAATTGCTCTATTTTTCTCATATTCTATTATCTTTATCTAATTACAGCTTTACCAGATGAAAAATGTATTATATTCCAGATCACATGTAGTTTTTCTTAAACTACTTCAAAAAAACCCAGAAAAACTAGCAAGTTATAGTATATAAAGATTAACAGCCATTAAAATGGTAATATAATTTATTTAGATTGTTAATTAGTAATGAGTTGCTGCTTAATGTTAACATTGATTAATCTTTTATATGTTATGGCTTTATCATGCTGGTTTTGGATGAAAGCAGCAACTTGATATAGGCATTGCAAAACCAGTATAAAAATTTGTTGTTACTTTTTATTAAACTGCCCTAAATGAAATTCATTCTATGGTCAAAAAGCTAGTTTTTGTTTCTGTAATTTGTCATCAGCTTCTAAGCTTGCTCATTTGATTCATTAAATCAGGGAAAATTCTCTTTAACTTTTCCAGAAAACACTACAAATACTAAAAGTGAGCTCAGGCATTCAAAAAAACACAGTGCTGCTCAAACAGCCAGGGACTTCCACCTCTTTCATGATTGGTGTTTCTTAATACTTCATTAGCAAACAAAGCTGTTACACTGCCTTTTTTTTTTTTTTTAATTTATTTCACATTACCTGAATAGATTATAGTGTGGTTGCTTGGCATAAATAAAACATCATAAATTTTCATAATAAGACTTTATTTATTTCTTTACACTTTCATTACACTTTAAGTAATGAAAAGTTCTGTATTTAATTTAATTAGGAAAGTTTACTGAAGTTTACCATGTGCTTTACTAACAATCCTAAGGTTCAGGCTTGAAGGGACTGTGCTGAAGTTGAGGAATGATTCAATTCTGTTTAAGAAAGTGAGGTGATTCAAGAAACTTCCAAAGCCACAAGTGAGATGTGTAACACGCAGTCACCTAAAAACAATGGGGAATGCCAGGACTGCCTCAGGCTTTTGCAAATCTCATCCTTGTTGTAAAATAAGCAGAATTCAATGCAGTGCTGCTAACTAAACAAGTCTGTCTTCTTTATCCAAAACACCAGAATTTCCTACCTTCAATTATGTTAATACACTTCTGAATTCAAGCACAATTTCATCACTGCCAAGCTATTTGTAAATCGCCTCAGCAGACATATTGCTACCTTAAAAAAAGACCAAAAGCCTGGAATACCCAGAGAGAAATATCTATTTCAATCTATTTCAAGTCTGACATGAAGCAAGAGGAGAACCTCTCTTACAGACACCATCATATTAGAGAAGCACAAACACCAAGAAAGATATCCTCACATAAGTTCATTCCTGATGCTGCATCTTCCCTTCCCCATGCAATGCATATAGGAATGAAAGAAATTGTGGGGAAAATCATACAGGCGGGAGACATCATCAGCAATAACCAGAGACGGAAGAGGCCATCGCTCGAGCTGTTTATTTCCCTCTCTGGACTGTTGCTGTTTCCAGCACATACCTGTTCACAGGCCAGCTGATCAGCACAGCCAAGAGAGTGCTGAAGTTCTTTTCCTTTAGAACTTAAATTCATGGGGAATGCAGAGATGGCTTTAGTTTGTTTATAAAAAAATAAGACTCTTCACTAGTCACGTCATATCTCCGAATTTGTAGTGCATAAGGCCAGATGCTATTGTTTTATGTTCCTGCACTTCCACTCACAGTTTGCTAAATACTTCTTGGCACAATCATGATCTTGATACAATCTTTCTCAATACACTAACCACCTTGGATTCAATTAAACAAAATAATTGAAAAAAAACCAAATATAGAAATAAAAAAAAAGCAAAAGATCCAAGTTTCAGAGCAGTGTGCAAGCAGTGTGCAGGTGAAAGCTACAGGCTGCTCCCTGGTTTGAGATCCCTCACATCACAATGCAATTATCACATTTACCTTTATCTGGCATGTAAAGGTCCAAAACTACCCTGCAGGACACAGACAAGTAGAAAACAGTGTTCTTCTTCTTGTCATTCTCTAACAAACTTCTACAACAAATCCAAACACCCCATCTCATGTTTATAGATGTTATAAACAGGAAAGTTCTCTCAATTACCTTTTCTGTCACAGAGAAACACTTATGCAACGGCTACAGATGTCTTTTTTCCAGCAAAATCAGAAGAATCCAAACGCTTTATCTGATTCTATGAGCTAGTGTCCATCAGACATTAAACAACATACACTGCCTCCTTCCCACCAATTTCACAACACATGTCGTTTGCCTGGTTTCCGAGAGTGCAGCCTTCCCACATCTGACAGGAACCACGCTGACCACTGGCAGTACAATCAGTGGGAGTAACTCATTAATATTGTAGTAACAGTCAGAAATCAGTCAAACTGGGATCATCACTATTACATACAGTGAAAGCATTATTCCCTGACACAATGCAAACTATACAGGACATAAGAAAGGTATAACAGAGGAGAGATAAAACAAGACTGGGGAGAAAACAAAGTGTCAAAAAATCACAAATATACCAAATTCCTGGCCCAGTTTGGAGCAATGTTCAAAACTCAAACCTCTTACCAGGTTATGGGTTTCTTTTATAGATAGAATGGAAGAGAAATTTTGAAGAGGAGCTACCAGTACATGGAAAAAACAAGCACAGGAGAAAAGGTCTAGATAAAACATTTGGAAGCATAACAAAAGTTTAAGTTACACACTTTCTTTTAAAAAGCAAATTCAGCAATGCACAGATACATTTAAAATCTATGCACTTCTAGGTAGTCTTAATAAAACTCTGAATGAAAGAAATGCTAGAGAACTCCATGGAAGCTAAAATCATTAGACCCTTATTGTCCTTTCATCATACAACTCTTCACCACCTCTCATAGTAGGAAATTTACTGAGGTTAAAGCTTTTATTTAGACTCATTTAATTTGCTTTAAGAAATATACCCAACACACAGCTGATCCAGTAACATTACTTGTATTTTATGGTCAACCGTCTGTCTTTAATAGGGACTTAATTACCCTACATTAAGTCTTAATTAATTACCCTACATAACCAGTATGACTAAACCTAAACCCTTTTTCAATATTTTTAAAGTTATTATTTTACTATGACACATTCAGTATCTGTTACTTACTTTTGATGGATTATTTTTACGTCAATTAAAAAATTAGCATTAACATGCAACAAAAAATATCTATATGTCTAATTATATTATCACACTTTAAATTTCCCTGCATTATCCCAAGGCAATTTTTTTCCCAAAGACAAAGGAATTCCTGGACAATAGAACATGCTAAATCTTGGAGTAGGAAGGCACAGTTAGTAACATGGACAAATCAAACCCATCTTACTGCTCACTGCTGGGTGATTAATGCTGTTTAACAGACTGTTCAGAAAGATCCAGATGATTGGGTCATGCATAGGTTGGGTGACTCAAAACAGTACGCTGTCAAGTATTTCCAGGTAACAGCAATAATGGCTTTTCCACATCTTTCTTAGCTGTTTTTAATCCTGTCTTTAAAGAAATATTTCCATTTTAACAAAACTATATACTCCAGCAAAGAATTTTGAACTATTAACACATTACATGCATTATAAATACAACTGGCCTTGCTTTACTAACTGCACCTTCTATTTACTTGTTATTTTCCATTAATATTTTTCTTCCACCAAGAGTCAACACATGCATATGGCCTCTTTTGAGTCTCAGTCAATAGCACACCAGAATTTAGTTCTTATTTATCTCCTTGCTCAGTTGCTACAGTGTTGAAGCATGTCGTAAGTCTACTAAACTTGTTCAGACTGTCTAAACAGTTTATTTGGGTTGTGCATTGAAAATACCAGTACTACTAAAGGTGAGATAATTCACTTTTGACCTCATCATTAGCTGTAGATTTATTTTTTTTTTAAATCAGCTGCCACATTTTACTCACTCAAAACCCTAAAATGCCATGTGTCACTAGCTAGAAACAATCCTCTAAGATGTCATTCAGCACACTTAAAGACAGTTGAAAATCTGGACACCATTAAAGACAAACTTGTAAGAGCATAATACTGTGAAAAAGAGAAGTTAGTGTTAACTTAGATTTTACATAGAAAGATCTACCCACACATTGTAACATTTTTAGTGACTGGTTGGGTTTTTTTACCTAATGAGGATGAATACCCACACAACTGGACTATGCTTTTGTACAGAGGGCCCAGTTCCAGAAATACAGAGTTTAATTTCATACACAGACTAACACCAAAAGAAGCCAATCTTCTCTTGATAGTTTTGAAAATTCAGAATTACCTTCTTCATCTCCCTGTCCTTCATAGAGACTATATGGGATGTCTAGTAAGTATCAGTATAGTTACTTTTTACATTTCTAAGGTACCGAAATACTTTATGTTTCACTCTTTTACCTGGATTATCTGTATGTGTTCTTACTTCAGGCACATTTGTTTCCTAACACACAAGGCATACAGGGAGGATGACAATGTTCTGATATATATTCACTGTAGTTAAGCTTTGCTCATAGCTTAGCAAAACACTATTTCATCATCAGCTTCTTTTATCATCTAATCCAGTTCTATCTTTTCAGATGGATTTGAGCATTTTGAATGAGTTAATTAATGACAACCTTATCAATAAAGTCCACTGTAATTTGCATGGCTGAAAAGAATTATTCTGTGTCATTTATCATAACTGTCACAGTATTTTTTATCTTGCATTTTCATTACATATAGGCAAGCTGCTGGATTATTTTAAGGCTATATCTGAACCTATAAGACAACAGCAGCCAAAACATTTGAAAACAGAATTTAAATATGTTAACTCCGATTTTCAACCAGCCAGCTCTTAGCAATCATAAAAAAGACAGCTTTCTGGAGAGAGGTTCATCTCGTAACATCTTTTTTGAGTGCATTTTCAGCAGGTCTGCCAATAACACCAAGCTGTGTAGTCAACATGCTGGAGGGAAGGGATACTATCCAAGAGGGATTTGGATAGGCTTGAGAGATGGACCTGTGCAAACCTCATGAAGTTCAGTAAGACTAAGTGCAAGGTCCTGCACCTGGATCTCAGAAGTCAGAGGCACAAATACAGGCCGGGTGGAGAATGGATTGAGAGCAGCACTGAGAAAAAGGACTTGTGGGTACTAGCTAACGAAAAGCTGAACATGAGCAGCATGCACTTGCAGCCCAGAAGCCAAATCATATCCTGGGCTGCATGAAAAGCAGCATGACCAGCAAGTTGAGAGAGGTGATCCTCCCCTTCTACTCTGCTCTGATGGACACCACCAGCAGTACTGCATCCACCTCTGAGGCTCCTAGTGTGAAAAGGACATGGACCTGTTCACATGAGTCTAGAGGAGGATGAGGTTGATCGGAGGGCTGGAGTACCTTTCCTCAGGACAGGCTGAGAGAGTTAGCGTTGTTCAGCCTGAAGAAGAGAAGGCTCCAGGGGGACCTTACTGTAGCCTTACAGTATCTAAAGTTGGTCTAGAGGAAAGTTAAGGAGGGAATCTTTATCAGGGAGTTTAGCAATAGGACAAGGGGCAACAGTTTTAAACTGGGAGTAGATTTAGATTAGATATTAGGAAGAAGTTCTTTACTCTGAGGGTGGTAGGACACTGGAATAGGCTGCCCAAAGAAGCAGTGGATGCCCCATCCCTGTTAGTGTTCAAGGACAGGCTGAATGCAGCTTTGAGTATCCAGGTCGTCTAGTGGGAGGTATCCCTGGCAATGGTAGGGGCGCTAGGACAAGACAATCTTTAAGGCCCCTTCCAACTTCAACCATTCAGTGATTCTATGATAACACCCTCTCAGAACTGCCTAATCTTGCTTTCTTCAGATCAGAAGTCATGACAGTCATAGCAAATACTGTGTTTCTATCCATAAGTAACACCATTGTAATTGATAATGGGCTATGCGTTTATGCTGGAAAGTCTAAATTAGCTGGAGTACCAGCACATCTCATTTGGGGTTTGCCAAATGTACTAGTTCAAGTAGTGCCTTTGAGATACAATATGCTGTCTGTGGACTCCAGATCATACTGAATAAGCAGCCATTTAAAAAAACTCCACCTTTCTTATTTTAAGTGTACTGTCAAAATGTATTGTATTCTCCTTCTAAGTGTATTTCAAATTGCATTTTTATCTATCACCTGCTCAACATTACGCATTACAAATGTCACAAAAACTTCTTCAGTATTGTGAAATAATTTTTCAATGCATGTTACAATTTCTGCATTTTAAAAAATCCACCTTTGAATTTTACTGAGTACCCAAGCCAGTGATGCCAATACATTGCAGTTGCTTACACACTTCTTAGCACAGCAGCTAAAACAGACTAAGGTTTAGTCATAGGAAAAAGACGACAAATTTCTGATGCCTTCCCTCTGTCTTTCCCTGTGACAGGTTTACCCCATTTCTTCTGCCCAGGTAAAAAGTGTAGTACATATGTTTTTCTTTCCAACTTCCTTACTCTTTTTCCATCCCACTATGAACACCACTCAAGGAGTGCAGTATGCAGTTTGAAATGACCAGCTGTCAAACTACAAAGATCACTGCTGCAACTGTAAAAACAGCTAAATTAAGACTTCTGTAAAATTCCTTAGATGAACAAAACCTGTGACACAATAAATTCAGTGCAAAATTAATAGGCTTTATACAAGCAAATTAATTAAACTGTTAGAAAGGGAGAGGTGAAATGAGCTGTAAGAACAATCAATCAATGTAAAGAAATCATCCAAACATGTCAGTGCAGATCCTTACATAATGTCCTCTCAGGGTACTTGTTAACAGAAAATGTAACTTTCTCATCAAGGATGCAGTTTTCACCAAGGTAACAGTTAAATCCCCAAAGCATTCATTAACACTGCACATACCCATTTGGTTTTCAAGTTTTTGAATCATGTGTTTATATTTAAAACAATGAAAAAGTACAGAGCCCTGGTAATGTCAGGATTACAACCTTGAGTTGGATATGGGTGATTTTGCACATGTATACACTCAGCCATTAAGCAACGGAAGGCAAGAAGACTGTAGATGCCAGTCTCACCTTGTCAAGAACAGCTTAACTGGAAAGGAAGGGAAACAAAAGGAAGTGCACCTTCCTCTGTCAAATTCCCAGTACGTAGCGCATCCAGAAACAGCATGGATATTGTATTCCATTGCCTCCACTCCTGTGATGTTTTACTTACACTGCCCAAGTCTGAAAAATGTCAGTCATAAATAACATGCAGAGACCTGCTGCCTGATCATCCAGTTGTACCTAATTTTCCTGCCCCTAGAATCTAATTTCCTCTCCTCTGTCCCTTACCAGAACAGCTGGCCAAAGAACCTCCAAGTCAAGGAAATACTCAAAGAAAAATGTAAAGCCCACTATTATTAGGTGAGCAAAAAGCACAACCAATATTTGGTCACTATTTTTGCTATAGGTGCTTAGGATATAGCATAGAATGAAGGAAATGTTTGATTTGAAGGAATCATCATGACATTCTTTAGCATTTATACAGCTATAAGCAAAGGTATTTTCTGACTGATACTACGAGGCTGTGTGACTTTATGGCTTGGTTATTTCAAGTCAATTGCTTTCTCCTCCCTGCCCACTTACAGAACAAATTTCTCACCCTGTCCCCCCCATCCCACTTGCGCAAATCACGAATACTAAATCACTTGCAAACCAAGTGTGATTAATATGGGCTCCTTAATGATGTCACTTCTTTAAATGAAGATTGCATAGAACGTGAAGACCTGTGTTCTAAGGGAGAGACTGTAACTCTTACCCTAAAAGAGATTACAAGTGTCTTATAGTCTACAAGTCTATACAGGATTTGCATGTGACAGTTGTTTTTTTCCTTCCAAAAACCTGACACAGAGTTAAATTTGATCACAAAAAAATTGGTAAGTGTAGTTCTTTGTCATAAGCTGCATCTGGCATCCAGGACATCTGAATTATTACTTTTCTCAGATAGATATTTGAAAATTTAATGTTGTTTTCCCCAAAAACTACAATTGATAAAAGCACAAAAAGATGAAGAAAATGGAAGTGTTTTGAAACTAAATGGAATTATTTCTGTTTGCACAGAAAAATTGTTTGGTTTATTCACAGACAATTTGATTTACAATGTATATATAAAAGCAATGATAGAATGATAGAATTGTAGATTAGTTTGGGTTGGAAGGGACCTTAAAGATCATCAAGTTCCAACCCCCCCTGCCATAGGCAGGGACACCTCCCACTAGAACAGGCTGCTTAGTGCCTTGTCCAGCCTGGCCTTAAACACCTCCAGAGAGGGGGTGTCCACAACCTCTGTGGGCAACCTGTTCCACTGTTTCACCACCCTCACTGTAAAGAATTTCTTTCTTATGTCGAGTCTAAATCTACCCACTTCCAATTTACAGCCGTTGTTTCTGGTCCTCCCATCTGACATCATATTAAAAAGTCTGCCTTTCTGTACGACCCCCTCAGATACTGATAAGTTACTATAAGGTCCCCCCTGAGCCTTCTCTTCTACAGGCTGAACAACCCCAACTCCTTCAGCCTGTCTTCATAGGGCAATTGCTCCAGCCCTTTCACCATCTTCGTGGCCCTCCTCTGGACCCGCTCCAATGATGAAAATTTCTACATCACTATAATTACCATACACACACAAAAATTATATTTCATGTTGTGAAGAATATGAAATTAATATTTTTTTTTAATTTTACATTCACAGTCAGTAGAAACCTGCTGTTTGGGCAATACAAATCATAAACATCCTAAAAGTCAATACATACAAATAATTCTAGTCACGTACCTGCTGAACAGCTTAAGGTGCTCAGATTTAATTTTGAAGGCTTGAAAATTGTGTTTCAAATAGTTGCAGAGATATTAACTAATCACTCAGGAGGAAAGGAAATCAAACTCCCTCATAATTTAACTGAATAAAAAGCTGAAGGCCTGTCTTTCAAATACAAAGCAGTTGTATGACCATGACTTACATGCATGGATATTTTCAGTTATTAATTTGGTTACTGGATAAGTCCTTAATATTTTAATGGTGTAACATCAAGACAACCAAAAATATGAGAGACATGAAGACTACAAAAAAACAGAATAGTTTCAGTTAGAAAAGACTTACACTGACCATCTAGTCCAACTGCCTGACCACTTTAAGGCTGACCAAAACTTAAAGAATATTATTAAGGGTATTGCCAAAATGCCTCTTAAACACTGACAGACTTGGGGCATTACCTTACAGGAACTACTATAAGGCTTAAAATTCACTTCATAAGTAGTCCCAAAAGGGACAAAATTATTTGAGACACATTATTTAAAGCAAGTAGTGGTTGAGCATTGCTCTAATTTTAACTCCAAAAAAAAAAGAAACCATCCTTTTGAGATGACAGCATAATTCAGCCTATTAGAAATCAACAGTAACTGTTAAAGAAATTTTCCAGCTTCAATACTGAATTCACATTTATATAATAATTTGGTTTTTTTTAGTAAAACTAGCTGTTGTTGTACAAAGCAGCCTACGGTGCAACTGGTTTAATCTTGCACTAGCCGAGATCTCTGCATCTCAAGTGAAAGAAGCTGCAATGTGATGATGTTCTTGCACCTTCCAAGGCACAAGAAAAACTTGAAGTTAAAATCCAAGGTATATTAAAACTCTTCATCTAGATCTCTTTTATTCCTCCAGTACAATTCCTACAGCTGGACATGCAATTTTGGTTAAGGCTTTTCAATCCTATCTCCAAAAAAAAGTGTTTCAAGACCCAAATCACCTCAACATTTGAATCTTTTTACTTCTTCCCGTTTTGAGCCACTCCAGGTAGAAAGACAGTTTCACCGCACCCATGCTGTCCTTACCTATCATAATTAAGATAACTTTTTTCTAAATAATTAGAGGATTACAAATACCCATTGTCTAATCACCTTCTACATGGAACCAAAGTGAAAAGAAAAGAGGAATTTACTTGACATTTATCAGGTTAGAACACTCTTAGATGAAAGTGAATTTACTAAACATGTTTACACCAACACACAGCTACAAATAGGAATCCTCTCAGCTGGAAGCATGGACCAGATCCAGCACTTCCATTTGAAAAGTGAAGAAGACATAAGAATAGGAAAAGATTCTGGCCTTGTGATAGCATGTTGTATCTGTAAAAATCCTTAGGCTAGTTTACACCTAGGAATGACAGGTGGTTTACGAGTGTCCAAGCATGCCAACTAGCATAGCCACAGTTTAGATAACCACAGTTAGACCAGACTCCTTACTGCCCTTCAGGACTGTACTAATCCCTCACAACATAAGCTGCTGGTTTCAGTCAAAACAAATTCCTCTTAGCTTCTATTGGTGTTTTATCAACATGAAGACTTCATCAGAAGGATTTTAAACTTTACTCAGGAATTTCTCCAACCTATATCCTGTACCCATGTAGCTTTGTGGCGGAATAGTTTAACAATAACAAAAAAAACACTAAGCTGCACTTTTTGTTATCTTTAGCATTTCAAAATCTCTCCAGGAATGCTGTAAATCCATCCCACTGCACGCTATCCTCTATGTTTGCAAAAATATACTGTTCTATATAATCTCACTCCTCAGTTGACTGACTCAAGGGAATCAAAGCCTAACTGGCTTCCAAGTTATAGCTTATAAAAAGTGTAAACTAGAAAGCTCTTCTATTATTGTTTTAAAAAGCTACTGCTTCAGACTTATTCAGTGTCCCAAAGGCGGCTAGTACAGGTGGATTCTGTGTCCTCATCTGAAATTAAAAGACATGAACAACAGTTTAGCATTTAGCAAAAATGAAGAAGTTTGCATTTGGGAAAATACTAAATTTTTATTAGTATCGGATCTGTCTGAACACTTTCTCCTCCTATCCCAATGCTTCTATAGCATGCCCTGTTGTTTCCTCTATCCTTAACTCCTAACTTAAAACCACAAATGACTACACATTCTTTTTCTTTAAAATGCTTGGGTTCTGGCTTGTCAGCTTTCTAGGCAATGGTAAGAAAGCATGGTCCCTTCTTAATTGCTGCAGGTGCTTTCTATCCATGTTGGGACCAGTTATAAAGTATTCATTAAACACAAAGTTCAAAATGAAAGAAAATTAAAACTGCATACCTACTAAAAGAATTAATTATTCCATAATTTAAACAGAACTCCTCATAGTGCTCAGGAAGGTATAATAAAGACCATGTATGAGTAGATGTAATTGGATGCAGTTGCCTTAGGAACAGATGTTCAGCACATAAAACAGGAAACCTGCTCAAAAGGCAAACTCAAAGACCTGTCTTGACTGAAAATACTGACAGAAGTGCCATGGGTTTGACTGGAGTCAGGGATTCATCCTCATAGTTCTTCTAATTCTCTCATGTTTGCAGTATTATAGACACATGAAGATGAATAATATATTATTTTAAGCCAGTTATATTTACCAGTTATCTTTGTGGAGTAAGTTCATCAAGAAATTAAAAGTATCTAGGAAATCATAAGAGAAGTTACGTTTACACTCTAGAGATTCCGGTAACATTCCTGCTTCAAGCGTATTTTTATTATGTAGCAAAGAGGTATTTTGTTTTTAGAGAAGAGTTACTGTAGGATGTAAAATAATCTGACATGCAGAAAGAAAACACTGTCTAGTCTATGAGTGTCACTTCAAAGTAATTTATAGCAAAGACTCCTATAAAGACGCCATGAAAAAATCTTTTCATTTTCTAGGAAGAAAACATACAGAACATAATATTGTAATAGTGTGTGCCAGAATGACTGCCAGTGAGATTCAACTTCTACACTGCACATGTCAGAAATAGAAGGTCCAAAGTCCTGCGCTCAGGACAAGACTTAAAAGGCATGTTTTTTGTCCATGCATTTTTTCAGCAAAGATTATACTTGTTCATGCTTTTTCTATTTCCCTCATTTGGAGAATTATTATAAAACAGAAAACTACTTCTCACCCTGCATGAGATCAGAACACATATACAGCCCCTTTGACACCACCATTTGCAAAAGACAAAGATTTTCCTACATATATTGAAGGTATATTTCTAAGGTATAAAGTCTGAAATAGTAATGCACGCTAATTTTTTCTGTCTTTGAAACAAGAAATGCAAATAATGACGTTGTTTATTTAATAAGTTGTTTATTGAAAAATTCTTCCCAATGACAAGGGAGTAATTTCATGAGCACAAACACAAGGTCCAACTCTATGCTGCACTCTCTAAGAGGATCACTGTAATTCTTACAAGGCAACTGTGGGAATGTAGTAATTTAAGACATCACTGTGTACTCTTCATATATTCTCCAGTGTAAGCTGACAAGCTGTAGAAACCATGCAGCAGTCACCCAACCACCTGAAATCCCTGAAGCCACGCATATAGTAGCTCTATTCCTCCATGTTAATCTAATTTTCCTTCGAGCTTGTGCATTTTCCCAGACTAAAAAAGATAATCCTTTGGAAAAGGTCTTAACTCCCTAAATATAAGGCAAAAGTTCACGTGGCTGGATGTAGGAGCCTCATAATACACCCACAGTCCTAATTAAATGTGGGCTTACATTCATTTTCAAGACCAAGAGTGAGGCTGTTCTCATCACTACAGAAACAGCTAACTCATTTCTGAACTCCTGAATGCACCATAATTTGCCTTGTCAGGGCAAACCTCTGGCTTTCATGAAACACAAACTCCCAAATTCAGGCCCACAGAACAGGCTTATATGTAAGAAGTAGTTCAAATGTAACAGAGGCCTCTAGTCTAAAGACATGATGCAGAAGCATCAGGAAGATGAACCTGCAGAACAAAGAATCTTTTCTGCTCTTTTCTTACTCCCCTTGCTCAACTTGAAAGTGGTCCAAACTCCTGACTTTGATTACAGACATTTTCCATGGCTCCACTGACTTTTAGGCATTTGTTTCTTGCCTGTCATTTTTCAACTTTTACATTGGTTTATAATTTCTTTTCTTCAGTGATCCTCTGAAAAATTAAACCTAAACATAGTTCCTTGCATTATAAATGTCTTCTTTATGTAAGGAAGAAAAATCCACAACTGCTAACCTACTAAGTCAGTGAGCCACTGTAAAAATAAATGTTACACAGGAAAAAATAATTCCTGCAAAAGTACAAGAACCAGAATGTTCTTCATTATCCAGTTCTCCTCCATAGAAAGAACTGCTCACAAACATAAGCTTGTGTCTAAACTGAAAAATTAAACATGATAAGCATATTACTAAGTCAGCTTGCCTGAACAAATGCTAGTAATAAATGGTTACATATGTTATTGAATTAGTTCAAAGCTTTCAAAAGTGATCAGGAGAGCCAACAGAAACACAAAGCCATCAAGATGTGTTTACTGTTTCATGGTGCAAACACTACTTGGTTGATGTTAATCTTGGCACTAAGTATTTCAGCTAGGGCAAAAATTTGCAAGCAGATAATCCCTACTGAACACAAGACAAATGGCATCATCTGCATACAATTTACTGTTTGAAAAAGGAATGCCCACTCCAGGCTTCCAGGATATGATCATGAAGACACCATCATCATGTTCAGAGGCACGATGTGTCTGTAGTGGCAGGACCACAGTTCACTCCCTGCCTGAGCACAAGGAGTTGCTCTGCTCAGATCACTGCAAGGATCTGGCCAAAGTAAAATACGCTGGATGAGGTAGAGTTCCCAGACTGGCACAGTGCTCACAAACAACACAACTGGTACTGAGATTAAGTCAAATGACTTGTCCATTGTCCATGCATGTACAGTAGGCAAACAAGCTCAATTTTTATATCACTTTGGTGACTTCGCTGGTGTAAAAGAGAGAAGTGAGGAAAAGCATCAAATCTGTGCTATTTCCAAAGTAAAGGTAAAGGAAAAAAAAAAAAAAAGATAAAGCCCTTGGGGATGTCACTATCAGATCAGCCTATTATTTATATTGCAGTAGGACTGGAAGGACTTTGTACCACTGTTCAAAAAGGAAAATTTGGTTGCTTCTTTTGGATAAGTAAGGCCCCTTTTCACAAGCTATCAGAAAGAGGCCAGTTACGGCAAAATAAAAACAATATTTTAACATAGAGTCACGTTCCCTTCTCCTAGAGAAGGTCACAGATTCAAGTTTCCCTGTCTCATATGACTGTACTGCTGAGTTAATGTATCCTGTTTGCTACCCTTATTTGTCTAAATATTAGGCCACCTAAATTCCTACACTACTGGAATAGCTTTCCTCAAAAAAAAAAAAAAAAAGCCCATTTCTTATTTTGGTCAGGTAAACTCGCAGAAACAAAATTACAAGAAGCAAAATAAGGCACATTTGGTATGAAAATGAACACCATGAGGCTCTCAACTTCAAGAGAAAAATAGAGGCATCCGAAACCACTTATAAGCACTTTTTTTTATAAGGGGAGCAGGCTGAGTACAGCACAAGCTAACTAAAGTTTAAAGATAATTAAATCAGGAAATACCACTACTGTGCATCACTTCTATCTATGGCTTTTTTATGGAGCGGTTCATAAAACAAATAGTTCTTCATGGACTTCCAGACAATCACAGGATTTTTTTTCTTCTACAGATGTGCTGAGGAGTAAAATAGTATGTGCTGAGTGAAGATAATCAGAGAACCAAAAATGTTCAGGAAAGCAGGTTCTACAAGATGTATAGCAAAAAGTTTAGCTACTCCCTATGTAGGATCTGCAGAAAAATTTCTTTTTCCAATAAATCTTCATTGAATTGCTGCTCTCAGAGTAGCCATCATTCATTAGCAACAGTGGAAAGTCTACAGCTACAGCCTCCAAAACAAAGATGGAGAAAGGACTACACCCCCAAATGCTCCAGACAGGGCATTTTGCTGAAGAGCCTTTATGAAACTTTTCCATCACTGTCTTTATTACGAGGTTTGTCTGACCTCAAGTAAATGACAGCAATTATCAGTAGCCTCTGATTTATGCTAGGAATATAAAAAACAAACACCTCATTACATTATAGAGAGACTGCGGCACAAAAACTCTCCTCGAAAACAGCCCTGTCTGACACGAGCCACAGTCTGGTAAAATTAGCTATCAGGCTAACAACCATCATTGGTGATGCACCAAGCAATTTCAAGACACACAAACATATGGGACAGAGAGCCTCTGTCATTTTGTGGCTTCACGTTTCAGGAACACGTCAGCTCACAACACCATTTGGTATTTTGGTAGACCAATATCAACTTTGCAGCCAGATTCTAATCCCATAATCTCCTGCAATTAATTACTTTCATATTAATTAATTACCACTCATATAACTTACAAACATACAACAATAAGTACACTTCAGAACTATTACAGAAATTTATCCTGATAAAGACAGCTTCAAAAATAAGCATTTGTTGTAATTATTGGTGGTCTCCAAATTTTTTAATAAATTAGTTAGCTCCCACATTATTACAGACTAATTTGTGGGTTTGGCAACAATCCACTGTTATGGATTCAACATATGGATTAGTGAATGCACACACATTTCAGCTTGAAAAAAATTCAGTTCACTAATGAAAGCAGACACAAACGGCAACTAACATTCTTCTTCTAAACTGCTAACATGAGTCCTGACTTTAGAAAGACATACAACTAGCTTTAGTAATAGGTTTTCATGACTTCTCCTATCAAAACAACAGCATTCAGTTATAACATTTGCTAAGGGTATAAAATAAATGCTAGAAATAAACAGGCCCCTAATTGCTGTCCCATGGACTGTTTCGCATAAATGGCATACTGTAGAGGACATGTAATTAAAGCTGCACGAAAAAAAAATGTTTAAAGTAATCAATTAATTTGTTTAAACAGCAAGCAAACAAAAAAAGTGGCCATTTTGTAGATGATAATTTTCAGTTTCTTCACTTTGAAAACTAGATACTATCCTGCTGCATATTTAAAAGCAATAGTTACTTAGCACTACACAATTAAAGCTGTTTAGTAAACAAGCTACTAAATGTTCACTAAACATTTAGAATTCACTAAATATTTACTAAATAATTCAAAATGCTTAGTAAAACATTTCAAATTACAGTTTTCTCGGCTTCCAACTGCAATTTCAAACTTCAGATTTGAATTAATGAAGCTCTATATTGTAACAGGAACAAATTTTCTGCTTAGCATTGGCCAAAAAATAATTTTCTTAACACCTGTCAAAAGAATCTTCATGTCTCCATTTGAATCATCTTGAAGAGGAACTCCTGAAAGGCTGGCTATAATGCAGTCTCTTTTCTATGAGTGACCTGTGCAGTTGCTGAGTATTCATCACCTGCATTCCTCTGCCCCATCTCAGGGGGCTGGGTAGTGCTGTTCCATACTCATCCCCAGTTACAAGACCAGCCAAAGAGCTGAAGACCACAGGGGCCAGTAGGCTCCCCTTCCAATGTGAAATGTGCTCTGAAATATTGAGATATCCACTGCAGGCTGATGATTAGATCCCTGAAATATTTTAAGAGGCTGTCTTGGACACAGTGAGTACTATACACATGGGAAATGGCATTCAGAGGTTCTATGTGCACTGTCATGTGGATATAAATCAGGAGTATTTCTGGTTTGAGTCCAAGTAGGTTTAGCTTGCAGCAGAAAACCATGGTTGACATTACAATACTTTTAAGTATGCAATGCAATTCATTACCATTGCTTTCTTAACTTGTAAGAGTTACCACATTTTCTTTGCATTTCTCCCTAGCATAACAAGTGCCAATGAAGAACGTGAAAAAAAAAAAAAATTAATCAGGCCTCAGAAAACATAAGCCTGGCTAAAAATGAGGAGACAAAGCACATATTGTTACTTGTCTTAGAAGCTTGTGGGGAGTCGACCTGTACATCAACCCTGGGGCAGCTAACCAAATTTCTCTCCCAGACCATCTAAAGGGTGCTCTACATATTTTCATCTGAAAAGTGAGATTCTCAGATAATCATTTGACCTCAGGAACAGGAACATGAACAATATCACTAAATCTCATATTAGTTTAAAGGCCCTGCGTTCAGTATTTATGTATTGGAAAGCAAGTAATCAGTTTTAAATTAATTGCTTATGGCTGGCCAAAATACAGATTTACCTAGAGAAAACAATACTCTTTACCTTCTGTCTCGGAACTTGTGGAGATTCTCATATAACACCTCAAAAAATCAGTTAAATTCTTGCTTAGATGCAAATAGGCAAAACCAGTATTTGCACAAATTCTGAGCTTTAATATTCTTATCCTGATTCATATCCCCACTGAATTTGCTTTGAGTAAGTGAGAAATTTACAGTATTCTGTGGCACACGAAAAACAGATCAGAAGGGAGAACACCGAGGATCTGGCAGAAACACTGGCTTTTAACTCCGTAACTGATACTCCAATACTTAAAAGTAACTTGGCCACTTTCATACACAGATAATTATGCTTTCTGAGCAACATTAAAAACATTTGTAAGCCTACATGTTACAAAGTGCTACTTGTTTTGGTGATGGCACTTGAGTTCCATGTCCAGATCAAGACCTACTGTTCTACACATTGGGCAATTACTACGTTGAAATCCTGTGCATTAAAACTGTAAGGGTTTTTTTGTTGTTGTTGAAATAGCTCTGAAGAAACATTAAGAATAAGAAATTGAAGTAGCAGGTAAGAGGAGAGCCAGAGAACTTCAGTTAGTGGACACAATCATTCCCTTACACCTGAACAATAGCATGCCACTTAAAATTTGTGACTGAAAAAACCTGGAATTATTCATAAAGTCAAAGTCTCATGGAAATGTATGCTTACAAACAGGGAACTGCAGACTACAATCAGTTGCTACTAAACAGAACTAAGAGTTGAAAATAGATACTATTCTCTCAATACTCCTTCTGTGGGGAGAGTGTATCTGAAGGACATGAAGAAAGCAAGTGAATAAAAGTGAGATGTCAGGTTATGGACTTGTTATTTGTCCATAACAAGTCTGTATTCAGGAACACATGTAAAGGATATTTGAAAGTCCCTGCTTTAGAAGGACCTAACTTAAACAAGGAATGGAAGTGGGTGCTGTGCAGAAAGAAACAAAGATTGCAAAACAGAAAGAGCTGGCTCAAGTCCAGGCAGCTTATTTTAAATATATGGGAAAATTACCAATCACATAATGACAGGCTGTGATATTGAACTGACACAAAACAGACCTAGTTAATTTAGAGAAAAATGAATGTTTGGTGAAGGCGCTAGCTGAACACATTTTAGGTGAAAACAAGCACTCTGCCAATTGCTACAATAATTAAAATAGGTAAGTCTTCCATACATATCAGCAAGACAGTTCAAGAGTTTAGTGATACACTTATTTCTCAAGTACAGAAAAGCTCATAGCGACTACATTTTCAAAAAAGGTAGAAATCTAACTCCTACAGATAATGGTAGAAAATGGAAACTTAGAATACAGCTCTTCACCTCCAAACTTGTCTCTGCTATTAAACTGAAGTCATACGCTTTTAAAGGCAGAAATGAAGGTAATTTACTTAACCTTCATAGAAGGAAACAGCATTGCTATTTCAGCCTTAACAATGGTCTGATTTCCACACAACAAAAAGGCTGTCACTGGGATCTAGAAATTTTGTGGTGTTTTGTTGGGTTCTTTTAAAAATCAAATTCTTTGATACCTATGTGTTAATTAAAAAGATTTAAAAGTCAATTAACATATCTCGTGTTGCTAACTAGGATTTCACAAATATTGAGATCTGTTATTGATGCAACAGAGTATGATTCTGCAATCCACCTGCACCTTGTGTTTCTTCCCCTCTGCCTTTGGAGTTAAGAAATCAAATCAGACACTACAAAACAGTCCCCATAGGACAAATATGAATATTTCCTCTAGACCGGAGAGCAGTTATTCACATAATTAGTTACCCTGAAAAACAGTAGTGAGAATTTCAGAAAAATAAGATCTATCAGATTGGATCAGAACATGCTCCTAATTTCTTTCTGAAGCTGAGCAGACATTAGGGAGGAAAGTGCAAGAAATCTGGATGTATAGTTCAGTGGGGAGAGCATCAGACTCCCAATCTGAGGGTCAGGGGTTCAAGTCCCTGTCCAGGTATGAGGCTTGTCAGAGTTGGGCTGATGGTTGGACTTGATGATCTGAAAGGTCCCTTCCAACCTTGATTATGAAACTATGAAACTCTCAAAAAGCAACTCCCTCCCAGCCTACAAGCAGCTAATTTGAATTCTAAATAATGAAGATTAATATTCACTTCATTTTTTTTACTATCTTACTACAATTCTACACCTTGTCACTCTACCAACAAGCCCTTGAATCCTTGATCTCAAGAACAAATTATGTTTCTTCTTAAAAAAATTATTCCTCTTTTCTATCAGTTTTTTATTGACAGCTTTTCAGCTTCATCCACTGTGCACCTGTTTCTCTGAGCAACACGTGCCAGTACTTCCCATACTTTTGTTTCAATCTCTTTAAAATAAACAGCTAAAACCCTTAAGATTTCTTTATAGATTGTCTATATTCCTTCTTCTGACTCATCTCAGAGCCCTCTCTAATCTCTATTGAGAGGAGATAACCAATATTACACAGTATTTCACTAGGCTGTACCATTTAATTCTCTGAAGGCATCATGATACAGAAGTACATCACATTATTCCATTTCTTAAAATCTGTTTTGCAAGTGCAGTCAAACAGCAGAGGTCTTCCGTGAGCTGTGTACAGACAAAAAGTATTCCTTCTTATCAGCTAATGTAATGATGTAAAATTTCACAGGTTATTTCAGCATTTTTAAAAAACATGAGTCTTCTATTTGTTATAACTCAATGCCATTTGTTGACGTTTGGACTATTCACCTAAGTGGGTCAGGCTTCCTTAGATTAATGGTAAATCCCTTCTCATGCTGTCCAGTCCATATCAGCTTGTATCTTTACCCATTTTCACTTTTTTCTCCTATATTTCCACTACTTTATAAGCATATTAAAAAATGAAGTGATATCTCAAAGATATGTATATTTTAAATGCTCAGATTTTTACAACAAAACCACCCTCCGGGGAAGTTTGGGGATCATGGCAACACTGTCTCTGATTATCTCTGGCAGTTTCTCTCATTGACTTTTGTTAAAACAAAAATACAAAAAGCTTTCTGTTTTTATAAAATTATTTGAGATGGTAATATATATATACACACACACAGAGTCAAAATATGTGAGGAATACACTGCAGTGCATAAGAAGCCACAGATATGGCCCAACAAGTGATTTAGTTACAATAAAAAAAGAATGTCACAAAGAGAGACAGACCAAATCTGGATCAGACTAGATTATAAACTTATTTTCCAGAGAGAGAGTCCTTTCTTAATGTACTCCATAATTCTGTGAGCCAATGCAGGCAGGGCACAGTAACAGCCACAAAGCCACAGATGAAACAAGTTTAATTTTGACATCTCACAGATGGGGGAACCTCCAAAGCAGAATTTCTTGGTAGACACAGAAGCAGGGGACTCGAGCAATGAGAGAGAACTCTTGTTAGCAAGAGTCCTTATTAGCCAGAGGGCTCTTGTCAGCAGGACAGCAAGAGAGTGCGAGTGCACAGACTCCCTGCTTGTGCTGGTATTTCAAGGGTTCAAGCAGATCTTGTTGTCTCACTGTGCTTTGATCTACTTCAACAGCAGAGCAGGAATCTTAAGCAGCTGGATAATGTGTCTCTGAGTCTGTCACAGACTTATGTTATTTAAGTGCAGATGTTCTACCTGGAAGCACACAAGTCTGAATAATAATTAGTGTGATATATGTGTTTTCCAGCACCCCAGGTGTGAGTCACTTGAGCAATCCTCGTCAATCTTCTTTTACTTTTCCATGTACACATAGAGCAAACAGGTCCTAACTGCCTACAAGCATGCAGGTTTAAGTGCACGGAGTGCAATTTGAACTTAACAGAAATAATTTGTTCACAGTTCTTGGGCCAATTAAACTTTCTAACTGGAAGGTCAGAGGGAAAATCCGTATTCCAAAACCAGGCATAAGCCCAGCTTGAAGGAATATTCCCAAAGTTGTTGTTACATAGGTGACTTGCCACTTTTGATGATCCACCCTGTTCACCTGCACTCAGTCAGCTATTCAGCTGCTGCTGATCAGCACAGCTCTGCTTCAGACAAGCCATCCAGTACCAGCTAGTATTTTCTTCTGCGTGTTCTTCCACATTCCTAGCAACCCAGATTTGAAATAGGCAATGACTTCACATAACCTATTATTTTTAGACATACATTTATGAAACTCAGACACTCTGTATATTTATCCCCCACCACTGCTACTCAAGTATGTCATTTTGCTATTCAGAACAAGTTATGAGAGAAAATATAATGAGAATAGCAGGCTTGGGCTGTTGTTAACTTTTTCAGTTATAAATCTCAACCAATTGGTTATAACTGAAGAGCCACCATGACTTCTATTAATGCAGAAGGTTCAGCCATAGCAGCTTAGCGAGACTTCAGCTGGACTATTAATCACTGGAAGAACTAACATCCAACTCCGTCATCAGCATATGATCTAATCCTGAAAATTGACCCGAGTAAGGTTTTATTCTTGAGTATCCCCAGTCCAGGCAATGGAATTGTTCTTAGAGAAATCCCATACACTCTGTAAGTAAAGTCACAATATCAGATATTTCTGACATAATCACAATCAATAAAAAGGCTCTTACAGAAGAAGTCCTATTACTAGGCAATCAGGAATGGCTCTTCTTCATGGAAAAGCCAAGCTTTCTTGCATCATTCTCTTCCACACAGAAAACTATGTTTTCTTGCATTATTCCCTTCAATTACTAAGTACACTGCCACACAGATAATTCATGAATAAATATTTCAGAACATTTACACTCAATACTTAGGAAAGCACAACCTGGAAACCACAATTTTAGCAGAGCCAGTTTTCCCAGCAAAGCAGTAATTTCTGTTATATCAGAATCCTTTTTGCAGCAGAAACATCCCTATGATGTTATAAATGACATTAAGAGAATCAAAATATTGTTATGATGTCAGATAAATGATTCTTGGAACTTGTTCATTCATGCAGTCACCACCATTGTGATGAAAGATGGGCAACAAACAGAGCATTAGAAGCATCAGTATATATAGCTGATATACTACAACCACTCAAGGTAATTGCTTCATTGTAAATACCTGTGCAGAGGAATACAGCTACATCTCTCCTCAGAGTAATATCATAGGAAGTTTTTGTCTCAAGCGCAGGCATACAGAAGAAACAATTCCACTTGGCATAGACAAAGGGAAAATGCTGAGATCAAGTTCTGTGAAGATCTGACAGACCCTTAAACCAACAGAAAGATGCACTGACAACGTACTATTGGTGAGAGCAGCATGTGCAAGGTGCCGGGCCTTTTACACGGCTATCAGAAGCACAGTAATCAGCATCAGTAAGTGAGGCTGCAACATCGAGGCAAATATTTGACCTATTTTCTTAGCTGCCGCGAGTGCCTAAGGACTCACACGGACGCAGAATTCTTCAAGCTGAGTGAGGGCGCTTCCAAGGTGGGCAGTTTTTTCCCACGGGTAAGCGCTCAGCCCCTCACACCCGCACTCCGGGTGGTCCCCCACGCAAAGCTCCGGTGCTTGTCTCCCTCCCTCCATGTCCGGACGCGCCGCGGAACTCACGTTTGTAGCTAGCGGCCCAGGGCTGGTAGCCGTAGTAGCCGGTGATGCGGAGGATCCGCTCCTCGATAGATGTAAGCCCCACGGAAGCGCTGGTGAGGTCTTCCACGGAGCGCGACCACTTCAGGTCCTCTTTGATGGCCTCGTCCACCACCAAGTACTTGAGCTGCCGCAGCTGGGGGCTGATGTCGGACAGCCGCCGGGGGCTGACATCGGGGGAGCGCCGCATGCCGCTGGGGGCCGGGAGAGGGGCGTCAGCGCGGGATAGAAAAAGACGTGAGGGGGGAGGGGGAAGAACCCCACCAGCACAGCCGCTAGGGCCGCCGCCCTCCACCGGCCCGAGGCGACGGCAGCGGCGGGACCTCCACCGGCAGGTGAAGCGGGACCGGCGCCACAGCCACCGCCAACTTTCCTCACCGCCCTCCGCCGGAGCGACACAACCTAGAGGGGGGGCGAGTGGAGCCGCCGGCTGAGGCGAGGTGAGGTGGGGTGTGGTGAGATGCGACAGTGTGGGGTGAGGTGTCCCGTCCCTCCCAGCCCGCCCTCCTGGCGCCCCAGCAGCGGTACTCACAGGGTGGCGACTTTGCCCCGCGCGGAGCCGTTGGGGAACTCTCGGATCCCCATGGGGAGCAGCAGCAGTGGCTGGGGGGCGCCCAGACTTCACGGCGGGGCGA
>VZTY01017769.1:131993-206879 GCA_013400935.1 Turnix velox
TCGGCGCCCCCCGCCCGGCGCGCTGCCGCCGGCCACCAGCGGGGGGAGCTCCTCCCCCGCAGCCGCCAACCGCCCGCCTCGCTCGCCCCCTGGCGGGCGGCCGTTAGGCAGGGCGGAAAGGGCCGGAGGGTGTCGCCTCCCTTGGGCAGGCGCAGGTAAAGAGTGGCCGGGGTGCGACCGGTTCTCCCATTGGCAGCTCCTTTCGCTACGCCGGTAGGCTTAAGTTGCTGTCCGACTCTGCTCAACACAGCACTCTACCTAACATTGCCATGAGAAAATAGTTCGTACGAAGCTCTGAGTCTCAGGAGCATGAAAAGGTTCCAACAGCCAAGTAAGCGACGTCGCTGACCAGCCACTCGCTCTCCTGCCTCTTGGCACGGGCTGGGGCAAAGGAGCAGAAGTTTAGTCAGCCCTGCTGAGCCACTATAAACCTGCATTTTCCCTCTGTCACTGAAGCAAGGGTTGAGCTGCTTGTTTTCTGTAACTAGAGAAGAGCCACATAAGTCAGAGGCCCTATTACACACATCTCCACTTCAATGCGCCATGACCATCTCATTCCTGTCCAATGAAGATTGCTTTTCTGCCATTTTATTTTTTCCCAGCTGCTGTCATTTCAAGGTGTAAATTAAATGATGGATGGGTGTTAATACACTCTTCTGTCATGCAGGCAAGTGACTTTGGACAGCTTGGGTGGCAGTTCTGACAAACTTGAAGTGAGCATACATCTTGTGAGAGAAAAAAAAATACACAGTTGTGAAAATTTTTAAGTTCACTGAAATGTTTAATAAAGATGACATTTCAGACTTATACTAAGAGGCATCATCAGCATAGCTAGCTCTTAAGAACTCATCAAGGCTTTCTGTAGGTGATGTTTCTTGAAAAACAGCACCCACTGGAGACATGAAAGTAAAAATTCTTGTGTATGTTATTTCAGTTGTGTTTAAACATTGTAGCTAAACTGAAAGATGACAACATGGCACTGGATATTAAAAGATCCCACATGATTTGGAGTTTGCAGATATATGTAGCTACTTTAGATTTTTAATACAAGGAGAAAAAAATGTATTGTAGTTTACTTAGCAATGCTACCAAGAGTAAGAAACCAATTTAAAAAGTATGTACATGTGTAAGTAATAACGGGCAAAATGAAGCAGAATTTGCCTGAGTTGAGGCTGGAGCTGCTTAGCATGAGCATGCGACACCAAGCTGGAGCCACTGTAAACAGCTTTTCTAAATCTCTTACTAGCACATTATTTCAATGAATACATGCAATCATACAAACACTGAACAGTTAGGAACCACTGTGCTTTTTAAAATGGCAGATACTATTGCAAGGGTTCAATTAGCACTATGGTGGCTTTATCCTGATAGATGCACTTTTTCTATTTTTTGGTGACATGAAATTATATGCTTGACTGATAGTCAGTTCTTAAAAGGCACAGCCATTAAAGTATATTAGCATTGTGTTGTCTACAATGTAGCTCCATGTCAGAGGAAAATATCAATAAAACTATATTTTCACCCCCCCATAAATACTGACTTGCCAGAAGTTTCTCTTGAATGAAAGTTTACACTTACCAGAATATTATTCATTTCATATGAATAACATTTTACATTTAAAGGATACAGCGGTGTTAGTAGGACAAGATAGCAAAGATTAATTTGTTTCATTGAGCAACAAAATAGTAACTTCAGAAACTACTGCATGAAGTTAACATGTTCCCTCTTCTCTAGTTCATACAAATCACCCCTGGGAACTGAGTCTTCAAAAGACAACTCAACTCTGCCCTTAAGCCGTCTCAAGTAGACAGAGGGTGCTACTGAGAGATGTCAGATGAACTCAAGACATCTTGCAACAGATTTTTCATGTGAGCTCCTACATTGATCCAAGACCACTGCAATGCACAAGCAAAATTAAACAAGCTTCAGAATTCTCAGTCTGACTCCTTACTGAAAGCATCTGGAAAGTTCTAAAGATTATAGTGTAGCTGTCTGCTGTAGTCAGGAAGGGACACAGAGAGTCAGCATCCGGTTTTGTGGGAGATACACTGTTTAACAGAAAGCTGATTTTAATCTACTGCTTGGAAGCTATGGAATATACACTGTTCAATTTTTTCTTTGCTAGATGCAGTGGAAAAGAGAATGCCTTTGTATTTGTAATTGTAAAATAGGCCTATTGGTTGGTTTACTATTCACTGCTGGGTAAGAAATGCAGAAAATTATTTTTAGGACATCTTAGCACAATTTTATGGTGTATGCTGTTGCCTCTCTTTCCAGTTCAAATCAAAACTGAAATACAAAGAAAAATTGGTAGTATTTCCTTCCTCCAGCATGAGGTCCTAAAGGGACTGTAGGTGTCAAGGACAGGAAATAAAGTACAGCACACCTCTTCAATATCTCATTTGAGAAATGTCAGAAGCTTGAATCTCAAAATCTGTCTGCATTCTACATAGCCTTGGTATCCCTTCATGTTCTGGCATTTCAAGTAATTTCTATCAGAAATAATGGCCAACAAAACAGAGGTTAAGGAGACTACAAATTGTCTTTCAAATTTTCTATATTAATCTGCATATCACTCCTAGTTTATTCTTTTCACATCACTGACTACAGTTTTGTTGAGGTGTGAACCAAACAATCAGGGAATAAGGAAAAAAGGAAATCATAGCAAAAGCCAGTACCCTGGCTAGCCCACGAAAATCCATGATGGGGGGAAAGGGCACAACAGCAAGATATAACAGACTGAATGAAAGACTCAGGAGAGAATGTCAAAGAAAACTTCTAACAGATTTGTGCTCAAAGAAAGTAGTAGTTGCGCCACTGAATCACAGCACTACATTCATATTATATTTAAAGCTGCTGATCTGGAAGGTGTGCCAGCCCCAAGAAATATTTGATAATTCCCACCTTTCAGTTAAACATTTTTTTTCTAGTTTTAAAGGTGGTTTTTAAACTTGACATTTTTTGATGAAGAAAATGGGTTGCTAGCCTTGGACTGTGCAGCTTTCTCAGCAGGAGAAATTTCTGAAGAGAATGGAACACTTGGAGACTGATCTGACAGGCAGTCTTCCTGGTATAAAATTAATGGCAGCTGTTTGAAGCTGCTCATGAGTCCCAAAACATTAAAAATTCCACAGTGGAATTTTTACTCTGGGAGCAGAGAAGATCAAGAAGCACTGCACTGTTGCCATATGGCTCTATCAAATTTGGCATAGCCACTTCTTTCTATGTATGAATTTTGAATCCTATTAATAAATTAACCAGATTTATTTTTCCAGATGTTCTGTAAATAATTTTGCAAGTTACTGTAAATATCCCATTGCACTAACCCCACAACCCACTCCACTTCTCTCCACAATATACAAAAAGGTATACTCTCTTCACCCTTTGTCACCTACAATGGATGTATTGCCTTGTATCATAAAGATAGTATCTCATTCTTTTTTTCTAGTAGCTTTTTGAAATTTTATAGTAACTGAGGAAAAGTCTGGAGTTGGAGATGGCAACCACCAACTCAATTGCAGACTGAACTGGACAGCCCCCACTGCCATGAGCCCGAAGGCTGTACTGCTTCTTAGATGATAGAGCATTAAGAAAAAATTACTTCTTTCATCCTGTATCTCTTTGGTAGATTCTTTTATAGTGGTAATAAATTTGGAACAACAAGATTATTTGATTTGATTCTCAGTCACTGGCGAATGGACCATCCTGCTTGTAGAATTAATAAAAAGGCTAACACACCTCATTAACATGCTTGGTATTGAGCTGGACTGGCAGCAGTGCAGTTTAATCCTACCAAAGGACATCTGACGAGGAGAGACAGAAAGCTTTTAATTCATAGGCTGAGTAAGGAAAAGATGACCTTGCAAAAGCTGCATTCCTGAACTGTCCAGACCTCCTCCCCAGCCCACTCATACTAAAGCTTAGTGCACACAACATGTTAGATAATACGACTTCTCCTTGTGTAATTCAATGGATCACACTTGACTTTGCTCAGTTGCAGATTGTGTAGATAGATACAAAAGCTTAGTTTGAAAAGAGCTGCGTGTGCTGGCAACCTCTAGCATAGTTTTAGGAGCTAGAAGTACACTAGCATCACCTGATAGTCTAAAGGTAAATTCTGATTTAAAGTAATTGATGTAGACCCACTATTTCACCAATGTCTCACATGCTGTGTAAGCCATTACAATTGAAAGAGTCAGAGAGGAAGTGGATGAAAAGCACTAGTTGTGTATAATCGCAAAACAAAGATCAAAATTCATGTCATCTTTGCTGTTCTCCACTTCATTAGGCATAACTGTGCTTAATATTATACACAATCAGAGAGATTATAATGCACCAGAGCTTTTTTAAAGCCTAATCTTAACAGTCAGATCAAAACACCTCAACAGAAACACACATAGCTCTCCTCATGAAGTTGAGGACATACAAGTTATTATCAACAATTTTTGGGACACTGTAATTCATGGACCAGCAGACTAATTCTAGGCTCTGGTACATCTCACACTAAGGATTAAATCTTTTCTCTGTGATTATAAGTTTTTTAAAGCACATGCTTTTTTAGCATTGAGGCATTTTGTGATAACAAGACGTAAAAAAATTTTATAACCAGCCAATCAAAAGTTTTCACTAACTGAAACAGGTTCTTTCAGTTAAGTTGTTTGTGCTTATCTACAATTTTGACAATTAGTAAATCTGTGTGGTGACTGATGAATGGTTTAAATTCATCAGTTAGTGACAAGATGCAGCAAAACAGAAAATTAAAGAAACAAGAATATCTGCAGTGAGAGAAAACATGCACATGTCTTAGCTGCCTCCTAGTTCTTCCAGTGTGCACTTATATTCCAAAGAGAAAAAGTTCCATGGCATTAAGAGAACCTTTATATTCCATGAGAGCACACTATCTGATCATATGTAGAGGTCTGTGAGGGGAAAAAAAAACAAACCAACAAACACCAAACTCCCCATGAGACATCCTAGGGATGAAAGGTACTTTTCAAGCTTGTGCATCAGCAACATGAACAAAGGAGATACCATTCCAAGGAAGGGGAAAAAGGGGAATTGTTTTCACTTTCTCACCTATCTTATTCCCCCAAGGACTACAGAACTGTACAGGGAAAAATGCACTTCATTTAAGTTAGCAGATCAGACAGAATGCAGTAAGAAGATGCCATCTTTACAGTCTCATTGTCCTGTAGTTGAGATACTGGACAAGGAAAAAGATACCTATAACAAACAGCTTCAAAGGATTTATATAAGAAAAACATGACTTTTTTTTTTCTGTTTTGTCTGGGTGAAGAGAAGTAATGGACTTAAATCTCAGCAAAAACTTACAGTTCAGATACTGAACAACACTTTCTTTTGATAAGGATGATTACCAACAGAGAAGATCCTCACTTGGTAACTTTTCTGAATCCTCCATATCCAGTGTGTAAGTAGCTAGACACACATCTGTCAAGGGAGGAATCCTGTCTTGTTCATTACTGTTCTGCACAGCGGAGGCCTCAGTCTCCCTTGCTCCCTGCCTGTAGACACTTCATGCCAAGCCAAAATCATGCCAGAAAAAAAACAATCTCATCGTTAACTTTCCAGTGAAATGTTGCTACTATTGTTGCTCCTTTATTACTCCATTTAATGTTTTGTATTGTGTTGGTCAATAGCTACCTCATTAGTCGCATCCTCCTTCCTTTTTCCATTTTATTACGTTTTAGTTGTCAAACTAAAATGATTGAAAAGACTGAAAATAAATAAATTCTGGAGCTTAGATAATTACTTGTTTCCTCTTTTCTACATGCCTATTCTCAGGTTTAAAATGAGCCTGTTTTTTCATCCTGCTCCATAGTCAAACTGTCATTTCATCTGATAAAATGACAAAAAGTTACTCCTGATTCTTATACCCTACCCTCTGTCATGTATGAGCTAACTCAGACTCATGAAAAGTATTATCTGTGTCATGCCTTTCAGAAATGCAGTGTATAGCACTAACTTTTGATGAGATTCTTTGGTGACATTTTGTAAAGATACAAGTACAACTCAACGGAGTTTGCCTGCTTCCCTGGCTCCCTTTTCACCCACAAACTGGAGGCAGTTGTCAAAATGGTAGAGGCACCCAAGTTGCAAGGGTACAATATCCAGATAAAGGACAAACGGTGGCCATGATTTCTTCATCAGCCCCTAAAGCAAGTGCAAATTACCAAGAAAGACAGCGAACCTCCTCCCACCACTCAGAAGCAGGACAGGAAGACTTCTGAGAAGAAAAAACAAACTGACCTTGAACGCTTGTAAAAGTTCAAAATATCATGGAGTGTACATCGGTGAAAGAAGGGCTATAGCTACCTACTAGAATTAAGAGCACAAATTTTATTACAAAGTTCTGCCTGTCTTCTGTTAGGAAGGACTGCAGAATATCCTCAATGACCTCGAGGTCCAGCTGGCTGCAAATGTACTCAGGTTTTAATCTAGTGCCACCTGTGTAGTGGCATTGCATGATATAAACCAACAAGCAAGGGCATATACAGTGAAGAAGTCTGCAAGAGACCTACTAAACTGATTTAAGTTAAAAAATATCCCTCCCTCTCCGAACAAAGGGCTAAGAGAGATTTCTCATATAGCTGTGATCAGGGTTTTTTTTTTAGCTGGGGAAAAAAAACCTGATGTGCAATTATGTTGTTCACCTGCTCTAAATATACCAACTATTTTTAACCAGAGTTTAGAAACATCCACCCCTCCACTTTATTTCTGTACCTTTCAATGAAGCAGTTGAATTAATTTATTTATAAGGAATTTATCTACATGGATACAATTGCTGCTAATGTTAACCACAGGGCAGTAAAAGCTGAAGGAAGCAACAGGAAGACATGAGTGAACCATGCAACTACAGAGTGTGAAACTGCCTAGTGCCAGCATATATGTTCTTATGTAAAGTAATGCGACGATTGGTGTAAGAAGGGGCTGACCTCCACGATCAATATGATCTGCCAGAATCCGTTTATTGAGAGCATGAGACAAGCTTATATACAGTGCTGTCTAATTACCAATGCTACTAACATACTGATTGGTTACAAGTTACATTCTTGCATTAATATCAGACCCTCCTCTTAGAGTTCTTCTGCCAACACACAGCTGCACACAAGTCCCTGTTATCTGTTTCTTCCCTCATACTTTCCCAGACCATCGAGGACTCCTTCCCAAAACAGTGGAAGACACAAGCAAGCTCCAAGGCCGTCAGGTGGCTTCATAAGATTTGCCTCAGGCTCTGAGCTGAGCAGTTGTTAACCTGAGCAGTTGTTAACCTGTGCCCATACTGCAACACTTATGTTCTTACCTCCTGTTATTGCCTTCCCAACAAGGTGTATGTTTGCCCCCATGCACACAGCTCCAGGCCATAGTACTGATCAGTGCCTTCACCAAGCTGCCACAGCAGCTGTGGACCCTGCTGGAGGCTGTTCACCTGCGGCTAGTGCATCTTCTGCAGGAATGTGACCAGGGTCCAAAAAGGCAAAAAATCTAGCTGTAGAGATAGACAGAGAGACGAGAGACTTGTTTTACCTCCCTTCCTCTATAAGGGACCAATCTTGAGCATTAATTTTTTTAACAGAAAGTTAAAAAGTTCCTCTTTGATCATTGAGGAAGTTTGAAAAAACAAGTCATTGGCTCTATTCCTTTTGAAGTTGTACACAGCAAGATCATTAGTGGTAGGTAAGCAGACAGATGTAGTGCTCAGTGTCAGAGTGCCACTGTCACCATAACAACATTTAGTAGGGATGCTGAGCTACCATCATTTGAAATGAGACCAACAAAAGCTGCAGAGTTGTGGTGCATGACACAGCTTTTGTTTTGAGGCTGTTCTCTCTAACAGCAAGCCAAGAATCTGGAGAAAGAACTGTTCCTTCTGGAAAAGAGGCAGGGGGGCTCTGTACATCACAAAAAAATTTGGTGCTTTAAGCTCTGCTCATCTCATTAGAAGAGATGAAGCTCTGGAACTTTTGGTAATTCATTGTGCAGTTTCTAATTTCATCTAGTTTACAGCTTCTGCTCCAATTCTCATGCTTTATAGAAGCCTCTGAAAACAGTTCCATTCCCTTCTCTACCCTTCAAAATCCATGAGTTCAAGTACACTGAGCTTGGTTCAAAATGAGAGTAATTCATGCATCAATGTTTATGTCAGAATTTCCTTTAGTAAAGAGTGCTGCTGGAAAGTGGTGGCTTAAAAGTAATACAAAAATGTTACTTTTCCCTAGAAACCAGATGTTCAAAGTATTTTTTAATGCTTTTCAGGCAGCTACAAGCAGGAACTAACAGTATTAGCTCATCTGCAACAAGAAGATAACACCTCATCACACTCATTAAAGTAATAAATCTATCATAGGCACAGTTCCTTCACTATGAAATACAATAATCTCCTTTCATATTGATTGCCTAGTTCTAGATTGGCAGACAATACACATGGGTAATTAAGGAATTGGTTAAAACTACAGAAGAGAGTGGTTTGTAATATGTGTGAAGGTATTCTTAAATTTCTATCCCATTTGAAGACAAACAATAGGAAAACTCTGAGATGGGATACTGGATGCTATGTGTCAGAAGGCAGTGAAAATTGGCAGTAGAGCTTCTTGCATGTCTGAACAATTTGCAGTTAATTTAAGAGTTTAGTCCGACAGAAGAGGCCTAGCTGAAAAGTGAAGTTACAAACTAGAAAATTTACCCTATTTTACCTCAAACCAGGACAACATCCAAAAATTTGTAAGCAACAGTATCCTCAGGTGAGCTCACCGAATGCTGAAAACCACTTTGACTTCACAATGCCTCAGAAAGAACAGAGGGGAAAACAGAAGAGGGGCTTAATTTAGGATTTATTCACCATAATAGTGTTTGCAACATTATACCAAGTTTCTGTGAAGAATAATTTCTAGTGACAGCAAGTACAAGGCAGCAATAAAGAATCCAAATGGAATGAGTTTTGGTGCTAAATAGCTGGGCTGTCTCAATGTGAAAAGTCACATTTTCTTCACTTTGGAGAGGTTCATTTCGGAGATACCTGCAGCCTCCAGGTGGTGCAAAAGCAAGGATTTGAACAGGTGAATATAGCACAAAGTTCCATGCACAAGGTTCTTCTGCTGCCACACTTTGCCACATTAACTTAGTGGATATTTCAATTCCTTTCCCTGGTGGCTTTACTATTCATCCTCTTTTTCCATCCTCATAACATTTTAAAAATTGTTTATGGTGGTCTCAAGATTGTATGATGATGTTTTTGTCATCATAAGAGAATACGTTTCATATGGTCTGTATAACTAAATTAATTTGTTTGCAATTTTACAATATTGGCTTAGCTAGCTATATCTGTAAATTTCAGTGTTGGAATGAAAATTAACAATAAAACACCACCACAAACTGCTTCACTCCATCAGTTATATGTTTGTTAGAGAAATACCTACTTTAATATCTCCGTTGTACATTGATTTATAGCATTGCACTGCTTTGCAGATTATAGTGTATTGATCGTCTCATGTGCACATAAAAAACTGTGAAAGAGTTCCACAGTGGCAAACCACACATACTAATATCCTAGCTGGAATGTCAGGGGGCTTCTTGTGGGCACTAGTCTCTAATTAGAGCTGAAAGAAACTGCTTCTTCATTGTAGAGTAAATTAAAAATAAGACAGAGGATGGTGGACCAAATAGAGATTTAGATCACATAACTCCATCAACTGTAAAAGCCAGCAGTGCTTACACTAAAGCAAGCTCTGAAGTCACTAATTCTTTGTCTACAATTTCTACCTCTACTATTATGAAAAACTTAAAATCATAAAATCATTTAGGCTGGAAAAGGAAGGAAAAGCAGAAACAGAAATTTAGACTCCACTTTAGTATTCACAACTGTAAGGGCAATTCTTTGGCCTGGGTCCACGTACTACTCTGCTTTGTGGAATATCAACTCTGTACTTTGAGGCTTTCAATTACAAATAGCAGAGGATTCATTACAAGAATTATCATCTGAATGTGAAACGGTTAAAAGAAGACAGAAAAAGGTAACTTCTAAACCTGAGAACAAAGAACCAAAGACTACAGATAAAAGCCCTAAGAAAGGAAGGAAAAGATTGCTGAAGACAGATTCCCGGGATTCTCAGGGGCCATCATGTGTTGTTCATCATGCTGGCTGATTCATCTCATACCTTCTTGGATAAAGCTCACCAGAGCTTTCTTATGGATATGATGGTGTCAACAATTATATCCGCAGTTTCTTGAGTTCCTGTTGAAGAGGCAGTTTTATATTGGCTCTCTACACTCAAAGCAATTACAAAAACATAACAGAGCAGAATATCTCATACCTCCATTCTAACATGAAGGCATTGCTTTTAAAATGTACTGAATATGCCTTTATTCAGTGCTTCACATAGCAGTGAGCTATATTTAATCTCATTACTTTATCTGTACCTACGGTGTTCTCAGCATTCCAGACTTAAAAAGAACAGGACACAGGTGTCCAATTATCCATTCAGTTGAGAGTAGCCAAATCACTAATGAAATAGTTTATAGAGTTTCAGGGTTATGTCTTCTCCTTTCACTTCTGTTGCCTAAAGTCTAACTGACTGTTCCTGAAGAAAAGAACCTCATAGACTGGCTTGGATGAGCTTTGCTCCTCCTAAACATCTCAAACTGATGGCTATAGCACTGTCCTAGGAGAACAAAAAATTAGATCAAACATTCTCTGGCAGACATTGAGTATGAAAACAGATCACCCACTTGGGCTAATTTTATCACAATTTCTCAGTCCTGGCATTTTAAAAATCAGTGGCCAGACCTTCATTTTCTGAACGGATTGGAATCTGCTACCCAGGTTATGAAAATTAACTACTAACACCCTTGGAAGACCAGTATTTCTTCTGTAGTTAGATGCAGAGTTGGACAGCTGAGATCCCTGACCAAAAAAATGTGTACCTGCTCAACAAAGGCAGTTCCTATAGTATTACAATTCAATGTCTGTTCCTTCTGGCATACTCAATGCTTTAATCATCACCTTTATTCATCAAGAAATTCATTATGAGCCTCAGAACTGATCCTTGATCAGACTATAGCACTAAAGCCAATGTGAATTTCTCTCTTCTTGCATGCTTTGATCAACTGTGATGAAATTTAAAAGGATGATGCTATTTGCCTTTAGCCCTGATTGAGATGAATGGTGCAATTAACACCTCTGGAAGCATTTACTTGACCATTCATACAGCCCATAATATCTTTTTCAGAGTAAGAGATTGTTTTTATAGTTGGTACTTATAAATATAAATTTCAGATACATGAAAGAAAAAATTTTCTCACATACTAAATGCAAGCTACAGAGAATTGTTTTTCTTGACAGAGTCACACAGCTTTTCAGTAACCTGGCCTGAACTGAAAACTCAAATATCACCACTCTGGAACTACAAAGATTGCATCCAAATTTTAATTTTTAAAGCATTTTAGCTGAAGGATACATTTTAAAATTAAATTTTTGTTCTAGTAATTCCTAGTTGCTCAACTGTTAATTTAAGTTCCATCAGATCAGCCTCTAGTGCAGACACCTCACTGACTTCGTACTGCAGCTTTTAAGATGCAGCACACAATGCTTAAGTTTCCCATCAAAGGACAAGACACAGTTTACCCAAACAGGTGGCATTAAGTAGAATGAGTTACAGCTCAAATGACTCCCTCAACAGTGATAACAGAAACCTACAGCTTCAACAGTCAATGCTGAGCATACAGATTGCATGGCAAAAGAAGCCTTACTGACA
This sequence comes from Turnix velox, assembly GCA_013400935.1. Classification (NCBI taxonomy): domain Eukaryota; kingdom Metazoa; phylum Chordata; class Aves; order Charadriiformes; family Turnicidae; genus Turnix; species Turnix velox. Next base: position 143,762 of record VZTY01017769.1, read on the forward strand.
GCCTTATGTTACTCCTCCTCGCTTCACGTAGGAGTAAAAGATTCAACAATCACCTGCCAGAGATACACATCACTTAGTAAGTCCCACTTTTCCTATATGGATACCAAGTTCTCTAATACAAAGAGCAAAGAAGAACTTGGGAGTATTCAAGAGCTTGAGACATGCAGCCTGTTCTCATTTGCAAGCAGTTCAAAACAGCTGGAAGGTTCCTCATTACCAACACAGGTTATGCATTTTCTACTCTTCACATTAAAGATCTATTCTTCAATATGTTGTATTACAATTATACATATCCTACTTCTTGTTAACACAATGAATATTTGTGCTCCAGTAGCAACTACTTAGGTGTTACATGAAAAGAAACTTATATTTCTTGTGAAGACATTTAAAAAAAAATTTTCAAATGTTCCTCCAATTAAACCAGATAGACCATAATGCCAGTAGCAGTGCAACACAGAATGTAACTGTTAGAGATCACTGATTCAAAAGCTTTTATAGATCAGTTATACATTATGTATGTGATAAGTGACTTCCATTTCCAGCTTCGCCAAGATTAAGTGTTTAGGCCACAAATACCTTCTATTCTCATACTACTGAAAATAATCATTTAAGTACAAGGAAATTTATATACAAATTATATTACTGGAAATAATAATGAAGTATGGCATCTCTGTAGTAGAAACCAGTTAATATCAAGTAGTTACATCAAATATGTTCCAGAGACCTTCAGAGAGGAGAGGTCAAAGCAAAAGCTTCTCTTCATAAGTGCCATTTTAAAATTAAGACTAGAGGAGTTGTAGTTTTGCTAGCAAGTATCTGTATTTCCGTACTTTCTAAGAGACATCCTTATCATTACTGGTATTTTACAGTGTATTCCTAACAGGCCTTTGGCACAAGATACCCAGACACAGCCTAGATGGAGGCATTTCAGCAAACAGTTCCTCTGGCAGACCAGCCTTTCCTCCAGCATCCCCTTTCCAGCCCCATGCAACCTGAGCTCCAGCCTTACTCAATCCTCACGAGGAACACGCTTTTCCCATTTGTTTCCTCTGTCTTCCAATCTCTTTGTCTACTTAGATGATTACTAAGGTAGCTACGGATTACTTCAGATGAATTCCTAGGGAGAATATTCAGACACAGCTCTTTCTGCTTTGAGGATCATATCCTCTGATGGTAAAGTGGAAAAACGTTAGAGCTAGCAAAACAAATTGTTCACTGCTCTGATTTTACACTGTCCCATAATTTCAGACCTTCATTTCCTTCTTATAAATTGAAAACCTCATTGCAGTATCTTTTTGCAGCATAATGGCATACCCATGCAATTCAATCCTTACTGTATTTTACAGTGTGCATTAAATGAGTTGCATTAGAAAACAAACTCAATGGCTGTTAGGTGTTAATACATTTACGGAATTAAATCAAACTATTACAGAAGCATTTGACACAAATCTCAAAGATAAATCTTAATACAAGCCTCTATTATGTACCCAAAGAGGTAATAAGGAACCACAGAAATATTAGGAGAGGGAGTTCATGCCAATTTGCTTATACTGACAAGAGCTTTTAAGAGTTGTGCATCCCTCGTAATACACTGCTAAACAGAGGAAGGGCGAGGGAGCGTGCACATAAAAGCTTCTTCTCTAGAGTCAGCTGGGTGCAATGTCAAGGAGTGCTTTCCACCATTTTACACCAGAACGACCGGACTCAATCAAAGTGCTCTCCACATGCAGAATCCTTACCTGCAGGCATCTTGAATCTACAGTCTGTTCAGTACAAGGTCATAAAGTTCTAGCCACTTTTAGGATAATTTTCATGCCTATGGTCTATCAAACTACTCAAGAAACATCTTTCTAGCTGTCCTCGTTCTGGCGCGGATAGGGTAATGTTGTCAGGGATAGAGGAACCCCGTCCGCTCCTCAGCCCTGCCGCCGGCAGCCCGGAGCTGGCCGGCAAAGGCGGCAGGAAGTGTCCGGGAGGATCGCGCGGCGGCCGCCTGTGGGATTGTGGTGGTGTCTGTGCGTTCCCCTGCCCGCGTTTGTGGTGTTCTTTCCTTTTTGTTGCCGTTGTTGTTCTGTTAAACTTTGCTTTTTGACTTTGTCTCAACCCACGGGTGTTGTTTTAATTTTCCCCTCACAAGTCTGCTCCACATCAATCCCACAAAGAGAGCAGCTGGAGCGAGAGACACCTGGCCCTTTCTTCACTCGGAGGTCAAACCACGACACCAGCAAAGCAGTTGAACAGAAGCAAAGGGCTGTGGAGATCGTTCATACAGAATGCAGGTAAAACCTTGAAGATTCACTCAGCCTTAACGTGCACTTTGCCATGCATTGTAGCCATATTCCTCCACCAGCAGCACCTGCCTCAGCTGTGCCTCCTCTGAAATGTATGCTGAGGCAATAAAACTTATTCTTTACTGCCACAGCATATACACAATTGTCTCCTTCACATCTCATTAGATAACTCTTTTATTCCCTCTACTTAAAATTGTCACCCTTGTTTTCTGCTGTGCAAAGGAGGTGTTAACAAGGACAGAGGGGTGGGGCCTGAAATTCTGGTTCTTACACAGTCCAGGCGAGTACAACTCAGTTATTCCCTTTCCAGTTATCTCGCAGCTTTTGCCTTATTGTCTTCTGGTCTAAGTGAGTTTGTAGGCACATTCTTCACTGGTAGGTACATATTTTTATTTTTTTTAACCACCACCAGTATGACTAACATCGAGTAGGAAGCTTGGCAAGAATGGTTGGCGTTCTCCAAACTAGCCTTTTCTACGACTGCTTTCCTACCTTCCATATTCAGCAGCCTTCCTTCAGAGTGTTCCAAGCAGCCTCTCACTGGCGGCTCTCCTAAGGGAGCTCCAGCATTTCCACCTACTGTTGCTTTTGCCTTGAGAGCTCCCTTTCAGGGCAGGTATGCCCGATTGTCAGTTTGGGCAAGAAGAGAAGGAGGCAGACTCCTTTTAACACTTTCCAGGCTGCTACAGGAGGAAGAGAAGTATACTTATACCATCAAACGGGTTAGTACGTGCCAAACAGGAACCATTACTGTCTTTGTATTGCAGTCTTAGTGCTGGGGAAAAGCATCAAAAAGGGGGGGAGCTTCTCCATGGGCTGGTGAGTCTGATATAGTAATACAGTATTCAGATATGTTACCTCAATTTTTTAAAGAATGTTGCAAAATCAAGTGTTATGCAAAGGACTGCTGTGAAGTGATAAGGTCTGGAAGGAAACTCCCCCCAGTGAAAGTCTTTAGGAGATAGTTTATTTATTTTGTCAACGAAGTACCTGAGAGGAACACTGACTACAGTATGTAGCTGTCTGCATGGAAACCAAGAAAATATTCAAAAGAGAAGGGTCATGTTTAAATTTACATGAAATGTAATTTCCAAGAAACCACCCATGAAGAAAATTAATATATTTTTTCACTTTTCCTTTTCATTATTTCAGGTATTATAACTTGGTAGCACTTTCTTCTTTTTTATTTTTTTAATTTATGTAAAAATCTATACACTTCTGTGCCGTCAGTAAAATTATTACCTTGAAATAACAAATATTAGGATATTTATATAATAACATTTTACTTAAGACAAAAAAATGAGGCTAGTGTGTGATTCCTCATTACTTGATTATTAATTATGACTTTGTCAGAAGCATAATTTTTAATACCTTTTCTAAAAAGGACAATAAGTTTCTCAGAAATTTGAGGACTAAGGGGTGGGCTAAGGCTTGAAATAAGCTTCTTCTTGGAGGAAATAAAGCAATGTACTTTCTGGTTTGGATGTCAATCAATTTATGGGAGATTTCTAGAGAGTCTGATTTAAAAGTTAATGGGTTTTCTCTCTGGTAGATCTCCTTATAAAATCTACTGAATATCCATGGGGAACTGAAATCATCCTTCCAACTGTATTTTTAAATTTGTGTTCCTGAAACAGCTCAACAGAGAGGGTATTCTGTATTAACTTCTATAGTTATGACAATAGTTTCTCAGGCAGTCTACTGGTTTAATCCTTATTAAACCCTGTAAAGCTTAAGTGTGATTGAAATCAAGTCAGCTTTTGCATGTTTTTGTCTAATTTTACTTTCTTCATGATGTGACATAAGAGGAGTCAGCAGTTCATTTTACCTCTCTCAGCAATCATACATTGTCCATCCATGCACAGGTGACAGCAGATGTGGTGGTTAAGTCTTGATCCCTGGTGAGCCATGGCCTCCTGCACTGCTAGGCAGAGGACAGGCTGGATGAGGCACTGTGCAGATAGATATCTTCCAGGCAAAATACCCACGTGTTTTTATCTTGGAGTACAGCACGAGTAAGGATGTGAGTGTGGGTATATGGCTGGGTGCTTGGCTGGTGCTGAGATATCTGCAGGTTAGAGACTACCATTGCAAGTGCTTTCTCCTTTCTAACTCACCCCCAAGGAGCTGGACCAAAAGGTCCTCTCCTGCTTTCCCACAAGATATTCTGTATTACTTTGCAGGGAACATGTAAAGAGTTTTATTGGGAATTCAGGGCATAGTTTTGCATGCTACTAGCTCCTCCCTGACATCCAACAAGCTCTGGCCAAGTAAGTGAACCTGCCAGAGAGCATGGCTGTCACTTCAGCAAGGCAGTCCTTGCTTCCTGCAAGGGATGCCATGGGTGCCAACTCTACTGATGTTCATCTTGGCATGACCCTGCTTCTGGAAGAGACAAAAGTGAAAACACTGCATGTTTCCATTCCACAATGAGCACATCCTTGACCTACCTTTCTGTGTTCCGTTTGGCCAACATCCTGGCTCATGACCTATTGTTTTGTTATAAAATCATTAAAATGGTGCCTAAGGGAGATAACAAACCAGCTCTGGCTCCTGGAGGTGTTTTGTCTGTGTAGATGACTGTCTTTGATGGTTCTTGGGAAAATGACAATGGGCACGAAAGAGGTACATGTGCAATGATGCTAAAACCTAAATACAGCAGAGGTAGATTGTCAGAGGGAAGCAAACATACTTTCTGAAGCCTGTGATTTAGTTACAGCTTTGCTGGTGTTCCCATAGTAAGCAAAACTTTAGTAATAATATTGTCATCCACTTTTAAAATTTATACTGCAGGGACCTCCTGCAGGAGCACAATCCCCCAATTAATGAAGAAGGGCATAAAAGCCCAGCAATTTTTAAAAATACCTCTTTTAGACTGAGGTAACAAGAAGGCAGGGCTGTGACAGCTTTGCAGATTCACAAGAGGTTCAGGCTGACATTTTGTATCTTGAAGCAGCAACTGTGAAGTTGTAGCTGTCTTCTAGTGGAGATAGTAGAGAACATTTTTGGTGTTTGGTTTCTGTAACACACAGCCTGGTGAAAGAAAGGCCCTCTCAACCCCAGCTCTGAAGAACAATTCACATAACTGTTAGTCTGCTTTTTCTGGAGAGGGAAGGAGACACTTCTCTACCTCCATGACTCTGCACCGTGGTTACCAGGGTCACCATCAACCAGGTACGGACAGAAGAGTAAAAAAGATTATGAAAGCAAATTCACCCTTTTTCCCTCACTTCTGGGCTTCACCATGTTTCTATAGTAACAATAATGTCTTCAGCAGAATGTGTTGGTTTATCTCCTGGATTACTTCTATGGAATCTTATCGTATTTGGAAGTGAAAGCATTTTTCTGCTCCACAGAAAGAAAATAATTGTTTCCTTCATAAAGGACAACCAAAATTAAAGGCATTCCTGCAATTTTGTTATGCCAGCAAACACCCCAAACCAGCCTGTCCACCCCAAAATGACCAGGCATGCAAGAAACATCCTTGTTATATGCCTAGAAGAATGGGGGAAAAAAAAAAAAAGAGTCTTTTCTAGAAGCAATTTATCTAGTTCATAATTAAACCATTATAAACATTCCAGAATGCTACATAGTATTTCTTTTATAGGATGCAAGTTTCAGCACTCTTCTTGTTGGCATGTACATTTGAACAAACATTCGGGGCCGTGTGTTTTTATTGTCTATGTGATGCAGAAACTGCTTGGATTCCCAGAAACACAGTGACATTCTCTGGCATCGCCCCAACAACAGAAAAATCAAACATTGAAGTTCCTTCATGCTGGTTGTTTTCAAGAGGTTCTCCACACTTTCAGAAATGATCAATGTGTTTCAGAGTCAGCATCTGCATTTTGCTAAAATGAATTTGTGGAGCAGAGGGTTAATTCTTTCAATTTATTGTGCTTTGTTTTAAAACACTGATGGTTCATTTTTCTAAATATGAGCTCCATGAGCTGCATGTCTCTGTTTGAAGAGACATTTAGGGCAGAAAGTGCACTGAACTATCCTAAGTTAGGTGAGTTGTGTGCTAAGGCTCCCTCCAGTACTTTGACTATGAACATGAAGGGTCCATTTACTTACCCAGAATATGAGTCAAATGTACATGATACCCTGGGTACTTGCAAGGCAAGGGCGATGCACATTTAAGAACTCTGGACTGGACCTGAGCATACAAGTAGGAGAGGCTCCCTAAAACCTGAAGAATTTTGAAGTGTTTTTTGTCATGAAAATAATTTAAAAAGGGAGATAGTCTGAAAGAAGTTGAAAACTATTCTGATCTTTATTTTGAAAAGCTTTACCAAATCTAGACATGTTCCTGGGCATGACCTAGCTGGCCCTGGTTGAGCAGGGAGGCTAGACTAGGTGGTCTTTAGAGGCACCTTCCCACCTCAACTATTCTGTGATTAAAAGGTTTTATTTTCTGACTTGCCAGCTGCTTTTGGCAGTAGAGTTCCCATGGAGCTCAGAGCTGTAAATCAAGGCCAGAACTTCTTGTTGCATATGATCATTTTGTGCTGTGTTGGCCAAAGGGGACAGAAGCTTGTCAGCTAGGAGAAGGCAGGGAGAGACACATGAAGGCACTACAGAGGATATGCACAAGTCACCAGGGAAAACACGATTGCTCTCATTACCTGGAAGAAGGCTGCAAAGTGAGCAGCAGAGCTATGGCAGATGTTGTGGTGCACTACCATGGGACCTCACACATGCTCTCCATGTGTCTCTTGTGTCATCTTCTGCACCTGCAGGGATCAGAAACAGAGAGGTGGCTCAGAGAGGTGAAAAGCTGAGGTGGCTCACCAGGTGGTTTTAGGAGATCTGCTAGTAAGATGTAGAATCCTCTGATACCCTAAAACACTGTTGAGCTCTTCTCTGTCTCAGGTTTTCAGTATCATGTAGCTGTTGGTTTATAAACCTAAGCAGATACATACACAGAGGAACATAGACATTTTGCCAGCTTGAAAAAGAATATGGTCAAAATGCTTCATAAAACCTAGGAATGTGTTACTAAATGACCCAACGGAATATTAACACACACACATCCTTTTCATTATTACCAGTCAAGTGTATTGAACTTGCAAAGAAACACAGAGCAGTCAGAAAAGTGTTGTTTCTGAACACAGATAGCAAGCAATAGTACCTGAACTCAAGCTGATCCGGTACTATGTAAAAGAGGCCACTACAAATACAGCTTACTGTATGGTTTTCTGAATTTTCTGTAAAATACTTTCACTTATGCTCTGACAGTGTCAGTCAGGGCAAGCAAATGCCTTTCCAACAAGTGTTAAAAACCTGAGAAGGCAAAAAAAACTTCTCCACATGAGAACACCTGTGGATATGACAGATGTCAATGTCATAGCTCATGCACATGGAGCCAAATACCTGCAGGTGTGATTTTTCAGCCATACAAACTCAGGAGCAACTCAGCGTAGGAGAACTTAGAATGTTTGATTGAACTAAATTGGTCCCAGGTTTAAGTATTTTTTCTGTAGAGTTTTCAGGACAATATTCAGAGAATGACAATCACACTTATGTCACCTTACAGAAAACAGAACTTAATCATCTAGGTTGGAAGGGACGTTTCAGATCACTGAGTTCAACCATCAGGTTATGAGTCTGATGCTCTCCCAACTGAGCTGCACATCCAGATCAATTTCTGCCATGATTTCTGTTATTAGTTGCAAATATGTACTGCTTCTTTCTAAGCTGGCAGTGTACAAAGTTTCAGCCTCATAAACTATTTGCTTCCTTTCAGATCCATGCTTTTGGTATTTGAACCCAAGTATAAACCTGTTGAAAACATTTATGAAGGCTGAAGCCCACAATGTCCATTTCTTTTTTCACAGAGCTTGAGCTGTATGTGCCAAGGCTTTGGATTTCCTGCTTCAACATCTTCTGTGTCCAAAATAGGTTGAGACACATAGGTTGTGGCATTTGAGAGCTCTGATCCATAAGCTCTGTGATCTCCATGTTCATAATACTACCCCAATAAAGCATCTGGAAGGGCAGTCCTGAATGTAGAGGGACCTTTGCATATTACTACCATGTTTTTCTGGTTTTAAGGGATGCCTAGCTAGTATGACTCGTCTGGCTTTTTGAGAGCACTCTGCATCATGGGTGCTAACATGATTTGCAGCTCATAAATCCATCCCTGGATCACATCAAGCACAGAATTTTAGCTCATGTGAAAAGCTCCGCTAGGTGACCTGGGGCACTTCACAGAATCATCTGTGGCTGAGACAGTGACAGAAAAATTGTATCCTGGACAGCATTAATCTACCTAAGCCATGAGCTCATCCTTTCTGACTCAGACACTATGTGCTTTCCAGTTTTTCACAGGCACAGGAGCTGTGTTTACTCCCTTTCCTTGCACAGCCTTGATTCACTCAGGGAGTACTTTCATCCTGCAATGTGAAGGAGGAAGATCCCGTTAGAGTGCTGGCCATGAACACATGCCACAGCCCACAATAAGGCATGTATAAAAGCACACCGTGGGAAAGCTGCAAGGGCAATACTAGTTCTGATCCTTCTTAATTTCCAAGTGCCTTTTTCTTTTTTCCCCAAAACTCTATTCTTGTGTACTCTCTAGTGTACAATCATTTTAAGTGCAATGTCTCACCTTTTCACACTAAAGAATGACTGCTATCTAAGTAGTCCAAAAATGAATTAAATTGTGCTAAGACAAAGCATGAAATCTTCACTGTTCAGGATACGCATTAACTGCTTCAGCTGTTCTATTTCTCACACAGAGGATCTATAGTGTCTCCAAATTCTTGTTGCTACTACAGAGAGTACCATGCATCTAAGTATAATATTCTATGCTATAGGCATATGATTACAATTATACTTTTCAACATCTTTATACAGAACACATTTAACTCCAAAATTAAGTATTATTTTTACAAGATGGAAATAAATGAAAACATGTGATACAAGTAGGGGCTTATACAGGCATGAAATAACTGAATGAGTCACACAAGACTCCTCTTGATAATATGACATTTAAATTTTTTTTTCACTTCAGTCTGTCACAGCTCTTTAACATCATCCTCCCTCAGATAATGCTATTTGAATAGAAGTTTTTTTTTCATGAAGTCTTGTGACAAGAAAGAGTTATATTAAAATGGCACAGGTAAAAGAAAGTCAGCCTAGTCCTTTATTTTGCATGTGATGTTGACAGTTCAAAACCCTTGAGATGGTCACATTCTTTGGAACTGTTTTGTGCCGTGGGTTAAAAATTCCAGTATTTTGCTTTCCAATGCCTTTAAAATGGAAAAGATAAATTAGCTTACTGCTCCCTCAGAGACTGGTGAGAATTCAGCTATGTCAAACCAGACTCAAAGATCTCAACAGATTTCAGGAGAAAGCAAGTTGGGCTGTTCTGTATTTGGAGTGTAGCTGGGATACTATTTGGACACCTTTGCTTAACTCAGCGCTCAGCTAAAATAGTCTTGAGGGGTTTGAAAACCAGAACTCCTCACAAAGCTGCAATAGACAAAAAATGCCACCAAAAAAATCTGAATTTCCATTTTTGGGAGTGGTGTTGAGGAACTGCTATAGCTGCCAGCTATTTTGTTTTGTCCAAAAAATGCTTTCTAATCTAGCCTAGGAAAACTACCCTTAAGGTAGCCCTTCTTTCATTTCAGATGTTTCCCAGCATCATTAGCTTCTGTGCTGCTAGAAAAATGCATCCAGATAGTGTTAATTCTGCAAGGCAAACACCAGCATAGAGGAAGCCATGGCACTGGGACAGACCATGATATTGTGATGCTGTCATATTGCCTGTGGATGTTTTAATGTAGTTTTTATCGGAACAATACTTTTGGAGAAAAATGGGGGAGCTGTGCAATAACAAACTGCACCCAGGCTTTCAAGTGACAAGATCTGTACCATTTACCTGGCAAATTCATGCCAGACACTACTTTTTCTTCCATGATCCCTTGATTCACGATAGCTCTGTTCCAACCTCCTTCAGTTAGATTCAGAGACATTTCAATTTAAGTGACTTCAGAGATAGAGATTTAAAACCCATGTATGTTGTAGCCTATGATTTGTGAAAGATGTACTAGTAATATTTGTTCATGGGAAGAGCAGAAAGCTAAGCCACACCACTGGTTTGACTTCTATATGTTCACAAAAGCTGGAAATTATAGTCTGATTTTAAAGTTATTTTCAATTACGAACACCTTCATTTGATAAAACTTTAAAGGTGTACTATTTATTGTCTAGCTATGTAATGTTTGCAGAATATGAAATGTATATTAAAAGAAATCTTTTCAGACATTGGGTTAACTTTCAATAATGTTTTCTTTTGGAAGGTGCAGATTTACTAGGCAACTAAGTCCTGTGTATTGCAAACAATACTCCATGTAATTCATGCACTATGGGAATTCTTTCTTCAAGCTCGTGCAGTACCTTGGGTGCTAATTCTGTATATGTTCGATAAAAATTCCAAGAGAGAAGAGCTGCATTATAACCCACATCAAAACTCCTATGACTTAAAATAAATATCATCATACAAAGATTACTCCAAAATGAGGTTTATTCCAAAATATTTTTCCCTCTTGTGTAAATCCTACAATAATAAACCGCAGAAAATTTTTTTAGTGTTTTCCTCGAACTTATCAACCACTCAAGACTATGGGCAGTGCCCATAGTTTGGTAATTCTCAAGTAGCAGAAAGGATAGAAAATGCTGGTCAGGGTGTGTTGTCTGGCACAAAGAGTTGAGACCAGAGCCTGCTGAGCTCAGAGCACTACATCTGTCAGCAGGAGATAAGACAGCCTGTGGTGAATTAAAGCTCTTTACTCTCAGGTGTCAGAAGTGCCATTCTGTGTTGAATTTGGCCTTTTTGCCTGAGTGAGGTTCTAAAAGGCAAGCAGACATTAACCCAGATTTCCTTGACCAAATACAGTCACCAGTGCCACCAGCACACAAGTTCTCATTGTAGGTTGTTCTGGTATCACCTGCCTATTTAGACCACACCAAATTTTTCAGGGCAACCTCCTGTGTTACCTGCATTCACAGAATCATAGAGTTGCAAGGGACCTTCAAAGGTCTTCCAGTCCAACCCCCCTGGAGTGGGAAGGGACATCCTGCACCAGATCAAGTCACCCAGAGCCTCATCAATCCTAGCCTTGAATGTCTCCAGGGTTGGGGCCTCCCCCAACTCTCTGGACAATCTGTTCCCATGTTTCACCACCCTCATGGTGAAGAATTTCTTTGTAATGTCTAATCTAAACCTGCCCTGCCCTAGTTTAAAACTATCACTACATGCTCTTACAAAAACTTTCCTGCTTTCCTGCAGGCTCCCTTCAGTNAGTCCTTCCGCAGCTTTCCTGCAGGCTCCCTTCAGTTACTGGTAGGCTGCTATGAGGTGTCCCCATAGTCTTCTCCAGGCTGAACAGCTCCAACTCTCTCAGCCTGTTCTCACAGGAGAGATGCATAAGCTCCCTGATCATCCTCATGACCCTCCTCTGGATCCTATCCAATAGGTCCATGTCCTTGCACTGAGGGCTCCAGAGCTGGACACAGTACTCCAGGTGGAGTCTCATGAGAGCAGAATGAAGGGGCAGAATCACCTCTCTTAATTTGCTGGCCATGGCTTTTCTGATGCAGCCCAGGATATAGCTGGCCTTCTGGGCTTTGAATGCTCACTTTTGATTTAGATCCAGCTTTTCATCCATCAGTACCCTCAAGTCCTTGTCTCCCGGGCTGCTCTCTATCACATCACCTCCCAGTCTGCATTAGTCATGAGGACTAGCCCAGCCAAAGTGCAGCACCCTGCTCTTGTCCTTGTTGAACTTCATGAATTTTGCAGTCCACCTCTCTAGCCTGTCCAGGTCCCCCCCTCTAGTGTGTGACCCCATCAGTATATTTTTTGGACCCTATTGTAGAAAATTTTTGTACAATACCATGCAGTGCGGCTGTAATTATGGCCAAAGGAGACATTGCATTACAAGCATACCTGGAAAACACGAAATGCCCATTGTCAACAGTTTGCAGCTAATCTGGGTGGTCAAGCAAAGGATCAGTCACTGCAGGAAGAGTGTTCATTTAGACAGCTATTGCCACAGTGCCGTAGCAAACTCTGCAGGGAGTATGAAAGTTTTGACCATCATTAAGCAACTGGCCAAAAAATATAGCCATCCTAGAAGAAGATGGCAACCAGCATAACCCTACAATTTTGAACACTGCATCATAATACCAGTGCAACACACTAGAGAAGAAATCCTTCCACTGTAGCAGAACAGTAATGTGTTTGCAACTTGGCCAACAGCTACAGCATTGCATTTACCACACACAACTAAGCCCGAGGCAAAGCAAATGTACAGAGATGTCATGTAGTTGTGCATCGATAGCAGGAAAAATACAGCAAAGCTGGGCTTGCCAGGAGATTTTGGTCAAGTGTATCAGTGGCTGGAGTAATAAGAGTAAGTTTTTAATTGCTCCCTGGCTCCCAGTTTGGAGTCCTAAACCATAGGAAACTTGATAGGGCTTCCTGACAGCTGGTAAGGTTTTTCTACAAGACATCTCAAAGCCATGTTGAGTTACTGCATGTGTGGCTTGAACTCTTTTGCAGAACTGTTCAAGACACACAGAGGTATTCTTAGGAAGCCATTACTCTTTCAAAGCAACTTCCATTAGTTTCAACAACAGTTAGAAACGAATTATCAGAAGATGTCACAGACCTGTTAAAATTTTCAAATTAAAACCATAGCTTCCCATGAATGAAAAATTTCTACAGAGAGGCCTAGCAAATTTAGACAAAGTTTAGTATATTCAAGCTACCTCCAAGATGATGGGAAATGAGAACAGGCACCATTTTAAAATCAATTGTAGCTTTCATGAGCTAGGTGCAATTTTCAGAGCAATCACGTCAATGCTGGAGATAACCATTGCACAAGCTAAGAATATAAATTGTATGATATAGAAGAAAGAGAAAAAAACATTTCCTTTAGAGTTCATATAATTGCAAATGAATGACAGCAAGAAAGATCAGGGAGTCATTATTCACAGGAGTACAGGTAGCAGGGTCTTAATTAGCATTGGATCATATGTATCAGACTCAAAATGTGTAATGAATAGCTAGCAGTTTCACACTATTTCTGCTCTATTCTTTCAGAAAACATTTGTCTATGTAGAGAAATGGTCCTGTCTGTAAATTATCATGCTGACTTCTGTAGACCTGGTAAAGGATAAATTTTAGCCTAAAATACCTAAAAATGAGCCTTAGAGGGTATATACAATGGGTCTGTAGCTTATATATGTCAGGAAATAGAATGTTCTGCCACATTGAGGCACATCACAGATGTACAGTTTACCCTCAGTGAAAATAATGTACAGCAATGGTTTCAGTTGCTTGTATTTATTTTCCCAACAACAAAGACAAAGTATATGACGTATTTATAATCTACACTTGTAGATTTTTGGAACAATTCTGTATTCCTGTATTAACTACTATAGGATTTAGTTATTTAGGATGACTAAAAATGAGAGTGAATGGGTTGAACACTGCATAGGGAAGCTGGTGGTGTTAGAGAGAGATAAAAGTAAACTCATTTCCAGACAAATGAGACATCAGTTGAGTTGGCATTACTTTTTTTTCATCCAGATGTTACAGAATTTACCCATACGTCTCTATGGTCTTCTCTTCCTTTTGCAGATTCCTGCTAAATATTGCTCAAGTGATGGTATTTCAACTGTCTGTCCCCTACTTCTCCAAGCCACCTCTGCAAATCTAGGAGGGCAAATATATATTTACAGAACATAAAAACATAAGGCCTCCCAAACTGTTGGGGGCTTGGCCTTCTGTCAGAGCACTGTTGAGTCACCTGTCTTGTTGTTATGGTTTCAGTATTTTCCAGTAGAGTACTTCCTACAAAGCCTCCCTCTTCCTTGATTTCCCTGTGTAGCCATGGTTCCTGTTGCACAGCCAGGACAACCAAGAGCTCAGACAAATCCACCACTGGTCATCCACCAGTTTGCTCACAGATCAATTTGCTATTTCTTCCCCACCATCATAGAAAATAATCCTTACCTACCAGTTCATCATGGCAAATAATATTGCATTTACCAGTATTGTTCTTCTCATTTCACAGCAGAGTGTAGCTTTGAATGCTCCTTCATCATTCCATGGTCTGTAATTTGACAGAAAATAGTACCAGAATGTTTAAAAATGTTTCCTGTTATTATACTTCTCTTACTTTACCTTATTTTCTGTCTCTGTTTCACACTACGAACATTGATTCTATAGGGGGCAAGATTCAATAGCTCACCATAGAAGAGGACAATAAAAAAATTGAGATTTTCATCAGTATGTTGTTTATTTATTTACACAACTCCAAAGAGAATTTCAACAAGAGCTCTCAGTGACCCAAGAGATTTCTTAAAACTCTGCTTGTTGAAGAAAGTGACAAATTTACTTTTAGCTTTTCTATACCAGCATTTCCCTCTGATTTATTTCTCATAAATCACTGAAACAGAGCTTTTAAGAGTACAGGGGAACACTTCTGGCAGGGGAATGACAGCTTGGCTTTGGCCAGAACTGAACTTGATTTACGATGTTTGAACAAGACCAAGAATTAAAGCATGGTCTTTGGAGATCATGGTCTAAACTGGGCAGATAAATTATTTTTATAGTTGAATGCTTCTGTTTACCTAACTCATCATGTCTTTAGTTTAACAGCTTAATATTTCTTTGAACAATCATGAGATAATAAGAGGATTTCAGAACTGCTTCTCATCTGTGTTAGTAGATTGCAGGTTAAGTTGCAAAAGTTCTCTGAATTTGAACTGATCACAGAATACAGAGATGTGACAGTATGTCATTAAAGCACTGAAGATTTCTTTGTTGTGCTTTTCTCCCTAAACATTCAAATCCCTCTCTAATTCACATACATGTGGATCGTGTTCATGTGGCCACTTAATCTTAATTAATTTTTTGCATTCTTTTCCTCCCATTTTAAAATCTTTCTTGAACCCTCTAGCACAAAACATCCTAAGAAAGACCCTAGAGCAGGTAGCTGTATTCTTACAGTGGTGCTACTATTCTCCTGTTCAAGGATAAACCTTTGACATGGTGCCAGGCAGATTCACAAGCAGCTACAGAATATCGTTTTATGTGATACCATTTCACTCAAGAGGTAAAAGACAAATCTATGAATTAATCAGATTTCATTTTACTCTTTGTCTTTTGGATTGATTTGCCATAGATTTTAACTGTACTTTTTTCAATTTAATTAAACACTGTTTACAGAATACAAGCTATATCTTTCAATTTAATAACTTGACTCAATATTCCCTCAGTTCATACTTCCATTATGCAAATGTCTTTAAGATGGAATTAAAACATAGCGATGACATATGTATTCATAGACATACATAAAAATACGTATGTTAATAGGCACATTGATATTTGCTAAATATTTATTCATAGACATCACATCAATCCAAATTATTTACACTTCTCAGATATCAAAAGAATAATTTAAAAAATCTTTATCAACAGAGATATTTTGTGACATAATCCTCTCTCACTGAGTGTCCTTGAAGCACTTTTGGCTTATTAGCTCTAAGCTCTTCTTATTTGTTCCAAAACCATATTCTTTTCCTCTGTGAAGCTGTGTTGTGATCATTCCTTACTCATAGGTAGGCGTAGGAATTAATCATTAACTAAAAACGTGTTTTAGAGATAATTTTATTTGCTAGGCCCAGAATAATCCTGAGCCATGGCAAAACCTTGTTTGGAAAAATCACATTTGTAAACTTGACAGACATTTTGCCATTGGCCAGCATAGCCCTATGGTAAACATGCATTATAATGCAGATCCTTTCTTATATACAAAGAAGCTGCTTATCTCAATCCTTCCTCTGATTTGGGAACTCTTGCAGACTCCCTGGCAACAAGCCTCATCACTGAAGCAGGGGTGTTTTACCCTCACCTTTCAATTTGTCAATAATTACAGCAGATAACATCACACCCATGATAAAGTACTGTTCCCTTCTGCTCTTCACCAGGCCATGGTTCACTGGAAGCCTATGGTTCTCTTTTTGTAATTGGAGAGTGTATATCAGAAAATAAGAAATTCCAACATATTAATAGATCCACATTTATGTCAAACTTAAGATGGTATTCCAGTATGTTATGACTCCATGGAAACTATTTGTGTGCAATTTTTACTGGATTTCTTTTTCTGTAACAGTAGAAAGGAAGCTTATGAAAGAGTTTCTACACGTAGTTATACAGAGCAACTTGTTTATCAGAGTTTGTTATTTTAAATCTTCATTGGGAACTCAACAGGTAATTTAGAGGTGTGAAAACCATAAGTGGTCTACAACTTCTGAACTCAAGGCTACTGTCTCACTCGAGGCACTTGAAAACGTGTATATGTGATATATAAAAAATTAAGTTTTCAGTGGAAACTGCAATCCCAGAAGATACTTTTTTCAAGAACTAATCAGATTTATTTATTCATATTTTCATGTGATACACAGACGTGGTATCTGACTATTTATTAACAGTTTTTTACATCAGCTGTTTTTTCATCTCCTTTTTTTTTCACCAGTAGGGGAATTTCTCCATGCCTATTGAGCAGAGAACAAGTAGAGGTAATATTTGACTTCCACTGATTTCCATCAAATCTAGTGCCATATGGTACTTCCATATGTCATAGACTTTTGGTCATGCTCTTCTTGAAAAATCAAAATATCAATAAGCAACAGTTAGGGGGAAGGGATGGATTCTGTGTATGTGCCAGAAAAACTCTACCTGGGAAGAGTCTCTTAGCCATGACTAATAGACAGAAATATTGGTTGGCAGGTCAAAATGAATGTAAAATCCTGTTAAATTTGACAAGGAGCACCGAGATACATGACCTGAGCAGCAGAAAAGGAGGCCTGTGATTGGTAGAACCAGGACAATGATCTTCCAGTGATTTTTAGGGCAACTGGTGAGCAGATAGCCATGTTTTTGACAATAATCATCCTTCTGAAGTTTAAACTACCCACCACACATGTCACCTTTAGAGGACAAGGGAAGACAAAGTGCCCAAAGTGATCAAGTGCAACATGGGTGATATCCATCAACATGGCTAAGTGTTAGTGTTCACAGAAGAAATGAGAATGGTGACACCATCCTCCCTCAAGAGCATGGTGATGGCTGAATAATGTGCTTCCTTCCTCTTATTGCAAACATAGAAAAAGAAGTCTCTGTATCCAAGAAAGTGGCATTCATACTAATTTTTTTATTCAAGTGGGCTAGTACTGTAGGAATGGAGGCTGCAACTGCTTTTTGATATCTCCCATATCCCTCCAGTGCTCAAAGAAGCTCCAGAAGAATTTAATTTATGAATTTTGGTCAAACTAAGCGGATGGGTTTCAATATGTTAAAAATATATATAAAAATGTGATTAAGAACACCACTTTGTTTCAAAAATTGTTAATTTAAAAACCTATGTATTTTTAAAATATGCTTCAATTAATTTTAGAAGATCATGGTCTATAATGGTCCTATAACAGTCTTAGTCTGTGCTTACACTTGATAGTGAGAAGGCTCCCCCTCACAGCAGAATTACTTTTCATACCAGTCTTTCCAAGAAACCACAACCCTAAGCCTTTCCTTTTGATTCAAATACTTCTCTTTTTTTTTTTGCTCAGTCATCAAACCAAGAGGAAAATCCACCTTCTGTTATCAATTCCACACAGATGGTGGGAGCAAATGATGACCCGCTGTATGAGAACATTTGCCTTCGGTGATGTTGACTACACTGATCCAACTCTTCATGCCTCTTTTCTACCCTTTCTGGCGATCAGGTACTGTCACTCAAACGAAGTGCTTTCCCACACCAGAAGCAGTTTCTGAAATGCTGTTCAGCTGTTGCTCCAGTGGTATCACTTTTATTTACAGGCTTCCTTTTGACGTAAGTGCCAAATCCATAACATACCGGCAGCACAGGCACTATTTGGTCCTAGTCCTAGGGAGAGTGCCATAAATTTAAGAGGAGCTATCCCCTGGCATGGCAGACATTTACCTTCATAGAAAATTTGTACCAAACAGGTCTGTGACAAATTGCTTTCCTCCTTCCCTTTTCTAGGATTATGAGTATAATAAAACAAACCCTGTGACGTTAATGGTCTAGTAATATTGGTTGAACTATTTGGATGCAAGCAGACACCACACCTGAGGTCATTTGTTCAAACGGGTATATTGGATTACAGGATTCTTTCTGCTTTTTTTGTTTTGCTTTGTTCTGCAGGACCCATTTGTATACTGAACAAAGCAGGAGCTTGATTAATAGAGCTATTCAGTACTTCAGCTCACTTTCATTGTCTTGTCAAACCGTATATTTTTAATTTCTTTTGTGACAAGAGCATTGTCACTTCTGCATCTTTTGGCACACTCTGAACTGTCTGAATGCATAATACATAGGTGTACATTTACTGTCACAGAAACCCGGTGCTGGGAGACCTTTGCTTTCTGTCTCTTTTTACAGGTGGGGAATCGAGAAATTAAACTGTCAGACTTATTGTATGGTCAGTTTTAGACAGATAGGATTTCTCCTTTTAGAGCACTTACATTGCACAAACCTGTTATACATGATAATTGCATAGTTCTGTAACAATGGATATGCTGGGCACATGATGACACTTGAACAAGTTCACATATTCTAGGCAAACTAGCAGTGCTAGGAGAGCCACAAAGGGCTGTGAGACTTGCATTATGTAAATGAGTGCTACCCCTTTCATAGTCCAGTGCCACATCATCTAGACATGACCTTTTGCTTTGAAGACCAGTCCCTAGCTCTTTAAGTCATGTGTTTGAGTGTTCAGTGCTTCTCTAAGTCTTACATCAGAAAATAGGGGGTATGAATTAAAGGATTTGTCTGCAGAGCAAAGTGAGCCTTGTTACCTGCTTGTGTGTTGTAAGCCTTTCCTTACTAGAGAGCTCTCTCTCACAGAAGCGTAACACAGGGGATTTGCAAGATTTCTCCCTTAAAAATGCATTTTCCCACTAAGAAAAGCATCATAATTTATGTATATTTCTTGAAGAAGCAGTCACCAGCAACAGTAAATTCTAAAGGATTACTCTTTCTCTCCATTTCAGTTACAAATGCCCTCTGTCTTCGTGTCTTCTCTTTTGTGTCCCATTTTGGGATGGTCTTTTTCTTCTGTTTTTCTTCTCTTGGTGACCCACCCCGTACTATTATTCTCCTCTCCTGCTTCTCTCAGCTGCATGCTCAGTGTTTGAAGGCTCCTGCTCTGCCAACACTTCATTCAACAGTCATGCCCAAACATATTAGACAGTAAATTAACATTTCACATTGCTACAGACTTGGGCAGAAAGCCCAGAGAGAATATTTTCTCTCTTAATGCCTACAAGATAAAAAACCAAAATGATCGAGTCTGCTGCAAATGGCACCTGAAAGCTGAGCTGATCTCTCTGATAAGGTGAGGTAGAATTAGTCCCACAGCAAACACAGGACTCAGAGAACAAATGAAGCCACACAGGGCACAAAAAGCTAATAGACCAGCCACAGGGATGATGAAAGCTTACAGTTGAACATCTGAAAACGCCTTACATCTCCCAATGAACACCAGGTATTTATTGTGAAACCTGGTCTGGATTTAAAGACGAGCATGTTTTAGCCGAAAAAAGATTACAAGTGCATGAAACCTTGAGGCTGGGTGTACTGTTTCTGCCAGAGAAACAGCTTGTGAGAGACTAGAAGGGTACATCTGAAGTTCCGAATCTCTTTGCCTTTTTTTCTTTCACTCAGCCAGCCTTACTTTCCTTAGCAGAAGAGAGAACAGATAGCACCTTTTCTGAAAGAATCCAACTTAAATATATCCATAAAGATTTTATATTCTGCAGTCTTTAGAAGGGTGTTTTGTACTATTAAGGTCTATGTATGAATATAATGTGGAACAAAGCCAAACATTGCAGAGGATGGAGGGGAGAAAGCAGCTTGCCAGCCACACCTGGCACTGCACTAATCAAACAGGAATAGGAACAAACTTAGCAGGTGAATCAGAGTGCAACAGGAGCACTGGGAACTCCCTTTGGGTGAAACCTCAAGAGATAGAAAGATGCCTGTTTATTGGCTCTCACTGTAGCCAAATTAGCAAAGCTGGGGCCCATTGGGAAAGAATAAATAGCGGCAGGTCAGCTCTTTGGAAAGAGAAAGGAGGCATTGACGGGCAAAAAAGCTGCAATTTGGGCTCTGTTTGTTACCTGTCAAACATATTTGCAGTTGATCAACACAGGCTGAAGCAGGACAATAAAAATGACTTTATAACCTGCTTCTCTTCTCAAAGAGAATGCCAGCAGGATGGTCTGGTCAGCAGGATGGTCTGGAGGATGGACTGAACACCAAAATCAGTGGTCCTAATCAATCTTCCTAGCATACATCCAACTTTATTTTGTTGATTTATTCTCATTTTAATTAATATCTAGTGTTAACAAGTGTTTAAAATGCATTACTGTTATTGCAAACTACTAGTCTAAGACTGGTAACAACTCTTCTGCCACTCTTTGTAGCAGCCCTTTGCTGAGCATAGCTAAGAGTCTGCTCGAATAATATTTGGTGTTCCAGCCACAACTTCTGCCACTTGTTCTCCTGTATCAATATACTCCTCAGGGACGGTCAAGGAACTTGCCAAAACTAGGCATTATCAGGAGCTTGTGGCAGTCTGTCTTGTGTCTGTGCCCTTGTCCTCTTTCCACATGCATGTGCTTCTCTCCACATCATTCACTGTCAAATACTTTCCTTGGTTAGTAGACCAGAAATTAAATTTCAGCAATGCAGAGAACTTCTTGGGGTGCAGGCAATGATCAACCTCTACTTGAGCCAGTGGATCACTCTGTTAATACACTCATGAAGAAAGTTAGTGAGAGAAAAAAGCCTGTTAAATGTGGGGAAAAAAAAGAAAGTGTTTGTAGCTGACAGCCTGCTAAGGATGAACTCAGAAGCTAAAGCTCTGGCAGTGCAATCTATTCCTAGTCCAGTCATGTGAAGGATGGTTGGACAAATCAAGCACACAAAAGCTGGAATTCTGAGAATCTTGGGCAATTCTCTGAAGTTTGGCATGACAGTAAAAAGCAGAAAATAGCCCCCTGACTCCTCTGTCAGGGCTACAGGCAGGTGGAGGCCTGTAATTTGAACTGCAGATCCCCAAACTCTACTTTCACACAGGGCACCTCCATGAAGATTCAGACTCCTTTCCCAAACAAAGTTGTCCATCATGCCCTGTGTTAGGTACTCAGAAGCAACACCAAAGCCTGTGCTTGGTGCTTTGCCTTGAGAGGATCCTCAGCCAAGATGTTCTGACAGACCAGTCACCTCGGGACAAGAGACATACACTTTCTGCAGGAAACATGAGAATGGTCCCATCCACACCTAATGCTTGCCTGGCTGTGGGGTCAAGCAGAGCCTCAGCACATGTTTAGACACTCCACTAGCCACTGGTGAGGGTTTTCATACCTATTAAAACTCAACCTAGCTGGGGTATCTGCTCTTTGTTACACTCCCATGCTTCATCCCTAGACAGTCACCTTCTTCTCACAGGCTCTGCACGTGTAACATGGTTTCTCGTGTTCTACTTTTATGAGTAGTCAACAAGGAGGAGATGCATTGGAACTGTTGCATGCAAGAAATAAATCTCACATAGCAAGTATCACTTGACCTAGATCAAATCCAGCACTGGCCTTTATAATGAGACCAAATTGAGGTCATATCATTACAGGTGTGTTTTAGGGTATCAACATCTACCTCCACCTCCCCACAGGCTTGATGGGCTGTCCCCATGCAAAAATCTCTTCCAAATCAGCCTTGTAGGGTCATATCTGACTTCCAGCCTAAATTTTACTGAAGGTTACCTCAGTTTTTGGAACCTCATCAGCATCCATCCCTAACCTCTAACCCTCCTGCAGCTGTAAGCTGTTAGGCATTTGCTTGGCATCACAATGGGGTGATTCTTTCCCTTGAGCTAAAAGCGCCAGAGAAGAGAACTTTGCATGCCAATGAGTTTTAAAGCAGCCATTCATCTGGTGTACTGAGCCAGGAAGAGAGGAAACAAGAGCTCAGGGGTCCTTAGAAGGGGATGGTGCAGCAAGAGGTGGCTAGAGGAGAGGGAGGATGAGGGTGAAGGAAGACTGGGAGGAGAAAGGAGAGGGCAGTCAAGTGGAAAGTAAGGAGGCTCATGGCACTTATGGATTTATGACTGTGATATGGGTGACAGCTGTGATTTTATGAAGCATATGAAAGGATTGACACGCTTTTTAGGCATTTGGAGCCTTTGCCACTGCTGTGTGATAAGAAAAATGCAGCTGCAAGAAGGCATATGGCTCAGATAAGAAGAAGCTAATAAACATATGGATGAGGTTTAAACCCAGACAGATCAAAGGAATGTATTTGGCTATGCTTGTAACAAAGGTTTTATCCTTGCCCTGCTATTTCTCCTCAGACAGGAAACTCATCCTTGAGTCCCAGGGCAGTTCAGCCTTTTTCTCTGGATCTCCAGACAGCACTTTACGAATGTGTAAAAGGAAAACCAATCTCCTGACTTACACTTGCTCCCAGCACAGCACTCTGGTTTCTCTCAGCTTTTCACTCCCCAGCACTACCTCCTCAGTCCTTTATAGCTGCACCTACTCCAAGCAGCAGTTCCATCCACTGTCAGCCCCTGCACCCCTGGATCAGGCCATGAAGCTCCAGACCTGTAGCCCTAGGGTAAGGAAGGGAGATGCACTTGGGTCTTACCCTTCTCCAGGAGAAAGTTCAGGACCTTTGCACATAGATGGATGCACTGACCTAGACAAGCTGCCTGCAAAGCTGCTAACACCTGCACCCACCAGCGCCAATAAATAAAAGCACCAATAAAATAAAAGCCACGATCATTCTCTGCTGCAGCCCTTCACTCCACAGCTGAGACTGCCAGGACTTGATTCACCAGGTGTTTTTCTTCTGCATGTTGCTCAGAATTTGTCAATATTCCTTTTTAGCTGGCTTAGCCCTCTGCAGAGAAGGTCTTGCCCTTGGAACCACAGACCTTTCCCCACCCAACCACTGATTGCCATCATCTACCTCAGCTGCAGGGCCTCTGTTAAAGGGAGAGCTGCCTAAACCTCAGAAGTGACCTATCTATCTTGAAGGAGCTCAGCAGATCACTCTGTGCTTGTTTGGTCAGGTTTTATCCAGTAAAGTTAGCAGACATGTTTAGCTAAAAGAAAATTACATCTTAGAGATACCATTGAGTGTGATTTGCAGCCAGGACTTGGTCCATTGAGGAATAAATACTTCTCCTTTAAAGTAATATCTACTTTATCTATTGCAAAAAAAATACAGCTGTGTTTACTCTCTGATGGTATTTGCCCAACAGACAATTTTGTCTAGTTTTGAAAACACATCAAGCCACACAAAAGAGCTGTCAGATTCTTACTGAGCTGATGATTCCTTTTGTACCCTCATTTTCCTTATCTTGGGATCCAGGGTCTCTTTAATTATTTTAAAATGAACTGCTGCATCTTATCTCTTTTACAGTATTTTATCCCCTGTTCAATCTTGCATCTCTTCCTTATTCACAGCATTAAAAGAATTTTGATTCTTCTGCTTTGATTATTAGTGTTTTAGCTCACTGCTTCTTAAATTGGGGAAATTTTAAATAAAAAATAAAATATATTCAGCTTTCCTATTCTGGTTTTCTGGTGCGACAGTCCTTCCTGGTGCTCAGCAAACTTTTCTCTTGTGCTGGATGATGAAACACCAAGTCTTACACTTTGCCTGGAGGGCACCTGCTGTTTGATGCTGGAGAAGAAGAAATCCTGGAAACTAGAAAGGTGATAAACAAACTCACCTGCATTATCTGCATTACTCCACTTCTTCTGCCACATTAACTACTGGTCTAACATCATGACTACCATGCTCCTTTCTGCCAGCCCTAAGACCATGGCTCTTTCCACCCTGCTTGACACAGTTTAGGTTAATAACATCTGTTTAGACACAATACATTTCTGCATGGAGTTTGCAGTCTCCAGGCTGTTCTTTATACCAAAGAAATACAGTATTTCACAGCTGCACTCTGTTCTGAAGGAAGGAGTGAATATGCCCATCAGTGTACACCACTATACCTATCAGTGAACATCACTGTCACAGGGCTTGGGTATGGTCTGGAAAGTCAGCACAAACACCAACGGGACCGCCATTTAGTATAAAAATTTAAGAACTCTTGCTGTGAGTGGCATGAAGAGACTGTGGACCTTTTATAGATGTTTGAAGTTTTTATGAGATATCCATACAAGCCTCCCTCGCCCCTTGGCATCTGAATATTCTTATATTTCCAAGGCTTTCACCTGCTATCCCCATATTTGACATAGTGGACTCTGTGGTGGCAGCATTGTGGACAACCAGCAGTGGCAGCCACTTGACTGTCACTGTTGCTGTTTGGGATAGGAAAAACCTGCTGCTCCAGGTGGAGCTGTCTGTTAGGACCTGAGGGCCATGTCCAAAGCTGATTTTGGCATGTAGCTTTTTAGGAAGCAGGCAGGTGGTCTAGAAAGGTGAGTGATAGAGCTCTGTGTGAGAGAGGTGGAATTGTGACACTTAGAAGTCAGCTTTTCTTTAAGATTATTTTCAGTGTGTGCTCTTGAGGCACCATCCCTGGAGACATTGAAGGCCAGGCTTGATGAACCTCTGAGCAACCTGTTCTAGTGCAAGATGTCCTTGCTCACTGCAGGGAGTTTGGACTATATGACCTTCAAAGGCCTCTTCCAACCCAAAACATTCTATAAGTCTATGGTTCTATAATTCTTATTCACAAAAATCAAAGCCTGATCTATATAATTTAGTCCCACTATAGCATGGACAAATATAGATAAATGCATAGGCAGCTACATTTCTATTCAGCACAACACATGCTTCTAGTGATCAATAAAATACAAATTGGAAAAACAAGGACTGAATAAAATAGGCTTTTAGCATTTTGATTATCACAGGCAACCCCTTGCCACAGTGCCCAAATTAGAATCTTACATTTTATGAGTGTGCCTCTAAGGGGTTATTTATTTTATATTTTATCATACCACATGTAAAATTAAAAAATATTCAATTTAGAATTGCATGAACAAGTGCACAAGTGCAAGATGGTAGGTAAAAGCTGGGATGTGCAGCTGCAGAGTAGAAGTGGACTAAGCATATGGATTAGTAAGCAGCTAGAACGTGACACTAGATGACCAGCTGCACTTAGATGAACATTAAAATAATTAAAAGTGGTTCAAAGTGTGGTGTACAGCACCCAGCAAAGCAATCAGAGCTGCACACTGGAGCACTGAACAGCAGCTGGCATCAGAGCAGAAGCTGAAATGAAAGCTGACAGTGGAACAAATGTTGGTCGGTAAAACACAGGCTGATTATATACCAGTTAGCATTGATTTGGATGCCAAGAATAACAGCAGGCACTGGAACAGAGTGGGGGAGAGCGAGGCACTGAGAAAGAGCTCGGCACAACACAGCAGGAGATGATTAAACAAACAAACAACCAAACAACTGCTACCCCAAGGAGGAAATAATTAAAGCAGTATGAGTGGGGAGCTTCAGTTGCCTTCCAAAGGGAGCAAATTCTGTGGTGAGCTGGCAGACCTGGAAAGCCAGCAAATGACAATGTTAAATTACTGGGGGAAAATGAGTGGGTGTTACCTGTTAGTCAGCATATGTTTGATCTTGATGAGAAAATGGGTATAAGCACTTTTATTAACAACTGTGGCAAGGAAATAGGCTGGTGTGGAAGGAGGTTTGATTTCTGGACCATCTGCCATGCTGCCTGCCAGGCAATGGTGAGGCAGGCAGCCACCAGCAATCCTGTGACAGTGTCCCTTCTCACAGGCAAGGGGAGGTGAGACCTGTTCATTCATAGGTCTCACATGCAAGAGAGTCTCATTCAGCTTTTGTGCACTGGCATTTGGGTTCAGGGACCCATTGGAAGTTGTCATGTGAATAAAAGGTGCTGTTCTCCTGGGGAGCAGCTTGTTCAGGCTCTGTGTGGCCATCAGGAGAAAGGGGAGGCTAACAAGAAACACCCAATGGGTTAAACCATGTCAGATCTTGTATTTCACGCTACACAGAGCCAAGGTTTCTGTGTTCATCAAGATATTTCCTTTTACTTTCATCAACGTAAGGCAAGTACTCTTTGCCTCCTTTGTTACATTTTATTTTAGGCAGATCGTATTCACTGAAAAAGACCAGAAAAAGTGACCACAGAAATAGGTGTTGTGTGAGACAATGCAGATAGGATACAGGAACAACCACCAACCATGACCGAGAGACAAAGAGCAATTTTAATCTCGATACCTCACAGGCTGGGGAATCTCTGCAGCAACATCCGGGCAGAGACGGGCAAGCAGGGAGCACAGGCACTGCCAGCAAGAGCCCTTGTTATCGAGCAGGTCAGAGGGTGAGGGCACACTGACTCCCTGTTCTTGCTGGCATTGGAAAAGTTCAAACAGACTTTGGTTTCCTCACTGTGCTTTGATCTTACATAACAGGGCAACCAAGCAGTTAAATACTGTGCCCCTGAGTCCATCACAAACTTATGGAGGTTCAGGTGTTCTACTTGCAAGCATGCAAGACTGCAAGTAGATGTGATAGATGTGTTCTCCAGCACCTGAGGTCTAAGTTACTTGAGTGTATTTGCAATCCTGAATTCCCCTCACCAATCTTCCATTACTTTCCCACAGGTGGTTAATATGTACAAATGCATGCAGATGGCAAGTGCTGCTGAAGAGGTCATTCCAGTTGGTAGTACACAATGGTTGGCCTCACCTCTATGGAAGAATCTAGTACAGTGATCACAAGGATAATAGTTTATCAATACCTGAATGGAGCCTACAGAAAAGTTGAAGTAGGAATTTTTAATAGGGCACAGGATGGCAGGACTAGGAGTAATGGATGCAAATTGCAAGAGGGGAGATTTAGTCTGGGTATAAGAAACAAGTCCTTTCCTGTAAGGGTGGTGAGACAGTTGCCCAGAGAGGCTGTGGATGCCCCCTCCCTGGAGCTGTTTTAAGGCCAGGCTGGACAAGGCATTGAGTAACCTGGTCTAGTAGGAGGTGTCTCTGCTCATGGCAGAGGGATTGGAACTAAATGTTCTTTAAGGTCCCTTCCAACCCAAATCATTCTATGATTCTATGATATGTTTGTAAAGATACGATGGACCTCAAGAGTTACTGAACAGTGAAAGGACATGGGTGAAGAGAACAGTATAAGAAGAACAATTGGTAGGGGTGTTACCACAAAATAGCGCAAATTGCAAATTAGCTCCATTCCCTTTCTTATGGTGCAAGATAAGGCCTGTGCTTAGTAAGGATGATTGTATTATTTCATAGGAAGAATTAGGTAGCCACATGAAATATGGTAGCAGCAAAGTGTGGCATAATTCACCTGGGGTCAAAGAAGAAGTTCTGTTGTCACAGGCTGAGATGGTACCAAGGGATGGTGGAGAGGAGGGTGATGTGGGTGCGCTGCGAAACCATCCTCTGCTGCTGCTTGACCTTCTGCACTCAACAGCCAGGGTGACCGTGATAGCAGATCCCAGAAGGGTCAGGTGAAACTTTTTCCACAGCAGCAGGAAAGGCTCTGGCACTGGCTAAGGCACTGCAACAGCCTCAATGAGGTATCAGTGTGCCCTTCTCATCACCTGCCCCTTTCACAAGAGTCAGGAAAAGAAGCACTCAGAAACAAGAGATTATTCTTTCTGCTTCTTAATGGTAGATTAAATAGCCTGTTTTGTGTAGTTGTGCTTACAGAATACTGAGAGAGGGTTGTATTACATTTAAGAAATGAATGCAGGAAGTGAGGGGAATTATTTCCATTCAGATAAAAGCTGCTACAAGATCAACCAAGTGTACCCAAACCTTAAAAGAATTTGGGTTGGAAAGAGGGTGAAGATGTTTGACATAAAGTGCCAGAGCAGCCTCTGAACAGGAATGCTAGAAGGTATCTGTAAGTTATAACACTGGATTAAGTTACAGAAGAGATTGTGTGAACACAGGAATGGTTCTTAGGTTTGGAATCAATACAGGTTCTCAGGTCTGTATTACTATTCAGAGTTCTAGTTGTAAGGAGACCTAGTCACATTTGTTTGTGACACTAGATTTAGCCATTCAGTCCTATGCTAGGCCAGCTTCCTGGTTATTCCCATGTTTCAGGATAGATCTTCTCTTTCTTGCTGTTCATTTTGATTTAGGTTTTTACTTTTCCTTAGGGTACTGCAGCTGTTACAGGTGGCAACTGGATGTTGGTTCAGGTGCATGGATACCTCAGTAACAGAGACTCCACTTTTAGGCACCCTACCAGCTAGTGTCCCCTGACTCTAGAGCAGTCCAGGTCAGCTGAGACAATTTTACTTGCTTTTTTTCTATGAAATTTTAAGTTGCATTATAAATAATGAAAGAAGATTCCTGTTTGGCAGCTGACTGAGCATAAAACTGAAGGAAAGAATATAATGAAGAAAGGCATTGCAGCGCTACAAAGAAATCCTCACAACTGATGGACTTTTTCCTCCGACCTGGCCTGAGTCTAGTTCTGCAAACATGTCTGCAAATGAGTATGTCTGGCTTGCAAGGAACACTCTGATATTGAGGAAAATATAACCTCAGAAACAATGAGCATTTGTAAAGTTGGGCTTTGGTCTGTACCCTTCCCAAGCTCACCCAGGCTTTTTTTTTTCAATTACAATATCTATTAAATCACAACAAATAGAAAACACTGCATATAAATAAACCAAGAAGCAACAACCCATTTAAATATAGCCAAAGGAGCTGGTATTTTTTATCTAGGAATATTTCCCAGCTGCTAATCTGCACAAGCTTGAAGTCTGTTTGACGCATTACGAGTACTGTTCATGCAAAACCAGTCTTGCCCAGCCATCAAACACAATGAATGCATTTAGACCAAACCATTTAACAGCAGCGTTTCTCCAAGAACCAAGTTCTGCCGTGGCTTTATGACATGCCTACCACCAATATGATGTCTAACTCTCTATTTGGTTTGAGTTTGTCCAGTACCTCCCAGCCCGTCACAAATATTTTCCTGCAATCCATTTAGCATCATATTGAAGAACTGTTAATGCTGCTTGTGTGCAGCATTAATGCTTGGATGCAAAATAGGCAAAACTTCCATGAGAGTTTGCACTGTGACTGCTATGTGGTGCCAACAATACGAATTGAATTTATGCAAGAGACAAACAAAAATTTGTATCCCAGCTCAGAGTTCACTCCTGCTTCCTCATCATCCATCAGAAATCTGTTCATCATTAAAGAGATGAATTTGGCCTCTTAGGATAGAGGGAGAAGTCATAGGTCTCACACTTCTGATTCTCTTATGAACTCTCTTTCAATATATTACTCTCTGGTAAAAAGGTAATTCAAATATGAAGGAGATAGAATCTGGCTGCATTTCTACAGTGGGACAGAGCCATGATCAATAAGCAGCAGGGTTTATAAAATCCATAAACAAGATAAAATTGGTTCCTTTTGAGACAGGTGCAAAGTTACTGGCTGAAACTGGAGCAATAACTGCTTGTTTTATTCAACAGAGTTTATATCAACAGAGTTTTCTACTTATTTTATATCTCATACTTCATGAGATCATGAGATATAAACATCTCTAAAAATAATTTCAAAGCATTAAAGAAGGGTGGTAACCCTATGGTTGCAGGATGACTGCAAAGCATAACAGCAATAGCAAAGCAGAAAACCAGCAGAAGCAAGTGGTTGTGTTAGCTATCTTCCCTGGTCATTCTGGTCCATATGCATCCCCTCATTTCTTGGGATGCAGCAAAAGGACCTAGCTGAACTGGGGTTCTGTGCTTTCCTACTTCTCTGCTCTGGCTTTCACCTCTGGGAATTTCTCACAGGCTTAGGTTTTGCAGCTTGGGATGAAAGTCCTGGCTAACTGTTTAACCAGTGGATCTATTTTTGTTCAAGCATTCAGCATCAGTCTCCTGTCTGCATACAGATCAATACATCTTTCTGTTTAGTCACCAAATTCAAAATTAAGGGCATTCAGAACTAAAACCATTGGAAAAACTATTGATGTTTTGAGATTAGTTTTTGTTTCAATGCATAAAATGCATAAGAAAAAAATTAAACCCTGTTAGCCTCCTTTGTGAGCAAATGAGGTAGCAATACCTGCACCATCAAAATAATCAGTAACCTGGCAGATACTTACATGTTTTTGGATTGCTTAGAGTTGGGTTCTCGGTGCCTGACCCAGGACTTTGTGCTACTCTGTACACCAGAGTTAGGACTCTTGCCTCATCTCTATGAGCAAACTGCAGCCTCAGCTCCATATAAATCAAAACCAGCCCTCACTAGGAGGGGTCTCTTAATTTTTACAGCTTCATTAATTCCTACTTCTCTGTTTCTGTATGTTTCAAAGCCCACTAAAACTCAATGCAGAAAATTACATGTTAAGTAACTTCAAAAAACATCACCATCCCCTTTGATAATCCTCCCTCCTCTAAGTTACAGCAGGTGTAGGTCCTTCCCCAGGAGCTTGGGGAAAGCTTCTGCTTCTGCCCTGTCCAAGTACCACTTGCACCCTCTCCTTTACTGCCCATCTTTGCTACTTACCTTAGGCCTCAGAGCAGCTGTTCTCTCTCTTCCTTTCATCCCCTTGCCACTATCCCAGGATGCCCAATCTCCTCAAAGCTGGGGATGTTGCTTCCAAGCCTTCCCAGAGCAGAGACTACCTGCCTCCATGCCCTGCATGGGACTGGGCAGCCAGGGGATCCACACAGCTCATCAATGCCAGGTCAAGCTCCCTGGGAGGTGGAGTATGAAATAATCTCCTTCCTTCACATCAATTTTTTTCTTTTCTTTGAACATGCAGGAGGAATCTGAGTTGAATGGAGAGCAGATTTTAATTTTTGTACAATAAAGTTCAAACGAGACCTTATTACCCCATGCAAATAGGATTAAACTGCAAAAACAGCTAACTAAACATTTGGGAAACATAAACCCAAAGGTGATATAGTACTTTATTACTGGACATGAATACCTTTTGCATGTCCATTTAGAAATAATTTAGATGCCAGTTTCTAAGTAAATTTAACAAATCTTTGTCCCCAATCACGAAACCAGCCCACGAATGCAGAATTATTATTTGCTAATTCCCAATTAAACTGATACTGCAGTTTGCTTTCTCCTGTTTCTGTAAGCATGCTAATTCAATTTTGTCTATGTGTGGCTGAAACAGAAGCTTCACAGTTGTAGGATAACACACCATTACAGGTCAGAATAAAATTAGTCTCAATAACACCCCTAAGCACAGCGATGATGCAATTAAAATGAAAAATAAAATAATTATTGTAGATGAGCTATTAGTTTTTATAGTCTTTATGTTACTTTCAGAATGAACTTTGGCTGATGTACAGAGGGCGCAGCCAAGTGAATCACACAGTTCTTAAATGCCAGATGGTGGGACAAGTTTTAGGTGTAAACTGGTGGTGGCATCAGCTGAAGTTAATGTGTTGTGATGGGTGGGGATGGGACTTTCCCAGTGACTAGCTGTCCCTTCGCCTATTCCCATCACTGCTCCTCCTTAGGGCAGATGGTAACAGAGATCCTGTTCTCTTAATCTCACTTCACCCACTGCAAAAGTAGCCCATCAAGGTACTGATGAGCACCTGGACAGTGAACATTCATAAAAGGGGGAAGATAATTCAGAAGGCTGAGTGGGTTTAACAACATCAAAAAATCAGGCATTGAAAAAGTAAGTCCAGGTTCTTCATGATACTCTAGATGCTTGAACGTATAAAATGTATGCATGAAACTACAAGACCTCTAAGACCTTTAGAATTAGCACAAAATGAGTTTGGGGAGCTTTGAGCTTCCCAGGAGAGTGGGTTTCTCATTTTCTAAGGTAGAGGTTTCACTTTTCACTCTCCAGACAAGCTGGCCTTTAAAAAGGGCAACAGCCGCAGCTAAGGCAGTGCCCTGACTCACACTTGTATGGTGTCAGCAGTGATACTGATTTATATTTCTCCTGGATCTGAACACTTAGTGACCTTAGTTCAGAAAAACTCATTATAATGACAAGTATAACTCACTTTGGAAGCAAAGAGACCATCTACACTGCCAAACTGTATTAATGATTCATGATACAACCAAAGTAACAAAGACTTACAGATTATAGACAAATTGAGAAAAAGCATAATTCTCTTAAACTTCATTTCAGGTGACTTTTGGTGATGGCCTTCCTCCTTTCCCCTTCCTCTGGAAGCTTTTTCCTTTTAGTCCTAGCAACAAGCAGTGAAGCCTCATGAAAACTATGTTGTCACTTAGCAGTCTGCCAGGATGATATTGTCCTGTCGCTGGCTGTCAGCCTGTGCACCTGCTCCCAGACACACTGTCTCTCCTCATTACCTAAATCTGTCACTTGGCCCCAGCAGCCACACGTGAGGTAATCTCGCTGTCAGCTCAGGTAATGGCTCTGCCAAACTGGCATCATCACCAGCAAAGTAACTCTGCATCACAGCACTCATAATCAGTGGCAGCACAATGACCTTCAAAGGCAATTGGGACAAGAAATTCACAGTAAAAAGCAAGTAATTTAGGAAGCAATGAGACGGACAGAGTAGGTGTTAAGAATGACGCACATCAAGTGCTTGATATGCATTAATGAGCACATGAATTTGCAGAGAATGATTTCAAAAATTATTGTTTCTGTTTGAAACAAGCTATAAGAACATATCAAAAAAGTGTGTATCTAGGTGTTTCATGATACCTATTATAATAATGATGGTTACTAGAGGAACTCTACATAGAGAACAGAAACCCTGTTTTTTTCTACTGATGCACACCTAGAATAAAACTGCTTCCAGCTGTAGTAACTTCCTTTTGCTTCAGCAGAAAGCAGAATGTAGAATGAACAATGAACAACAGCAGGAACAGCATTAGGATAGTAGTGTTTTCAGCAATTCACAGTTATTCTCAGTACACTTCTGATGACTATTTAAAAAGCAAATGTTAGTGCGGATTGGCAAGGTTTAGCACCAGCTGACAGGTTTGGTCCTCCCAGACACCAACAATCACCAAGTAACAGTGCATAAAAGGACTTCCCCTGTTTTTCTTCCCTTTTTCAAAAGACCATCCCACACAGTGACACTTAGTACTACCCCACCTGGTTACTGCAAAGCGCTTAACTACAAACAGCTTTGTGGGAAAGCAAGAGGTCATCTTCATTTGATCTTGTGCAAGACAGCCTCTTACTGACCACAGAGAGCATGCACATCTGTGTAGCACTTCTTCCATACAGCATTTCTACACTGACTTTCCATACCTTCTTAATACACCCAACTAGTTAACTTTTGTAGTGCTGGTATTAAAGGTACAAACCACCCAAGTCTCTGAAACTACCTACTCAGAAAATTCCTCATGTAAACATTCAGCAAGTCTTGTATTCATCCTTACTAGGTGCAACTGGTGATACTTTGGAAGAAATTCTTAGGGATGAGGACACATTCTCAAAGTGACAAGTGTGGCTTTTGCTCAGCTCTAAGATGAAAACTCAAGTGGATGATTCTCCCAGCACAACTGAATGGCCTGTCGGTTCTTTCCCTTGAGACAGTAATAAAACATATTTATATTTAACGACTGAAGGACAAAGATAAGATGGCAAATGTCAGATATAGCAGAGCAATAAAGCTATTAACGAGATATATACCTGGATCAAGTGAAGACAGGAGAGGGAGCATCAGACCGAAACACTTCTGCATACAAATAATTTGCTCACATTTGTAATTCTCTCTTGCAGCTTCTGTCTGAGCACTGCTGTTTATGATCCATGCTCTCTATTTGTGTTTACATGGACCCACTTGTGAGTTTGCCTCTGGGAAAGATACACACTTTATACAAGTTCTTACATGATAATCTTTCTCCTGAGCTGGACTCCAGTTTTAACTGCTGTAATTTTCTGTTTTATCTTCATATGAAGATGCAAAAGCTGTAGGAAATGAAGGCCATTATTTCTACCACTAGTAATGATAATTTGGAATAACAGTTTTTCATATTTTCTCAAATACTGGTTATGAAGACAAGATAAATGTTATGCCACAATTCTTTATTTGCTACAATCAGTATCTGAAACAAGCACACTTCAAAATGCCTTTTTTCTGTAGTAATCATCAGCACAATACTAAGCAAGGATAGGGAACACAATCTTGCAATAATTGCCCCTCTTTGAGTTGAGGAAGGGTAACTAAAGGATGCAGAGTCTTACCAGACACAGCCAGCCTGTGCACACTCACACACCACTGAACAAAATACACCCCACCTCCTAGTGCAGGCAGACAAAAGCCATATTTTTTATTTAAGTTTAAAATATGAAATACTCACCTACATCACAGTATACTGCTTAGTTTATCGCTTCTGCTTTGAATTCTGTGCTTTTATTTAATGTGTCTATATTTTGCAAATTAACTTTGTACATCAGTCAGCGTCTGTGCATATTCTTTAGAGCTAAATGTTACACTGAAATGAAAACTTGAATTTAGAAGGTACTGAAAACAATCAATAAAATTCCACTGAAAAAAACCTGTATAAATTTTTTGTGTAGTACAGTACTATTATTTTTACATCAGTGTCCTTTTAATGCCATAGTTTACAATTATTCCCTGTATAAATAGAAGCCTAGGGAAAATAATTAGCTAAAATGCCATTCCTAAGTCTGTTAAATTCTGGTGATTTATGATATATGTACAGTATATAAATATATTTTTATATATATGTACATATATATCAGTTAACATTCATTATAAATAGAACTCTGTTAACTTAAGCTGTATAAAAATAGCCACTTTCCTGGGAACATGCAAACACAGTATATTCTCACCTAATCTATAAAATTCAAAACAACCAAAACTTTTAGCTCTGTTTTTCTATAAATATAAATTTTAATTGAAGACTTTCTGCTGATTTAACCATAAAGTAACTTTCCCCAATAAAGATATAAAATCTGTTTGATGCTAGCTACAATTAAGCTCAAACACAGTATATTTTGGGTTCTTTCAAGTATTTTTCCCATGTGCACTAAATGTAGACAAACTGCAATTTTTTTTCTTTTACAGTAAAACATTGATAAGCCCTAAATACTAAAAGCCAAATTATAGGCAACCTGGCATGCTTGCACTGCGGGGAAAAGGCTCTCCTCTACACTATTCCTATGTGGAGGCTGTCCTAATATGGCTATTTGTGCTCCAGATCTTTTGTTTTTTACAAAGCATTATCCAGATTCCCATATTGTAGATTCTTAAGGCCTGAAGAGAGAGTACTCCAACTCTTTCTCATCTCCTGCTCACTGGAATTAACACAGTGACTGGCAGCCACTGCTGTTAGAGCCAAAGAGGTTCCAGCTTCAGAAATTGAGTGAGATCTTGTCTTTTTAGTGACTTCTCCCAAGGGGAAAAAATTCAGTTCCATCTGAATCAAATATGACATTTTTCCTTTTTTCTTGCCATATGAAAAACTGAAAAATTGTTTTGCCCTGAAACATTCCCTTCTCCTCCAAAATCCTCTACTAGTTTCAAAAGCAAACAAGGGAGCTGTGTTCAAAAACGGTACTTTCTCTTCCTTCACTTACCCATCCATTCAGCAGATAGCACACACTGGTTTGGACTGTGGAAGAAACAGCACCGATTCCTTCTGCTGAACAGATTTCAAGTATCTAGTAGAAGAATGCTACACTGTGCCAATGGTGGCATATGCTGAATTTCAGTTCTCTTTGTAGAATCCATTCCACAAAAATAAAAAACCCACTCCTACCTGTTTCAGAGGACTGAAATGCAGCTGTCTCCCTTCCCTACAGCCCCATTGCACCGAGCACATTAAATTGCTCTTGTTACCTCTGACAGTTTAGAAAAGAGTTTCACGGGAAAACAAACAGCATGGAAGACTCAAGGCACACTCTCTCCAGGACAACATTTTTCTTCTGACTGGAGGACCTTTTAAGGAAGTAGGAAATTTGAATGCAAATGGTACAGCCAGAGGAGGAACTGGAGCCTTGTTTTTTAATTCCTAGAATCGCTGCATAATAGAGGGATGATCTAGATACTCCCCACTCCAATAGATATTGCTCTAGAAATGTTTTCCATATAAAGTTATTTGCTGTGTTTGGATTAAATCTGTGACTAAACTTCTGCCAAAAGTCCACATCCAAAAATATACTCTGTCACCCAGATGCAAAACAGGGAGTGCATCTGGTTGAGCTGGATGCCAGTAAAAGCCTACACTTTCTAAAGATACTGGATGAAGTTGCTTGTGCAAGCCTTTCTCTCTGGCACATCTGAATGTGGTACACCTAACTCCTTACCCTTCAAGGAAAATGGCCTAATGTTCCCAGTTATATCCTACAATTTTTTCCTTTTCCCAGGGTGGCTCCCACATTTTTCACAGAAGTCTTTTCTATGTCAGCAGTGATGAATCCTTGTTAAAGGAGCACAGTCTTCCAGATTTTGCATTTTTGGAAAAAAAAAAATGAGGTGTTTTATTTGTTATGTCAAATAGCATAAATGCACCAAAAGAATAGTATAGATACCCGTATATTAATTGTTTAGAGAGCTGTCATTGGAAGTTGGGGACTGGGAAGTCACAAAAGGCTCATTTGCCTTCTGGTCGTCCTTCATGGAGGCTGCTTGGTCTGAGATGGAAGAGAAGGAGAGCTGGTCATGTTCCATTATATGCACTTGGTCCTCTTCCTTGTCCTTCTTCACATAAAACAGCTTCCTAAACTTTTTGAGCTCATGGAGTTCACAGAAAGTCTCAAGAACCACCAACATGGCTATAAGGCCCAGCAACAGATAACCT
Organism: Turnix velox; assembly: GCA_013400935.1. Taxonomy (NCBI): domain Eukaryota; kingdom Metazoa; phylum Chordata; class Aves; order Charadriiformes; family Turnicidae; genus Turnix; species Turnix velox. The sequence goes on from VZTY01017769.1 coordinate 180,902, forward strand.
GGGTACATAAAGAGAAGGCATTTTAGTTATTAGTAAACATGACCCAGTTTCAGAGCTTTTCAACCCACTCTGGGTTGTCAAATCCTTTTTTTCCTTTTCATTCCACAGTCAACAAGAATCTCACATACTCCATAAACTAATCCTAGTGGCTCTATTGCTGTTACAACTGCACAAGACAAAAATATGTAAAGGTATTAAATGAAACAGAAACCCACTATTTACTACATGCACACTACCCCACTCATGATCATCAAGATTAGGTGCTCTGCAAAAGACACTTTTCCTTACTATTCCTATATGTTACAAATAGAGGTAAAAATATGACAGCTTAATATGGGTATTTATTGGTTGTATCAGTTTAACAGAAAAAATCACGTTTCATTAAAAAAAAATTGAATTAATGTTCCTTTAAAATTATAAGATAACCAACATCCTGATACGAGCAGCTAGAAATCACTATAAAACTCTAAGATCTTAATGAAAAATTACTGTAAAATTATTAGTGACATATTAAAAATCTGACAAAGTTGCTACATCTGTTGACATCTTGAATATTATTTGTGGTGTTTTATTAACATACAGAAAGTATCCAAACTTGAAGTGTTGCTTAAATGGTATTACTGATGACTTTGGTGGAGTACTGACTCCAATTTTTAAAGGTAATAGTCAAATCTCACAGAATAGACTTTTGGAAATAGAGCTTTGTACAGTTAACAGCTCTCAGTACCGTGATTTTTTCCCCTCTTCAAATAATATGCTTCTAGAATTAGAAAAAGGGGTTAAAATGAGCATTTCTTAAGCTCAATGTTTCATTAATTCCCTGCTACTGCTACAATTTAATAAGGAGCACTGACTACTTGAATATTTTATCATTTCTATGAGTAAATCAAGGAGAAGCTAAGTGTATAATTATCAGTATAACATGCTCATCCAAAGGCTGAACATTAAGTATGACGAAAGATCAACACAGATTAATTATTACTGTTTACTTGTGGTCAATTTTCTGTTACCTAAAGGCATAAATATTTCATCACTGGTAAGAGATTATTCACTGGTTTTCCTGCCTTCTGGTTCCTACCAAAAGCACCATGAAAGCAATAGTACAATAGCAGGTACTGATCTAAATCAGCACTACTGCTAAAACTTATGGATTGTTTTTAAGCTTTATCTCATGAGATCAAATGGGAACTATGCCTCAACACAAAAAGGAAGTAACAAAGCTGTGCCAATTAAAAGGCATCTATAAATCTACTCTGAGAACTTTGTAATTATCTCTGAAGCTCACTGTAGCTGATCACCACTTGATTTAGAATAGGACTTGTGTTCTCTTAAAAGGTCTTTGGAAGCCTGTGACACTCATGAAGCATTTTCTGATGTAGAACTCTCAAAACTTTCTTGAAGAAAATTCAGCAAGAGAAAACATTTTACGCATCTTGTTTAGTTCCTCAAATTGTACACATGAAGGGAAAAATAGAATTCAAAATTATGACTTCAAAAACTGTTGGAATTAAATATTTTAAGAACACAACTTAGGCTAAAAGCTAGTTTTTGCCTTTTAGTATTTCCTGCAATTTACTGTTCTAAATTTTGAAAAATGAAAATTTGAGCCATGTTTTTGTCTGGTTTTGAGTTTTCTAGCCAGCTTGAATTTTTACAAGACTTTTACTAGATGTGACTTTTTTCATTCATTTCATCATTGTGCATCCCCTGCAGAAGAGCAGGGTAATAATAATGGAAATCTATTGCACAGACTGAAGCCATATCAGAAACCAGAATGCTTCAAAACATGCCACTGGAGAATACCGCACTCAGCATCGATTCATTCAGAATGCCAACACAAGGACAATAATCTCAGCTCTACTTTGGTCAAATCACTGACGACTCTGCCTTTCTTCTGTGTCAAATGGAATGAAACTATTTAAATTCAACATTTGTGCTCTTGCTTTGCCATCATGTCAATTTACTTTCCTCTCTTTGACAGCTGGTATATCCTACTGCCAGCTTCAGCTATTTTCTGTTACAGCTAGAATCAAAAACTTCCCTAGTCTCTCTCATTTCCTGTTGCTCCTCAATTTGTCTCTGTCTACCTGTCACATCACTTTACCAGATGACCTTATATTACAAGGATCATCTTCCTTGTGTTACAAGGGTCTGTGATACACTGAAATCTTAGCCAAAAAATGCTCAGAACCATTTTCATGATAGTAATGCATGCACTTTTTTCCCCTACTATTAATAAAACGGTACATAGCACAATATAATTCTGGTTTTAGCTTTTTCTTAACTAAGAAAGATTTCTTCTTTGCACAACCACTTGCAAAGCTCAATTTGCTAGCTGACAGCTCACAAAGAAATCAACATCCACAGAATGTGATGTGAGGAGCAGGTAAGCCTGATTATTACTTTTTTTCAATGAAATGCTTTTTATTGATCTTGTTAGCTAGGCACTTACATGTAATTCCAACTTTATACAGCTCTCGGAATTTTTGATTATAGCCTTCTCCTGGCACGTAGTCACCGAGGCCAATGGTGCTCAGGGAAATGAAACAAAAGTAAAAAGATTCCAAAAAATTCCAGTCATCTTCCAGAACAGAAAATATTGCTGCTGGGATTAAGAAGAAGCACGAGACAGTGATGAAGCCAAGCACTACAGCATGGATGATTGCAACAATCTGCTTGGAGAAGCCCCAGCGAATGTGGAAATAAAGTACAGGCCTCCTGGTGACATACACAATGATGCGCTGTACCACTGCTGTCAGGAAAAGCAGGGTAAATGGGATCCCGATGACTGAGTAGATGATACAAAAGGCCTTTCCTCCATCAGATAAAGGCACTGTATGTCCATAACCTGCAACAAAGCAGAAGAGGCACAGGTTGAGCTAAAGCTAGAAGCTCAGGTACCAGTTTGATATTGGTTATATTATGGGAGAGAAAGAACTGCTTCACTGTTGCTAATTCTGAATTCTGCTATTTTGGACAAATGCTGCTCGAAGGTCTGTTTTAAGCATGCAAATAAAATTTAAGTACTAGCAATAACTAAGCAAACATAAATAAATAGTTTTGTATTTCAAAATTTTGAATGCAATTGTATAAATGCTTCTTTGGAAGGAGGAAGGAATGTTTAGTCAGGAACAGGAATTTATGCCAGAAAAGCTGTGTTTTATTCTGAGTTTTCCTTTTTGTTTATTTTACAAACTGATGTACCTACTTTTACCTGCCTTGGCAAATGAAATAATTTGTTCTTCAGAAAAATGTCCCTAGATCTACTTTGTGGCAAAACACTCTAACACCTTTTGGGGAAATAATTTTAATTACACAGAAGTATCCCAATCAGCATTCCATGGAATAGACTTAAAATCATAAAATAGTTTTGGTTCGAAGGGACCTTAAAGAACATCTAGTTCCAACCCCCCTACCATAGGTCCCTACCTATATCTACCTCCCACTAGATCAGGTTGCTCAGTGCCTTGTCCAGCCTGGCCTCAAATACCTCCAGAGAGGGGGCATCCACAGCCTCTCAGGGCAACCTGTTCTAGTGTCTCACCACCCTCACAGGAAAGAACGAGGTTATTATATCCAGACTAAATCTACCCTCTTGCAATTTGCATCTATTACACCTAGTCCTGTGCCCTATTAAAAAGTCCTACCCCTGCCTTTCTGTAGGCCCCCTTCAGATATTGATAAGCTACTATGAGGTCCCCCCTGAGCCTTCTCTTCTCCAGGCTGAACAACCCCAACTCCTTCAGCCTGTTCTCATAAGGATATTGCTCTAGCCCTTTTATCATCTTTGTGGCTCTCTTCTGGACCAGCTCCAACAGCTCAATGTCCTTTTTATGTTGAGGGCTCCAGAACTGGACACATTACTCCATGCTTCCATGCTTTTGCAAGGTGTTTGGATGATAATCCATCCAAGACATCTAAAAGCAGAACAAACATTTTCACAGCAAACCTCCTGGGATCTAACCACTACAACTGGATTTCTGTCTAGCTGTTTATGGTTGGGAAGTATCAGTAGGTATCTGTTTCTAGTGCAGGAATGCATCCACTGTTGTATAGGCTGACCACTGCCAGTAATCTTGGTTCCACAAATATGCACAATTACACTTGTACTCTGCAAACAGCTACTACTGCCAAAGGACAGTTTGTCAGACAGTCCGGTTTAAATGTAAATCATAGGCACAGAAAAGAACAGTAAATCCTGCATCAACCAGGAATGCATTCTTCTGTTTGCCAACAAAAAAGAAAAGGAAAAAAGAAATAGTATTTTGTTTTCATTGCATAATGGAAGAAGGAATTTCTTGAAATCTACTTTGGCCAGCCTTTATGCTGATATCAAACCAAGCAAGTGCGGACAGGTGCTAGTAATTCTCCAGCCCCAAATCTGTCTGCTCATTTGAGTTATTTTAGTGCTGTATAACATGGTATTTTCCAGAGCTACGGTGAGCAGCTATCTTGAGTAGCCCAGGCAGAGCTCAGTGAGTGTTGGGCTGTGCCCTTTCTCATCTCTGAATCAGGTTTGCTCAGCAGCACTGCACTGGCCAGACATTCCCCGGCTCCCTGCCTCTTCCTCTGTGAAACCTGCTGTTCTCTGAGTCCCTTCAGGTTTTACATAGCCACAAGAGATTTCCCCTCTACTTTAATTATTAGTAAAAGCAGTGCTATTTTAGGTTTTCCAGAGGAATCAGAATATGTTCTTTTTATTTAAGATGCATAGAGACAATGAAGGATGGGCAAGACCTCTTATTACAACATGCAAAGTTTTAAAGAAGAAATGCATGAGGTATAGTTTTCCATGTCAGCTAACCTGACAGGAAACTTCAGTTGTATTTGAATTTTAATGAACTTGTGAATAATTTACCCAAGCAAATTCTTTTGAACCCCAGAAAATCATACTAATTAATAGCTTTTTTTCTTTCTCACCTTCTGTTACTCTTTTTTGACATAGGAGAACCAGATCTACAAAGAGCATGGCAGACACAGCTAGATCAGATTTAGGAAGCTTCAGACAGTTTCTCACCTAGGGTTCTCCATCCCTATTAACACAGGACATTTGACTGGCATTGTTGACTGCCACTGAACTGACACTTCCTTGGCCCCGGCTATCAGAAGCCCAGGATCTTGCCCCTCGGAGGTATCTGGGGACCCCACTAGTGCAAGTTTCACAGAAACACAGAATGTCAGGGATTGGAAAGGACCTTGGAAGATCATCTTGTCCAATCCCCCTGCCAGAGCAGGAACACCTAGATCAGGTCACACAGGAATGTGTCCAGGCATGTTTTGAATGTTCCCAAAGAAGGAGACTCCACACCTCTCTGGGCAGCCTGTGCCAGTATTCTGTCACCTTCACTGTGAAGTTTTTTCTTATGTCGAATCTCCTTCCTATGTTCCAGCTTGGCCCCACTGCCCCTTGGTCCTATCACTGGAGGTCACTGAGAAGAGCCTGTCTCCATCCTCCTGACACTCACCCTTTACATATTTATAAACATTAATGAGGTCATCCCTCAGCCTCCTCCAAGCTAAAGAAACACAGCTCCCTCAGCCTTTCCTCAGAAGGGAGCCATCTTCGTGGCTCTGCACTGGACTCTCTCATGCAGTTCCCTGTTCTTCGTGGAACCATGACTGATTTTGCTGTATGTGTCACTTAACATTTTATCCATGCTCATTTTCAAATGCCTTTTTTTTTTTTTTGCCTAGTTGCCCTGTGGATCTTCCATCACCCTTACCACACTAAGTAAATTTGTATCTGCTACCTCCCTCTTTCTTGTAATTTATAAACACATTGAACTGCACAAGCCCCACCACAGGCCTCCAAGGACAACTCGTGACATTCCTCTAATTCAAGAACTAATAAATTTCTCCTACTGTTTTCTGTCTTTCCCTATCCCACATCCTTATTAGGACCAATACCAGTTGCTTAGGTTTTCTGAAAGGATTTTGTGACCGAAAATAAACTTCTAGTTTAGAAGAAAGAGGTATGTTTGAGTAGATTATAAAGTATCTGAAACTGACCCACATGACACGAACACAAAACTGCAAAGCTCTGTCATATCAAGATGCCTTCCCTAAAACAGAACTAGAGGCATGCCATTTGAATAAGACACAGATCAGACTAATCTACCTCATTCTATATAAACACCCTTAAAGAATGAATTCAGACTGGAAGAAAAGCAGAGAAGGTTACTGAAACCATCAGAGGACTAGAGATGATTTTACAAGAGGAAGATAAAAAGTGGTTGGCTTCCTTAGCACAGCTGAATGGAGACTGAAAAGAGATCTCCCAATTGATGCATCAGCACCCAAGTACTATCAAGGGAGAAATGCTTTAGATGAAGAATAATATTGCCACACAAACAAATAGCTTTGATGTAGCATGAATAACTTAGTCTAGAAATTAGAAACAGGTTTCTAAGCTACAGTTTTGGAGCAGCCATCCATTTTCAGTACTGGGGAAAGAGCCCAGCTATGCTTAAAATGGATCCTGATGAAGCTTGGTAACCTTAAAGATGGTGTAATCTCATGAGGCTATACACAACAAGCAGAAACTGAGGTTGCAAATCTAGAAAGGCCCTTGAGAGCTCCAGGTTCCTTAACTTATATTTGCTATGTACAAGTAATCCAAGATTTCACTAATTTGGATCCAAACATCTGTATCATGCATACAAAAAAATTAAAATCTGACACATTTGTCAGAGCAGATTGATGGTGATTTAATTCCAGCCTCTTTGCTGACCCAAGCAGCAATTGTCTCATTTCTTGGTGAGGAGGGGTGATGTTACCTCTCCAACACTTCTCTTCCTTCTGAAGGATAGAACTTATCCTTACTGCTACACAGTATGCACCCAGACAAAAAGCACAGAATGAGAAAGACTTTAATGGAGGAACACTTGCAACAAGGTTAATATTAAACCAGTACACAGACTAGCTTGCTTGGTTAACCCTTGCAGAAACTTTCCCAATTCACAGAATTATAGTTGAGGTACCTGAAGAAGATGCTACCTTTAAGGTCTGCTCTACTGTTGTAGTGAGGTTGTCACATCTTGTCACATCACTAAGGGATAGATGAGAGGACTGTGTATCCACTTCTCAGCTGCTAACAATTACAGGAACTGTAATATGAAAGAATGCTGACAGTTTCAGACTGTGGAGAGAATATATGCTTTACTCAACCAATATCAGTAAGACAATGGCATCTTCCTAAAGCAAAGGATGAACAATGTTTGTTTGCTCCTCAGAATATAGAGTCACTGCCTGAAGAATCAGAGCTAATGCAGTGACCATTTATGAGCCTTTGGCAAGTGGGGAAGAGAGATCTGTATTTTTTTCCCAGTATGTAATTGCTTATGTGACTTTTCCTAACAATATTTATAATCTTAGTTATCACTGTACAAATGTAATAAAATAAAAACAAATCCACAAACATAGTTGCATGTTAGAAGAGAGAAAATTATAGATCTGAGGCAGGGGATACTCCATGTCTGCCTTCACACACTTGTGCTTTATTGCCTCCCATCTCTGCTCCTGCACTGTGTACTTAGCTTCTTGTACTGGAACCTCTTCAGGGAAATGCCTTTCTTTAATTCCTCCATAAAGTACCTAGCACATGCTAGTCCTACATAAATAATAGATTATAAAATGTATGTCAATTTGCCCTTTCCTGTGGAAACTACCATGTTCTGAAGCAGTTCTTGTCATCCTAAGAAATTCTTTTTGTTATGAGAAAAAGATGCTCACATAAGGAGACTACTTATGGAGACATTTCTTTATTCTATTGAGGAAATTTGTTATAGGTGACTAGAATTAAACTGTCCATATCTGATAACTGTATTACTGATTACTAAGACAGACAAGTTTTACTGTATGCTGTATTGTCTTACCTATAATGCAAATGAGAGGTAACAATCATCCCTTTAAGAGCACTGACCTCTGAAAAGCCAAACTCTTAGATAAGCTGTCTGAACTCAGAAACAAAATCACACCAGAGATAAAAGCATATTATTCACTTGCAATCTGTTCATAGCTCACAGGTGCTATTCCTTCAAAGCTTCACAGAAAGACACATGCAAGACCAGCAGGATTTGTCAAACTAAATAAGATGAGCACTCCATCTACCATCCTTTTATGAAGTTCTTAATTTTTAAATGCAGTTATAGTTTTTATAGTGCGCTTTTTTTTTTTCTTAAGACAGATCATACAAAGGGCAAAATGCCACACAGCGTAGGTTCTGTTATGCAGATTTTTTCCTTAAAAGTCACTTACTTTCATATGACTCGGAGGATTTCTACTGTTACAAGTTTACATAAATATCCAAAATGTCTTCATCTATTCTGATATAATTTTGAATTTCATTGTAGTCTACAAAAGTGCTTATTTTGGAAAATAATTTAAAATGCTTCAATCTTTCTACATTGATCTTGGTGCTGTGAGTTATACAGGCCAATTATGCGTTCAATAAAATATTTACTCTTCCATTTGTAGCCTTTCAATTTAGTGTTTTGCTAGTGTTTTTTAGAAGTAATGCTTCTAAAAAGGCCTGGTCATTACTCCTCTATATTTTCAAGTAGTTTGTTTCTTTTGTGCAAGTTATTATTACTTGTTTTCTTTTCTGTCTCACCTGCGTCTAATTTCTTCCATTCCATCACTTTGTACAGAAATCTGCAGAATTGATCATTGTCCTCCGTTTTTATATTCCATCTCACTTCATTTTTCATAAGCTCACACCAATGTGCAAAAGCCTATGTCAAACCCAGCATCACATCCTGTAGAGGAAGAGTACAAGGAAGAGCATTTCACACTTCTCTTCTTCCCTGTGTTAGCTTAGAAATGGACAGTGTAATAGAGTGCACCCTCAGCAAGTTTGCAGATAACACCAAGCTGTGTGGTGCAGCTGACACACCAGAAGGAAGGGATGCCATCCAGAAAGACCTTGGCAGGCTTGAGAGTTGTGCCTATGCCCAAGGCCATGCCACTCTTGGGTGTCATGGGCTGGGGCAACCCCAAGCACAGAAACAGGCTGGGTGGAGAGTGGCTTGACTGAAGCCCTGAAGAGAAGGATTTGGGGGTGTCAGTGGATGAGAAACTCAACATGAGCTGCCAGTGTGCCCTTGCAGCCTAGAAGACTGACCAAGTCCTGGGCTGCATCAAGAGGAGTGTGACCAACAGGTCAAGAGAGGTGATTTCACCCCTCTACTCGGCTCTGGTGAGGCCCTATCTGGAGTATTGTGACCAGTTCTGGAGCCCTCAACATAAGAAGGACATTGAGCTGTTGAAGCAGGTCCAGCAACTCCCTTATGAGGGCAGGCTGAAGGAGTTGGGGTTGTTCAGCCTGGAGAAGAGAAAGCTCAGGGGGGACCTCATAGTAGCTTATCAATACCTGAAGGGGGCCTACAGAAAGGCAGGGGTAGGACGTTTTAGTAGGATATGTGAAAGCAGGACTAGGAAGAATGGATGTAAATTGGAAGAGGGGAGATTCAGGATAGATATAAGAAATAAATTCTTTATGGTGAGGGTCATGAGTCACTGGAACAGGTTGCCCAGAGAGGCTGTGGATGCCCCCTCTCTGGAAATGTTTAAGGCCAGGCTGGATAAGGCACTGAGCAACCTGATCTAGTGGAGGTGTCCTTGCCTATGGCAGGGGGGTCGGAACTAGATGACCTTTAAGGTCCCTTCCAACCCAAACTATTCTATGATTCTATGTTTTCCCTTTTCATCCTTCACAAAAGTTGAGCTTGTAAACACTCCCAGGAGCTGTCCATGACCGCTTTCATGGGCTGGTCTCATAAACGCAAACTACCATTGTTCCCTTAGGTCCCTGTAGCAATACCACCAGCCCTATGTAGAACCATAAAGCTAGCTCCTCAGGGCAGGGAGGGGAGTTACCTTCAGCTCACCTAGTGTTCTCCCCAACTCAATCCTTCAAATAGGCAGATTTGTAACACCCAACCTTAATGGGGCAGCACAACAAGATAAGCATCCTTTGCTGGTTTGAGTTGGCATCCCTGAAGAGAAGTCAGCTCTTGTTCATAATATCAAAATTCCCCAAAAGATGAAGTGAATCATGTGCTATATATTAAAGTTATTCAAACAAATCTTTCTTTCATCCCAAGTGTTACATGACTCACTGGAATAAAACAATGATGAAGGTCAATGATAATATTCACATAAATTTTATGCTATTATTTTTAGAAACATATTTTTAGAAACATTTCAACATTTTTCACCATTTTTACGAGCAAAATACATCCTCCTTCATAACTGATGGGAGTCAAAAGGGGTCTCTGGAGATCAGCTAGTCCAGCCCCTCCTACCAGAGCAGGTTCACCTACAGCATGTTGGACAGGAACACTTCCAGGCAGATTTTGAACATCTCATGAGATGGAAACATTTAATCTTCTAAGATAAAAAAGAAAATGCCAAGTGGATCCATGTGTCATGAGAGACTACAAGTAAGTCTCAAGTATTTTTTCTATTACAAGAATGAGCATAGCAGTAATCAAAGTGATCAGAAACTTGCCCTACAGAGTTCAAACCAACATCATCATAACTGAAGTCATAACTGAAGTAGCTGATCAGGAAGTTTATGTAAAGTACAGCAGCTGATGGGCCATAATTTTTCAAGCAAAGATCAGGTACCATACAGAATAAAAGAAATTAGAATAAGACATGCTATATTATGCAGCATCTCAACACATGCAAAGCATCTGTTCACAAGCAAAAAACTTTCACAAAAGGTATTTTTCTTTTTCACTCCTACGGGGTACACAGTGGAGGAGGATTAGGTTTAAAGACAGCTGATAGGCAGGTAATTCACCAGCCTTTTAGCCCACCACTGCACATAAACCTTTCTTCCCTGCAATATAAATAGAAAAAATGAATGCAAAGGACTGTAAACAGACATAAAAACTGGTCCATAGCTTAAAGTGTTCAAAACAGTAGCACTGTGCTGCTAGAAAAGACTTTTCATAACTCTGAGAGGTTTGAGACACAATAATACCATTAGAACAAAACATTAAAGAGAATTATATGTTAAAAAGAGCCAAAAAAATAAAAGTTCACCAACATGGTTTTATGAAACAAACCTGAGAAATTTGATTTCTAGCCAGGCTGAAGTAAGTTATCCCATATGGCAGAAGGGAGGAGAAAGAAATTCCACTTTTAAGTAGAGGAAATTAATTTGGATGTAATGTTTTGCTACCTCCTTAGTAGAGCTAATAAACTGTGTCTGTTTGCAATACAAGAGGAAGAGATGCTGTAAACTGAATTGATCAAAAAAAGAAAAGGGGGGGAAGGAAAACTGAAGAGGAGGTTTGTCTGAAAACTGAATCATTTTACTCATCAAAGCTTACAGCGCTGTCCTCAAAGAGTCAGACCAGCAAAATCAGGCAGGTGATGAAGGGTGCATGAGGAACTATTACAGCTCCTTTCAATAATGTATCGCTCAAACCTCACTAGAATTCAAGTGCTAAAAACATATTTAAGCAATTAAAGTAACCATAAGGATTAGACATTTTCTATAACAACCTTTCACCTAATAGAATTTTACTTTACCATCAAAAATGAAAAAAGATATGTTCCCAACACATTGATTTACGGGTACCTACTAACAGTATGTGGTTTCAATTTATCAGTTTCTTTTGAGACTGTCCTTTGCTGTCACCAGTTATCAAAGACTGATATTTCCTCAGAATCCACATCCTGATAGCTAGGTTGGAGTTGCCTTGGAAAGGACTAGGTTCAGACAATCAGCTCACAAATAACACCTGCTGCACATAGAAAGGCCAAAATTACTTTGAACACAGTCAGTTTAGTGCTAAGGCTGTATGAGTAATTTGGCTGACTAATGTGATCCGGGTCTGCCTAAACAACTGGTGTCACAGTGGAAACAGCTACATGCTAACATAGAACACATCCACATCCAGAAATCATGGCAACTGTTAAAGAAAAAGAAATAAATAAACAAATCAAACTTCTCATGACAGTAGCAGAAGTAGTAATTATTCTAATTTCCTAGTTCTTAGCCCTCTGAAAAGTTATCCCCTTTCTTGCAATAAACCCAATTCCAGCTCTACGAAGTAAGAGAAGTTCTTCCTGATCTGGACCTATGCACAGGGAGTAGATTTCGTGGAAAGCCACCTCTATAGAAATAAAATAAACATCCCTGTTAAAATACATTTCAAATTTAGTATTTAAAAAATAATTTGCGTATATAGTACTATTCTAAAATAAATACAATAAGCATTTAAAACTTAATACATAAATACCTAAAACTAAACTGCATTTGAAAGTATTTCACATATCCCACAGTAAATATTACTAGTGTTTATGTTCTTTTCAGTTACTGTATTCTTATTGTGCTACTAAAACAGAATTAAAATATTTCCTAGCCCTCAAAACATGTAACTTCAGTATCAAATATAGGGCAGACAGTGAATCCAAATGGCAATATGGAAGAAAAGAAGCTTACATTCTATGTGACACAACAGCATCCATATGCTGTCTGTATCATCACTACTTAACCTACCCTTTCAGACATTTACATACATCAGTGAACTTCCCCCGAGCCTTGTCTTCTCTGCGCTTAACAATCTCACTCTCTCTCACCCTCACAGGAGTCCTTCATCACTCCAGCCCCTTTATCACATTAATGGCTCTTCTCTGGAGTCTCCAATATCTCCATATCTTTTTTGTCCCGGGGGGCCCAGCAATGGACCCTGTACTCCAGGTGTGGCCTCATCAGTACTGAGTAGAGGGGGAGGATCACATGCTTTGACCTGCTGGCAGTACTCCTAAGGCAGCCCAAGATACCATTATCCCTCTCTGTCACCAGGTCACAATGCTGACTATGTTATGGCCATTAAGTATGCAAGGAAAGCTGAAAGTGCATTAGATCTTTTCAGAGGCATTTAACAATCAGGACAAGAATATATTGTGTTTCTATTTATTTTCTTAATGTAGAAAGCCATACAAGCTCCCCCTTTCTGCAGCTCAGTAGTCCTGGGAACTCCCAACTTTCAAAAAAACATTTTTATTTCAAAAGTTATGGCACAGAAATCCTTGCATTATTCATATGTAATATTAATCTATTTCTAAGATCCCCATGGAATATTCTTCTTTTCAGCTAGAAAATGTGTTAAGAGGATTGTTGCTTTTGCTCCAACCTAGCTGTCAATGGTGCAGAATTCCCTGTTCAAGGAGAATTTTCTGTACCCTGGTACTATATTAAGGTTGCTAGGCATCTTCAAATATTACATATAGGAGCTGGGAATATTGTGGCTGGACATGCCTTTACAACTCATCTTTTTTAATGTACCAATTATGCCACAAGAGGAACTGTAGTCACTTTAAATATTCAGGACAAATGACAATAAAGAACAAATAGTCTTTTGTTTCTTTCTTCAAATTCTGCCATACTTTCACATGAATTATTATAAACACTTTTTCTCATGTAGAGATGAAAATAAGACATCTTCTCAAATGACAAAAAAGCCCCAACCCACGCTCATGAAGACTTATGAAGAAAAGCTTTGCTTTGTTCCACTTGTGCATTAACTGTTCTCGTGATACAAAAACAGTAATAACAAAATGCATGTTAAATACATTTTTCAATCAAATTGGAATGACAAAACATAAAACAGTACAAGTCCCCTGTTGTCATTTCAATCAGCAAGAGAACAAAATACAGTCAGAGGCAGAGGGACTCGTGGAAGCGATATATTTATAGATGGTAATTTTCCATTTAAACTATGCAGTCATTTCAAATAATCTTCACATCCCACAGAGGCAGTAGGATATATTACAAGATGCCATGAAAAAATGTTTTTGTGTTATTGGTCTTGTCTGCAAAACCAGTCCTTTAAAACATGATAATAGCTTGGTTGCAACAGAACCCAAGATCTTATTTTAAAAACCTCAGCTGAATGTAATGAAAAAAACATTTGATCTCATATTACTTAAACGATCAAGTACCTGCCAATTCCTGCCCAGAATCAATAATTTTTGACTAATGGAATATAAAGATTATCAACAGAAAAAAAATAAAAATGAAAATTTTAAAAGGCAACAGTAAGGAACACACAGTCACTTTGTTTACACTGGTATTACAGCACGGTAAATGTGGATCCATAAAGTGGAATACTTAGCAGCATGGACCTAAGTTCATTGTTACATTTACGGTAGCCTGGTTTTACTTCAGATTTGGTCTGCTCTGTTCTCAAAGACTATGACTGCCCAGTCATAGTTGAAGTGTACTTCACTGCTCCCCAAGAAAAGTAATCTAGTCAGCACGCTCCAAATATGCTCCACAAGTGTGAGTTTGTTTCAGCAGTGCACCCTTGATCTGAACCAAAATACTGTGCAGAGACAAGTAACGCAGCAGACCTCAAAGCAGAAGCCAACAACACTTGTCCAGCACCATCAGCTCCCGTACAGTAGAACCATGTCAGAGTGCCTTAAAAGCACAGGCCTCCATACACAAGGTGTTTCCACTTCTCTGATGCACTCCATATTTTTTGTAGGAAAGACTTTCTCACATAGTTTCTGAATTGCCATTGTGACTCAGTAAGATGGCTGATGACAATAGTCCATGAGGTCACCTAAACCAGAGGTCACTCAGGAACACAGGGAGATAGGTGCTCCATGAAGGGATGGAAAACTAGATACAACTCGGGGCCAAACAAAAGTTAGTATTTTCTAATTGTGACACAGATACTCTACTCTTCCTTTGATCAGAAGGTTCATCCATGTCTCACACAACCAGGCAAGCTATAATGGGCGTACTGAATGGCTAGTAAACAGTATCATTTTGGCAATTTACAGCAACTACTGTTTCAGTCAGTATTTACCCATTGTTACTAGTTAATGAAGTGAGTGAAAAATATTACAACCACACAGCAGCAATGCTAATCATGAAATTATTCCCATATCAGCTTTTAAGATCCATGAGTGGAGAGGGGAGGAAGAAGGTGAGCAGGTGAAATCAGTACAGATACTGCATACTAGAATAACATGTTGCAGTAGAGCAGCAAAACAGTAAATGGAATCCACTGCACAGGAATCAAAGAAGTATACAAATTAGTATGTCCGTGCCTCAGCCAAGATGATTATTAGCAATCTCTTCTGGACAAATGTATCAAAGAGAAATACAGCTCAAAAGCTAATCACTTTTAGTGGAAAACAAGAGCATTCTTTCATGCTGTCACCTGACACCAGATTTCCCTATCCCTGCCTGGGTACATTACACATGAGTATTGTAGACATCACCAGCCCAAAGAACAGTTAGATACTTCTGGCTTAGTCTACATACAAGCATGCATTGCTCACCACCAAAAAGGGACCCACCATGTGCAAGACAAGGGTTTCAGAACTTCAGGTGAGGCGCACACGCATTTACAGGGATAGAATGGCCACACTCAGCAGGAAGATCTTGGGCTCTACAGGCACTCAGTGGGAAAAGCCTGCCCTCTTATCCTGCCTGCACAGGCAGACTTCCCAAACCCTACCTAAAAGTTACACAGCTCGCACCAAACTGTCCATTGAGAAACTCCTTTTTGTTGTGACATGCTAAAACTTAAGCCCAACACGAGGTTCATGAAGGCTGGATCTGTGCCCTCACAGAGCCCTGAAAACTTTAGTCATGTTTCTTGAAGCCTTATGCCATTGAAGACTGGATGCCCTGCATGCGTATGGCTTCACAGTGTGCTTGTAGCAGGAGCAAAAACTAAGTATGTGAGTGTGTTCACCAAAAACAGGTCTGGTAGCATTCAGGCTTTACTTCTATCACAGATGACAGTCAAGAAATATGCATGCATTTTTATGTTTTAAGGTTTGAGTTTTTTAGCTGCTTCTCAAAACTAACAGTACTTTTTCTTTTTACCTGAAGTCTTTTTATTAGAACTCGATTCCTTTTAGCATTATCCTGGATTTAAGAGTTAAACTGCAATCAAACCAGGATACATCTGCTTTTGGGTTTTCTCCTCCCACTAACCTCTCAGTAACAGCACATCTCTAGAAATATCTATCTGAAATAGAAACATCACATCTTTAGATCTGCCCCAGGCAAAGATTTAGCATAAGAAATACATACCTAGTTTCAACAGTTATTTTCCCTGCTATCTAAGATCTGTTTCATAATGGAAAAAAAAAAATTGTAGGTCTTCTGAATAAAATCCAACCAATGGGTCAAAAGCAAGGTGAGACTTCCTGAGGGCTCCTATGAGAATTTAGCCAGGAAAAATTCTTCTATTGGTTTATCTGAATATACTTACAGTTTCATGCTCAAAACAGAATATTAATTTGCAAGGTCCAATGGGGAAACACTTCAACTGATGTTACTGAACTATAAGCAAATTTTATGGAAACACTTGTGCTGTGGAATAATTTACATGTTCAGGACATCTCACAAAGCAAACCATAACAGCAGGAAACATAAATTTAATTAGTTATACAAAAATCAGGATACCCAGCATAGTTACAACTGTACATCTTACCAATAAATAATGGGAAAGACAAGGAACAGCAGAGGATGAAACATACCTGGTTCTGCTTATCTATAAGTTACTTAGAAATAGCAATGTAGCACTTAGAAAGGCAAACTACAGATAGAAGATATTTAGCCAGCAACGTAAAGATACAGATAGAGCAACTCAAATGATGCATGGTTTTAAAACACTGTATTATCTCTTTAGGTGAATCACAGTTTATTTTAAAATAGTGAAATTTTTTCAATTTGTTGGAGAAATGCCTCTCGGTAGGATATTATTCCATTAATTCTAACAGCTATAGGATGATTTTTCCAGTGAAAAAACATTCTAATTTCTCAGTGTCTGTCAGTGCCTGAATTTCCAAACTGTGGCCAACAGGAAAAAGGCTGGACTGACAACCTGTGACACTCTACGGAAAGTGGGATGCTGTAAGTGGCACCTCTCAGAACTTAATATAAAAGGACTCGGAACTTAATACACAAATGTATAAATGGTTGGCAATTCCAAAATAAAGACCCAGCACTGAATAGCCTATGGCAGCAGTATGTAAACTGCTGATTAACATCTGTGAAAGCATCCAGTTTCTTGTAATTGTCAGTGATCAGAACTTGTAAGCTAGTTACAGTAACTAAACACAACAGTATGACTGCATTACTTCCTTACGAGCTTCAAAGATTATGGGATTTATCACATAACACTAGTTACCTTGTGGGAAAAAAAATAAAGTTTCCCTTATGCTATGTGTACCTGAGGAATATTGGGCAGATTAGTGGTGACATCTGTATTAACAACAAGAAGACCTGTTACATTTCCAGTTTTGCTCACTGTCATTTTAAAATCCTGCTTGAAACAACATTCCTTTACAGAGGGCAGTCAGCAGCTGTCAGATACATTATCATTACAAGAAATACATTTATAGGTTGCCAGCTCCTTTCTGTTCATTCAGCAGTGAATTTTTGATTCTTTCCATTCTTTCACTAAGTTGTTACTAGAAAAGTCTAATCCTAGAGTTACTGCCGAGAAAGAAGATTCTTTTCTCTGTATGGCTTTTCTCCCTCTTGCATTGGTTGTTTACATGCCTGCAGTAATTCAGTGCAAACTAAACCAGCAGCAAGTGAATACTTCTGTTCTGAGAAACTGACTGGACTTATTGTTGTGGTCCAGCAGGCTATGGTCTTGGCAATGGGAATAAGGCTAGACTACAGGTTGGGAATCAAGAGACAGTGACATCTTCCTTCCACCAACAGAGCTGTTAGGTAGGCTCAGCCCTCTTTTGTTCTACATCACCCCGAGCAGACATTTTAGTAGATATAAGGAGAGTTAACCATCATGCTTAAGTAGAACAAACACTGCCTTCTTCCCACAAAGGCTACTCAAGCATTTGGTAAATTACGTGGGCTGTATTAATTGAGGCTTAGCCCGTTTTCCACAGAAAGCACACAACCAAACAAAATCTTAGAAGGGAGTGGCAATATTTCAGGAGTCTCCACTGAAGAAAAGATGCCAGAGTGTGTATCACACTCATTAATACAGCTTCTGTAAGTATCTATTCAAATAGCTGCAACTTCCTCTAAGATTGCTGAGCAGAAAAAGTACATCTAAACAAAAAAGAAAACGAAATTATGCTGAAGTGCATCCACAGGATGGGAAATCAATTCAGTGTATGGGAACACAGCTTAGCACCAGGAACAGAGAACTGCAAGACAAGATTCACAGGCTCCAGTTCTCAATCATTCTAATGACTCTTTCCTCATATTTCAGAGTGGGTTTTCCTCTTTTTCATAGTTCACCCTTCTGCAAAACACACATGGAAATATCACTCTAATTTCATAAGATGTAGGATATAATAAAAATGCTCTAAACATTAAAGCAGATTCTTGTATGTTTCAGGATCTACTGATAAAAGGTGTTTCAGAAATGTGAAAGATTATAATCTTCCCCTTGCACAATGCAAGGAAACTTCAGTTGGAGATCTTGAGAGAGATTCTTAATTTTGCTTTGGTTGAGATTCACAGCTAGTAACTTCTAGGGTAAATGACATTTTTGTCAAAGCTGCATAGAAAATTCTGTCAGGTGGCAATTACCCCAGAAAGCATGATCTCAATATTCAGCTGGCTTCACTTAGTGCAAACAGATATACTACAAGATAGGATGTAAAGATAAATCTCCACACCATAAAGAGGCAGAATGGAAATGCATAACTCCAATAATGACCAAAGGCAGGAGGTTGCCCTTAGATTTTTTCTCTTCTTATAGACACAAACTTTTTATTCACACAAGATATGTCGGGGGTTTGGACTTCTCAACAGACATGCAAATGCACAAAGGCAAATTAAATAATCACTCCCACATAAAAGAGCTTTGTTGACACTTATTAGCCATTCAAATTATATACAACATTTTGCATTCATTAGTGGGCATTGCTCCTACTGTTTGCAGGAGCTAGGACTTTCAAAGAGTAATGCAATGATAGGTCTTTGAGCTTCAGTAATTTCTGCTATACTGCTGAGTCAGCATGCCAGTGCTAAATAAAAATATATCTATTAAAATAACTAACAAAAGATGCTGTGAAGTAAATCACACAGCCTAGGGATTCCAAAACTTCAGGAGATGGAAGTTCTTTAGGGTTTTGCTTTAGGGTTTACTAATTACCTTTAGTCTGTAGGCTTCAGAGGGAAAGATCTATGCCATTCTTGTGCATAGTTGGGTAAATAGCTGCTTCAAAAATAGAGTTGAGATTTCATGGTCTTTTCACATTAATCTTAAATACAAAAAGCATGTTTTAGGGTTCTTTCAAGCCTTTTATGAAGTGTGTAGGACTACACAATGAAGTCCAAGTATTAAACATTCAAGCTACTTAATTATTATCAGGTCTCTGAACATGTTGCTGCTTTCTGAATACATGGGGTCCTTTCTGCACTACAGCTTTCCTTATAGCCCAGTATAGTAGGATACCAATCTATGAGAGAGGAGGTGAAATCAAGATGTTTGTTTTGCATTTTATGACAATGGAGCAAAAAAACCCTTTTCAAGCTACATTGTAAACAAAGGAGGATACTTGCCCTCCACTGCCTACGGACTTTGGCACTGCTAATATATGTTTCAATGTCTGAGCCTGCCAATCACATTTGAAGAGGTTGACCAAACAAAGTATGTTTGAAGTGTGATGTAAAAACAACAAAGAAAGCAAAAGACCAAGTATCACATAAGAAACAATTCAATACAGGCTTTCAAATCAAAACATACATAAGGCTCACTCCAGTTATTGCTGCCATCACATACTGAAGGACTAATGTTGGTGCTTAATGCTGAGAAATCTTCTCACATACTGAAACAATTGAATGTATGTGTTTAAACCTTGTGTGTAACAAAAAGGGAGAAAATTAATTTCTGAAACTTCTGTAAACTATAAAAACCTTAGTAGAGCCTACTGCCTCCTTTTTCCTTGATGTGGGAGACCTTTTCCTTACAGTTCTACATTTAGTTTATCTTGAGGATTCTTGTGTTACCTTTGGTCACATCACTAGAGAAAAAAAGATGCAAATGCAGATGTCCACTTGTGACAGAATTCCCAACAGGCTTTACAGTCATATAATTTCCTGTAGGGTAGCCTATTTTTCTTTCCCTAGCATAGTATGTGTTAAGACTTTTGCTCTCACTACATGTTTCTGTATGAAACGTCCGATACACAGCTTTTACCAATATTGCAGAAAACTCACACAAGCAAATGTGTAATTTGCATTCTCTTTTAATGACGGCTTATAGTTGTTACAACTAAGTGCAATGCCTTTACTGTAAGCGCCAAAGGAAGAACATTTAACTTCTAAATAAAATACTTTCAATGAGGTAGGAAAAATAATTCCTTTTATGGATATTTCAGCATACTACAACTAGCAACATCATACAGCCAGTACAACAAAGAAACATAGTTCCAAGTATCTTAGTTCTGCCTGAAATAAACTTTCTTTTCCTAAAGCCAGACTTCTGAAGTTAGATTAATCTATAATTAAAGCTTGTGCTTATAAAAATCTTAAAAGGTAAAGGTAAGTACATTGTATGTCTTAACTCTGTCTTTTCAATATTTAATTTTGGTTGGTCTCCACAGCCCTTCATATTTCTTTTCTTAGAAACCATATGTGAAGTAGTTATCACTAGGTGCGTGAAGGTTTTTTTGATGACTTGATTTAAACAGTCTTTAAATAACTGAAAAATGCAGAAGGGGGTACTTTGATACTACATGTTGAATAAAAATCATTTTGGATTCTGGAATTAATTTTAACATCTTCAGAAAACACATTCAGCATGTGGAACATGAAATGCTTGACAAGCCAAAAAGATGACAAAAGTTTATGGCTCACAGTACCAGTTGTCTCAAAAACTGCATTCGCAATGATATTAAAATACATCTGAAAATATTCAGTAAAGCTGTGGTTACTCTTGAGGTTTCTGTTTTGTAGTAGAGGACAGTAAAAAACTGCAGCAAGTCTACTCCCTGTTAGCCTAACAATAGTGCAGACTGATGATTTTCAGGAGAAACCTGGAAAACTGCTGTTAAAGGTTTTACTGATAAAAAGCATGTAACTTTAGCCTCACCTTCTCACACACAAACGTAGTTCTCAGAAGGACTACTAGGTTGGCTTGCTCTTCTGGCAAAACCTGTTTCCCAGACCAACATCTTTCCTCCAGTTGCAGCCAGGGAATTTTGCCTAATTTTCCCATTACCTTAAAGATGCTGCAATACCTTCCAAAGTTGTTTGAGCTACTGGCACAGAATGAGTTTAGAGTACAGACCATTGTAATACCTAGGAAGAAGCACCAATTACTAAACATTTGGGGTCTGGCAACAGCCAGTGCACCATTTCAATTCGTATGTGCTTTTTCCACAAGGAAGTTTTCATGCTGTATTTTCAGAGATGAATTCGTATCTTTCTTTGTTCCAGAGAAGAGAAAATACATCTGTTCTTGCAAAAGCCACTCCAATACTGCTCTGAAGCACAGACACTTGAAAAGCTTTGCTTTCTTTCCAATCCTGGTCTTAACCAGGACCACATCACTGTTTTGTCCTCATAAGAAAAAAATTTTTTTAAGGTTTCAGCTTGGTTCTTAACTGAAAAAGCAAATCAACACATTTCTCTTCGGCTGTTCTGGGTCATCATCAGTAACTACTTCGTGACTTTAACTGAATTTTGTCAAATCCAGAGAGACAGCAGGAATTTAGGTTGCTATTTCCCTAGGAACTTTCTATTGCTATTCATTAATCCTGAAGCAACAACATTCCCACATTGCTGAATTTCCACTTCTGCACATGCCAAGAAAGAGCCTGGTCTGCAGATGGTTTAGCAGCCTAGTCAAGCCTACTTTAGAGTTAACCTGGAGTAGTGGCTAAAGTAGATATTTCTCCATAGACTGTAATGTACTTCTATCAAAAAACTCTACAGACTATTAAAAAGATGATGCAACAGGTCAAAGAGAAAAAAAAGCAAAACACACCACCACACAAATGAAAACAGGAGAAACTACAGATTTAAAGACTTATTTTAAATTACATTCACATAGAAGTGAAAATTCTGCTTAGTAATTGTCAATAACTGAATGATCTGGTTGTTAAGATTTAGAAGTCCTGCTCTGAACACATATATAACATTTGCCTTAGTAAAAAAACAGGAGATGTCAGTGGGGTGGTAATAGAAACTTTTTAATGAAACATAACTTTGAGAGCTTACTCTCTTTCAATAAAGATGTAAATATCAGAGCAAAATAAAGTCTGAGTAATAATTAAAAATAATAATAGGCTAACAGGAGGGCATGGAATCCACCTGTGACAAACATCAAATAATTTCAACACCACTAAATTGGGAAAAAAAAAAAACCAAACAAAAAACAAAACTCTAAGAAACAAAGTTATCATTTACAAAAAAAATGAGTCATTAATCCTAAGGAAGAAAGCCATCAGACTCAATTCCAACCCCAGTTACACTCTGTGTATCACACCGAGTTCAGTGGGCAGGCTTTGTGATTACTTTTTTTTTAAATTTTGTGTGTGTGTCTGTTTCAGCAGAGGGAGAATGACCACAGACCTGACATAGAAGGACCACAGAGGCAGCAGCTGCAGTCTTGTGGAGAGCTGTTGGGCTGGCTCCTCATCAATGGGGATATAGCAAGGCAGGTAGAACAATGAGACACAGAAGAGGAGACAAAGATTGTAAGAGAGACAATCTATAAGCAGCCAGCATGCTCCAAACAAGAATTCAGTCATGGTACTCTCTGGCTTCTCTAATTTCAGGCATGGGATTGTTTTTATTACTTGTTGGCTTGTCAAGCATAAACATTGGATTAGAGCTATTCTTGCCACCCTTTGTTTCAGCAAGCACATGCAGGAGCTTGACACAGCTGATTGCTGTATTTATGTAAGAAACCAGGAACTGCCATCCCATTTGGGACAAAAGACAGGACAGATCCAGATCCCAACTCCATTACTGCCTACTTCAGTAGAGAAAAACAGGAACTTTTTCCTGGACACACAAGACATACCAGTCTGCTGGTTGCAACAGCCATCTTTGGTAACTAGAGAATGACGTGTGCCCTGAAGCACTGATTTTCCAAAAATTTTATTAGCATTAATTTTGAAAAATACAGGTATTTTAAAGATATTCAAACAAAGAGATTTTTGATTTGTGTTTTTGGGAGTGTTTGTGATTCCATTTGGGGTTTTTAAACTTTTTTTAAGACCTTTCTTTTCTAGATCTAAATTTGATTTCTTCCTTTAATTTTGTTGACACTTCCCATGGTTTCGTGTTGTAAAACGGGGAGACCAGAAGCATCCAATCTTGCTCAGTACTTGTCTATAGATATTCATCTTGGCTCCCATAACAGCTTCTCTATGTGGTAGTCTGTCTCCTCTTCCCAAGGACAGCCAGAAAACCATATTTCAAATCCTTGCTCTGTAAATGGCATTAAACAGAACAGAAACCTCTCATGACCCAGGAGGCTGCATCTTTACACCGGGACCAGACTAGAACATGACAGCAGCACATCTAGAGCTGTTCTGTGGCATATAAAACCCAGGCATTTTCCCAGAGAGAAAGACAGACACACAAGCAGACAGAATGACTCTTTAACTTAGTGTTTATACTGCTTAATCTGGGAGGTGGGGTGCCTAGTTTCAGGGCAGTATACTGATCTTTATGGAAGGGGGCAGCCTCGGGAACAGCAGCTATGAATACCCTGTCTCAGAATACCCTGTTGCATTCAGCCACTTTCCTGGGATGCACGTTCCAATCCCTGCAAGCAAAGGGGAAAAAAATGAGGTTTCACACATCCTAAGCCAAATGCCAAACAGTTGAATGTAATCCTTCTCTGGTAACTTTCTCAAACTGCTTCTTCTCTTCCTTTGCTTTTTTCAGAAGCACTCCAGTATAAAAACAGCTCTGTGGCTGATCCTGACAGTCTTTCTTTGACTTCTAGATAGATCTTACCCAAATTACCTTTTCCTGTCCATGCTGTTGCTAAGTAACAAGCAACTCTGGAAAGAGAAACAAAGTTCCCTCCCAAAGTTTGGCATCCCGACTCTGATTCATTCATTCCTATTTAAATGACCCATGAGTGCTACAGCCAGAGCAGTAGTACAATGAAGCTTAGTCAGAAGTGACATTTTAAATCATTACAAAATTCACATGCTTTGATATAAGAGACAACAAAAAAATCTTTTGATAGGCCTCAAGACATGCATTTGGTGTTAATTATGAAACTTACTTCTTATTTATTTCTTCAGGCATCCTTGGTGACACAGGTCATATTTGGATGTTCAGATACCAGCAAAATGAACTCTGCATATTACTTTAAATTCAATTATGGAACAAAAAAATTCTGCCTTCCTTAAAGTGCCTGTGAGCTATAATTAAATTAAATTCACATTCTTCTATAAGACCCTGTGATAGGTCTTTCTAAGAGTAGTCTCTTCCATACAAGGGTTCTATTGTAACAGCAACAGAGCTGTTATGGCAGGTCTACTCTTCCACCTGAGGGCTCCACTGTAATAGCATATGAATCTTACAAAAGAGCATAGCAAAGGCATCACAATGCTTTCATGGCTTTCCCTAATCTTTCATGGATTTTTAGATCTGTACTGCACACTAAATATGCACTGAGCTTGTTCCCCTGAGGGGGAAGAAAACCTAACAAGTCCACTTCTTGACAAAAGAAAATGGAGAAAAATATGGAGACTAGCAGGTTTCCTTCTCGCCATAGTCTGCACATTATTTTGCAGTACATCCATTGACTCCAGCACAACTTTGCAGCTCATCAGTAGTAATGCTTTTGAGCATCAGACATAAAACACCTTTACAAATCAAATGATACATGATTTCATGTTAACTTCTTGCTTGCCAGCAAGACTCATAAGCTATTTAACTTGAATGCAAAAAAGTTTCCTTGTGAACCATCATGTTTCTTTAACCATTCTTCAACTTAGCATTTCCAAGGTAACAACTGCTGTCAGCACTCAGCTACAGCCTCTACATGGACGTTCCTTATTTTCTTCAGAATACAGTAGAACTCTGAATTCAACACATCATGGTTCTTGTGTGTTGCTCCTTATAATGCAGCTTAATACACCCATCCTCAGCTCCAACTGGAACTGATACAGGCTAAGTTCTAGAGAAGATGCCGATATACACCAAAAATATTGAAGACAACCAATCACATTATGGGCTTCAGAAGCAGTAGAATATCAACCTCCCTTTCCTTCCTTCTCTTATTGTCTTGACTTCGGTGGCTCAGTTGAGAGTTCAAGCTCCATTCTTAACCAAAAACCACAAGAAATATGCATTTCTATCATAGAACATGCAACTTAAATCCCTAATGAGGGCAAGGCTATCTAACTTACTTGTAATGGGTATCTTGCCAATTCTAACACAACAAAGAATGAAAAGAAATGCTTTCTCAGCATCTCTCTGGTCACATTTGTGATGGAGGCAAAAATACTCAAAGCTAGACAGCCCAAGTAGGACTTCTGCATAAAAGACCATGTAAGATGACCCTTTCAAGAAACAAATGTAAAAATACAGGGTCTAGGTTCCTAAACCACTTCTCATGTCCTTTGATAAATCAAAGTCCCTTTAGTCTCCATATCTTGCAGCACAACCAATTTTTTTTTTTAACTCAGTTCTGCTTATGACTCCTGTAGTGAAGTATTTCCATATTGCACCAATATGGCACAAGATCTTAAGAGCCTAACAGCATGCCAAGAATCATAGAATCATAGAAGAGTTTGGGTTGGAAGGGACCTTAAAGATCATCGAGTTCCAACCCCCCTGCCATAGGCAGGGACACCTCCCACTAGATCAGGCTGCCCAGTGCCCTGTCCAGCCTAGTCTTGAACACCGCCAGAGATGGGGCATCCACAACCTCCCTGGGCAACCTGTTCCAGTATTTCACCACCCTCACTGTAAAGAATTTCTTTCTTATGTCTAGTCTAAATCTATCCCGCTCTAATTTATATCCAT
>VZTY01017769.1:208226-237035 GCA_013400935.1 Turnix velox
AAAAAGTACTTAATCAGAAAACTGCACTCTGAGCAAGTGGCCTATACTTGTAGGAGTTGTTATTTAATAGGAAAAAAGTAAAGCTACAGGCCACTCTGCAAACAAACAGAGTAACTGATGGTTTTGTTTGCTGGTTTTAAAGAGGCCTAACCCCAAAAAAATTCAGACACAGAAGGAAGTACCACCATGTGATGTGTTATGCATTCCACACCTCTATGTTTTCTAAGTATATGTCTTTTAAGAGTACTTTTCTAGAAGGGTTTTATCCTGGACAATGGCATCTTGTCTTACCGGTATGTTCCTTGTAGGCCTTCTATACCTAAATCAACTAAACATGCCATGCCCTTAAGCAGATGTGCATCGAGAAAAATATCTCTGCCTGAATTGTACTATCAAAACCAAACATCCTGTAGCAATCTATGCCTTAGCATGCAGTACTTAAGTGTTATCAACTTGGTTCCATCTCCATTTTTCCACTGATTCATCTCTGAAATCAATATTGCCAAATTAAAAAATTCTGTTTGCAGATTAGATTTTTATTTGATTTTAAAAAAGAGAAATTATACACATTATGCCAAATAAGAACAAATAGAAAATCAGGATCCTTTTCTAATAGCCTTTTTTTTAAATGGCAGGTTATTATTATATAGAAGAATTAATCTGAAGACAAAAATAACTTTTGGGAAAAAGTAATTTACATCTTGTAGTACCATAAAGTGTATTTGACAAGGAATGGAAACAGTCATTATAAGGTGAAATGGAGACAGCTTAAGGTCAATTCAGCACCTAGTTTAACATACTTTACAGCTTTAGTGGAAAGAAAACTAAATATTTATTCACTACAAACATTTAATTGCCCTAAGTATGTCTCTTTCTCTCTTCCTACAAACCATACTTATGAAAATGAGAGAAGAGATATCCATAACCCTATTTTACTTCAACTTACAATGCAGACAACCTGATCTGACAACTCAATGACAACTATTTTTAGGACAAGCATTGCCTGTTTGAAACCAGTCAGGAAGCACCAAAATAAGATCAAGTAAGTAAATCATTAAATAACGTTACTGATATCAGCTGATTGCATTTCCCATTATAGAAAAAATGTGGAGTGGGAGAAAAACACGAGAAAATCTTTTATAGTAGTATCAAGGTACTGCCAACACTTACAGAGAGCTCTGTTTGGACTTATTTTAGGGGTTCTGGTTTGGGGATTTTGGGGTTTTTTTTAAAGCTTTTCTAATCCTACAAGCACTGCAGTGAACCACAACCAAATCAGCAGAGCCCAGCATAAATGCCTGCACTCTTCCTTTGCAAGAGGGGGGTTCGCTTCAATCTTACAGGAAAACAGAACTATTGGAAAAATAAGTGTTTATAAAAATAACACCGAAAGAGATGCTTCCTCCAGTTTTTCAAAATACTAATGAAAATTGTCACTGAGAAACAAATCAGCGTTATCCAATTCTGATTGAAAGAAGGGCACAGGAGGTCAAGAGCTTACAGAGACATCCCTAATACCATTTAAAACTTCAGAAGAAAGAGTTGGGCATCACACAGAGTTTTCAGAAGTACCTACATTTTCAAGGGTGGATGGAGGAGGATGAGGAAAGTTGGCAACCTGGTTCTTCACGCTAAACCCGGTGTGTTTACGAACACAGGTGACAGCTCTAACATAAAGCATCGGTCTCTCACAAGAGGGTTTGGAAAGTAAAGAATTACTCTGGAGGCCAACCGCCGCTACGCCTCCGGCCCCCCAACCTCATGCCCTTGGCGAAGGGGATGGTGGCCCACATTCCCGCGCCCCTGGGATAGATGGAAGACCAATTGGTCCCCACACACACTGGCCCGGCTACCCCCACGCTACGTGGAAGGAAGCCCCACATCAAACACTTCCACCTCCCCGCCGCGGCCCTGAGAAGTAAATGGGGGTGCGGGCCTCCCCGGAAGGCCTCCAGGACGCCGTTTCCCTCCTCCCCACCTAGTCTTCCTTACCCGTGGTGGAGAGGACGGTGCTGGCGAAGAAAAGCGAGGAGGTGAAGTCCCAGTTCCAGTTGCCCGAGGCATTGCTGAGCACCGAGACGCCGTAGTTGCTGGCCTCCAGCACCCGCAGGAGGAACTGCTCCAGCTGCTGCTCCGAGAGGCAGGCGTGCTCTTCCAAGAAGCGCTGCTTCAGCTTGCCCAGCTCCTGGCGCAGCAGGTCCT
Source organism: Turnix velox (assembly GCA_013400935.1). NCBI lineage: Eukaryota > Metazoa > Chordata > Aves > Charadriiformes > Turnicidae > Turnix > Turnix velox. The sequence goes on from VZTY01017769.1 coordinate 210,429, forward strand.
CGTAAGGCAGTTCCACCGAGGAGAAGACCACGGCGCCGAACACCAAGTAGAGCAGGTAACCCAGCACCAGCAAAGTGAAACACCAAGCCGAGCGGTGCTGCTCCACCAGCCGCACGCAGGAGCTGCCTGCCAGCGACTGCAGCATCTTCGTGCCTGCGCGTCCCAGGGCCGAGCTGCCCAAGGGAACCGAAGAAGGAGGAGGAGAACGGCTGGGAAGTTGGGGCAGCGGGGCCGGTTCGGCCGCCGCCCGCCCTCTCTCCTCACTGCGTACGGCCGCTGACTTTGAAGGCGCGGAGCGGCGGTGATGTGGCGCTCACGTGGGCGGGCGGCGCAGGTAGCGCGGCGGAGGGACGGCCTGTTGCGGCCGCCGCACCGCACGCCTGCCTTGCCTCGACATGGCCCGGCCGCTGCTCCACGCCTCAGCTGCCAGGAGAAATTGCGCTTTCTTGCTGACTTTCTCCTCACCGAGTCATGGAGGGGCGGAGGAGAGCCCAGCTGATGCCGGGTGAAGCCGATCGTGAGCAGTTCTCGGCAGCCGGTGACGTGCGGCCGGGGGTTTCTACCCCCTGATACACAAAAGTGTCTGGAGATTTCCTCTCTTCGCTGCTCCTCTCCTTTCCCCCAAGTGAGGAACCCCCCAGACAGCAATTCTTTCCATTGCTTTTCGTAATTTGGGGGTTTTCTGTTTATTTTTTTCCTTTGCCTTCAAAGGGTGCCAAAGCAAACCAAAGCAGATGTAACAACACCAGAGACTGAGCAGTGCAAAACAGGAGGTAGAATCTGGGTTTAGGGATGGGATAGGTTCCAGAAGGAACCCTGACAGCAGGTGTTTGCATCCTCCCCTCAGCTCCACTGGGTCACAACTTCAAATTGGACCCTACAGGTGATGTGGTTGGAAGCAGGTGACCTCCTGAAGCCCCATTCAAGAAGAATGAATCTTTACTCAGTACTTAGTTGTCCTTACTCTACTCATTTCAGGGGCTGTCTTCCTGGAGATACTTACTTCACAATGGTGCAAAGTGCCCAGCTAGTGCATCTGCAATGAATACACGTGGCCTGTCCAGTCAGCTCCTTGTATGGTCCCAACCAGGAGTCTCCTCACCTTTCACTTCAAACCATCTCATTTTTCTTCTTCATCCATCTCAAACTCTGCCCAGCAGTCATACAGTTAACCTGCAAAGAAGTTCCTCACCACACACAAAGGAGCAGTGAAATTTGTATTTTCTTGTAGTGCCTCTTAAGGTGACTAAAACCAGCCTGTGGTAAATGAGATGGAGGAGATTCCCTGGTTGCATCCTTCTGGGCTGTGCCACTTCCCTTTCATGTCTCGCCTGATGTACAGTTACGAAGTAGTAGCCTGTAAAATACAAACTTCCTGGGGCTGAGCCAGTGAGTTTGGATGACCTATATCAAGTGCAGCAATGTATCTTAAGCCATGAGGTACCCCTCCAAGCTGTAAGGACTGAAACAGGAAAAGGATACAAAAATGGAAGGCACAAACCAATTTTTCCTACTAGAAACTTGAAATTATGTGTCAACATTTCCTTTTCTAATAAAGGTAGGCTGGGCTGTGGAGTGAATCTGGCCTTGCAGAACAGCTTGTCTGGTTCCTGGCCCTGTTCTCTATTACCAGCTACAGCTGAGCAGTTCCAGGGGCTTAACACCTCCCTCCCCCCATCTTGTTGGGTGGTCAAAATATGAATGGGTTCACCCATGCAAAAAGCAGGTGCCTGAACACGTGGGCTAACAGCACACTCGGGGGCTGTGGTAGGGAGAGGCCTGGCAGGCCCAGTGAGCAGGCTTTTGGTGCCATGCCAGGCATGTTCTGGCTGACAGACGTGTCTCTGTCCTATGCATGCACATGTACATATTTTGCATTGCATACTCAGCTGTACAACCAGGGAAGGGGGTCACGGTGGCTGCTAGGGTCTTCTGGTAGGAAGACAAATTCTGCCCTCACAAGCTGAACTCCTGAAATAATGCCTGGCAAAGGGTTCCAAAATGTCTTCTTCGTATGTATGAATGCACCTTGCAAAGGTGCAAAGGATAATTAAATAGGGGGAGTGGTTTGACATAAGCACCTGTGATGCATATCCAGAATAAACAGAAGGAAAAAGGCAGAGATGTCTCATGCCTACAGCAGCATCAGCGTATCTTTAAAATGTGTGGGTTTTGCAGTAAGCCACTGATATGTAGGGAAAAGGTGATTTAGATCAATAGCAATGACAATAACAGATACTGTCTGGAAGACTATAATGGGGACAGGCTTTTGAAGGCTCCCTTCAAAATTCCAGTGAAATATTTTATTGCATCGCACTGAGACAGCATGTATTTAAACATCGTTAGAGAAAAAGAGGTCAAGGAACCTCATTGACCAATTTGCTATGCTTGGCTAACTCAATGCAATTACTTAATCATTTATCCCCTCAAATTCCAAATGACTGAGTATCGCTATCTATAATGGAAAAGCCATTTAAAATAGTATGTGTGACATACTGGGTTCCATTTTGATCAAGTATTTGGCTTGCCAGATAACCATAGATTTCATAATATAGCTTATGGCAACATCTGGTCGGTACAGTTGCACTCGTTATAGAGAATGGGCATGTCTTTTCCCTACAAGCCAAATATTTGCTTAAAGGTTAGAAAATATTTGCCTGAGCACACACCTTTTCAGTGGTGATAGGAAACTCTGTCTGGGTAGCTGGAATGGTTTTATTTACTGGCCTTCTTCAGTTTTCTTATGAATCACTCTCCATTTTTAGAAGTCGCTCACATTTGAAGGCTTGCTGGGCTAAAGAAAAAAGGAGGTCTCTCTGCTGAACAGCACCCAAACTTTTATAGCTCAAATTTCCCCCCACAAGTTTTTGGAGGCTTGGACTGGCAAAAATAATGGTTGAGCAGAACAGAGCAGTGCAGCTGTGTCCCAGAATGATTCACATTCTTGTTTCCAAATCAAATATCTGGACAGTCCGAGTTTCAGCCCCCATTTTTTATGTTCATATTATAACTCAAAGCCCTTAACATACCTAACAATTAAATTACAGATTTCATTGGGATAGACTTGCAGAAAAGGTGTCATAATCAGTTTTTCTGACTTCAAGTGATTGTATTTACCATAATAACATTCTATGTGAATGTAGTTCTGCCATTCCTATTTCATCCCAGAGTATTCTGTGACCATTTTCACACTGTTTTGCTGTTCAAGGATCAGGCTAGTCATGCATTCAGTGAACTGAATTCATTGTTATGTACTGTGGAAAGCCACAACACACTTCAGCAAGGACTTTCTGGAATTCTGGAGCAAGCTGTTACAAAACAGAAGTTTCATTCCACTGTGATCATCTGTCTTAATAAAACATAAATCCAGTTAATAAAGCACACCATGTCATCACATCATTTATCCACTAGTTACACTCAGTGAGAGCTGGGCTCCTTGCTCATGCAGAGGTCCAGCTGCTAATAGGGAGAAGAGATCACCTATTGGGAGACACATGCTGTTTATCAGGCCTTACTCCTTGACTGGGTAGAGAAAATGCATGCCTAAGCTGCCTGTCTGCAAGGGCAGAAGACAGACATGGTAATTCACCCATAAAATCATTGAACTGTGAAATGCTTTGGATTGAAGTGGACCTCAAAGATCATCTGGTTACAACAGAACTGTGATAAAAGTTGTATTTGTGTCCTTGTGTGCTAGAAAACCACAGAGAAACTAGCTGCTTTGGGGAGATGTGATAACTCCCCTCTCACATCCCTGGTTTAGCAGCTTCTCTAGTGTTGTCCAGAAGCTGAGAAAATCCTCTCTTGCACATAAGAAATGCTACTGCGGTGAGAGTCATGCTCTCTGTTAGGAGAGGTGAAATTGAAATGAAAAAGTTTGGTGTTAATGGCAGACTATTTTTGTCTGAGCTTTTTGGTTACTAGAAAAACCTTTTATTACTGACACATTATTTCCAGTGAGACACTGAAATGCTCCAAACACTGCAAGATGAGCTGGTGCCTGGCTGGAGGGAGATGACAGCCTGGTGGCAGACAGTGACCAGACAGGGATTTCCACTGTGTTCTAGTCTTTTGTCCAGTGAATGTGAATTATATTAGACTTAAAATAGTAACTGGTGAAACACAAGAATAGCTCACAACAGTGCTGCAGTGCCCAGAGACTATGCTGAATACCATATAGCAAAGAGGAGGCTTGATGCTGGGGCTCTGCTGCTCTAGTGACTGAGTTCTTGACCCTGTGGGGAGAATGACCCTGGAGAAAGGGAAGCACCCATATTTGGCACTGTTACTGATACCGAGACTATAAAATATTGTCAATGACCAAAAAGAAATAGCTGAAAATGGCTCAAATACACAGTTGACTTAAATTTATGTGAACATTGCACTTCAAGTTAAAAAAACCCAACAAAACCCAAAAGAAGTTAGCAATATTTAAACCCAAAATGGGCAAAAAACCCAAGAAACATACCAAATTAAAATCAAAGAAAGCTAGGAGAGTCGACACCAGCAACCTGGTCAAGCAATGTAGCCTTAAATGTAATATTCTCTGAATTTACTTGAGTTAAGGATTCTGCCACATTTAAATTCCCATGAATATTTTTTAAATGAAACTCAGAGGAAGTGGGATCCTTCTTAATATTTTTTTTCTGAAAGAGTAGTCTCATGGTAAAATTGAAAATGCTTTGACATCAGTCATAGAAGAAAACGTTGTTCAACTCAAAGGAAGTGTAGCAATTATACTGAAGAACCTTAAGTCCTGAGAAGCAGGGAAAACTAAATTAGTTACTAGGCAATACTGGTCCTGCCAAACCTGTTCTGCTCTGGCATACCAGTAGCATGAGCTCACAACACAGTAAACACCGGAGGTGGTGATGGTGATGGCAAAAGTGGGATGAACCAGGACAGTGTGAGAGTGTCAATCATCTGTCACCCTGACAGATGAATATTGAAGAAAAGGCAGGAACTCATTTGTCCTTCAGGATTTTTCTTCGTATTTGGCATTCAGTGATTATAGAAAGTGTAAAGTCTGACTTATCAGTCCTAAATTCTGTGTACATAAAGAAACGTAGCCTTAAATGTAATATTCCCTGAATTCACTTGGATTAAGGATTCTGCCACATTTAAATTCCCATGAATATTTTTTTAAATGAAACTCAGAGGAAGTAGGATCCCTCATAATTTGCTCTATCTGTTAAATGAAAGCAGGAACACAATGCATTTCCTGCTGTAGAATAAAATATACCTGAATGATTGGTTATGAACATTCCATTTATGGGCTTTTACTGAATTTAATGGAAGGTCATCTAATGGCTCTGATTGAACATCATGCCCTCCTGGTTGGGCAGAATGTGCAATTATAAGAACACAAGCATAGTCAAGTTGTGAAGCATTCAGATGGGTCACCATGTGTTCAATTCTGGATGGGTAAGGTGTTCTGTTTTGGCTAAAGGGAATCAGCTAGATTTGCATCAAATAATGTGAGTCTTATAAAAATTGAAGCATGACAGCATGACTTAATAGGAAAAAAAATCTTTGAAGAGGAGATTCATTCCCATGTTAACATGGCAGGAGGAGAGAGATATGATAGGAGAGTACAGACATATTTAGGCCTTTAAAATTTATCACCAAACAAGCTGGTGACAGTAGAAATATTGTCATGGAAGAAAAAGAGTCAGCAAAGTCTGTGTCCATGCCATGTCCTATATCCTGCCTGTCTGCGTCTTCCTTGAGAGGGAGGGGAAAAGGCTTGAGATTTAGTGGTTTCCTCAAAGAAAAACACTCATTTTATGCCCTTGATTTAGTGGTGCAATACTGTCCACAAAGGTTAAGACCAGTGATCTGTGATAGCAAAGGAATAAATGTGGCTGGTTTTGAGAGTTTATTTAGGGAAAGGTTTACGTCATGGAATAGTAGTGTTTAAAATTGAGGAAGTTCACATACATGGTCAGGCACAATTTCTTTCTGGAGTGAGTCATGCCTTGTTCAGTGTAAAACTAATTTTCTTTAGTATTGCAATAAATATTCATGTTTAGCCAATGATCTTGCTGTCCAGAATGGAAAGAAAACTGATAGATAAGTGTTTCAATAAGATAAACATTTTGTGTCATGGAAAAAAGTAATTTAATGTATACTTACTGACAGGTTCACCCAGTGACATTATCCAAAATGTAACTGGAACACTCTAAGAGGCAGATAGGAATGAGAGCTGAACACAGATACATAACTGCATGCATTCATATATATGTATACGTAGATGTTTGCATAAAATTACGTGCAATGTGTGCTTCCTCTGACTTTTCACTGTTGTATTCTAAGTTATGTGGTATCCTGTTAGAAAGGTAATAGAAAGACAATTACAATGATTTCTAGGATTATGTTAATGCTCAAGGAATGTGATAGTTTAGAGAATTCAAGATGTCAATATGATCTTATTAAAGCACTGCATTAAATAAAATTTAGTGTTTTAAATAATGTGACCTTGCCCTCTCGAGTGCTGTGGTGGTCAGACAGCAGAAGCAGTCTTTTTAACCTCCTGTTCAACATGCTAAAAAGAGGAAAACTGTTAATGCTTCACACTGAAAGTAAGAGTTCACAAAATTCTTGCTTTTACTCAGTAGAATTTTGAAACTTCTTCCCCTTGTCATGTTAAAGATGGCTATGTAAGGAAATAAAAGAAAGCTGTTGCTGAGTTAGACTCAAACAGCCATGGTTATCCAAACTTCTGTCCCTATCATCCACAGCATCAATCTTGGTTTTGTGTCCAAGATGTTGTAGTGGTTGTTGGGCTCACAGAAAATAATGGTGCTATCAAAGCCCACCAGCTTTCACTGAGTGACTTCTAGAACACACAGCTCCAGACAGGGTTCTCTGCTAAATGGTCTGCTCATAATTACTTTTGCAGTATTTAGGCTGCATTTCAATGATTGCTGGTTTTGGTTGATTGAGTCCCAGGCTCAGTTTCTTAGTTTACTGCTGCCATCAGGGAGTATTGGAAGACCTTAGGGTCTGTGTACTCACCTAACTAATTTTATGCAACAGGCTGAGTTGGATTTGTGTTGCAATACGATGTGAAGAGGTTAACAGGGACCCAGCAGTGGCTGTTTTCACTGCCATCTAACACACCTTCTTGCCCGTTCATGGAAAGGTCACATTAACTTGCCAAAACAGCTTTCATTTTCAGCCCCAGGGTGTGTACAGAGCACAGTGCTGCTCTCTGAGGCCTCCCTGACCTGGGAAATGAGTTCAAACTGTGTGTGCACTTGGACTTCTTCAAGTGCCCAAGTCAGCGTGCTGAAGCCTGATCCTGAGACTGGCTGCTGTTTGTTTGGTTCTGCATTGTGCAGTTAGGCTTAGGAGACTGGGGAAGTTTTTTAAGCTGCTGTTGTTTCCAACAAAGAACTACTGTATGTTTGCAGACATCCTGGCCCATATGAGACCTTGCAGTAACAACACATTACCTCCAGGCCAAATTACTTCACCAAAGTAGGGAATTCTGGTCCTAGATGTGGCTGCCTATATTTGGATCATACAGGGTTCACAAGGCAGATTCTTAAAATGACTTTCAGATGCTGATAGCCTAAGAATTAAGGGTTCCTAGAAGGAGTAGGGCTGTTGCCCTCAGAAAGAATCTTTCTCTCCTGCTGCTGCCATAGCTGACAGCTAGGATGAGCAGCAACTTGGTTTCTCAGGGCTCTAGACTCCTAGAGAATTTGATTTCTAAAGAGAGAAAGACCCATCTTGCAGATTGTTACCAGGCACGTCATAAATATTGCTCTAACCCAAATCCTCAGCTATATCTGAAAACATCCCTTGTGAATGACCTTGCATATTTCCTGTGCTGAGTGAGATTAATTTTTATGTGTAGGCGGGCACAAGCCCCAGTACTTTCCTACAACTGTCATAGTGGGATGGAGAACCCAAGCAACCTCCTTGCCTAAGCACACACTGTGTGTGAGGGGAGCATTGAAGAAGGCACCTTTCACTTTGTCATTCCTGCACAGCAAATCCACTTCTTCCAGTGGTTAGTACTGGTAGTTCTGAGGTTTAACACTGGGAGTGGTGCACATAATTACACTGCATCAGAAAGCCTCAGCCATTCTTTATTGCTTAAGCCCCACCTTAGTACAATGAAGTAAGCAGGATACTCCCACTTGTCCATGCCATTTGGACAGGTTCATTTTTCAGGGAACCTTTCTGTTGCAGCAGTGTTAAATTTTAATAAGTGCAATTCATTGCCTGTCTGAACCAATGGGTACTATTGCCACATGCACCTGCTATGATGAATACCAAAGCCTACTTTGGTGACCTGAATCTTTTGAAAATTTAGTTCTTTATTTTTATCCACTTAGAAAGAACACAAGCTGCAGCGTCCTACTTTTTCTCAACTGTGTCATCTGACTCATCAATCAAAACTGAATTTGAGTCCTATTTTCCTCCACCTAACAAACCTATCAGAAGTACAAAAGGACAATGTTGTCATTCAGACTAAGATACCTTTGCAAGTCTTGAGTCACATGAGATATTTCAAGGTTTAAGAAAATTACAATTTCTATAAGGCCAAATTTGACGGTTTCCTCTGAAAAGATATACACGGATAGAGAGAACATCAGAGGGCAAGAGAAGTTCTGTGAAGTAAGCAAACAGATTTACAAAATGCTTTGAGAAGATGAGGTTGAGAGCAAACATGTGCAACCCTTTTGACCATGGCTAACTAAGGATTCTGTTTTTATGCCGCATTATGTTTTTTACTAACTCTCCCATTTCCTTGTTTAAACTAACAATACCTGTGCTTGTTTTTACTCCCAGCTAAAGCCTCTTCTCCTTCACAGTTAATTTAGGACTTTTTTTTCTTAAATAGGAAAACTAAATAAAATTAACACTATGTATATTACTCAAGCTGTCCTTCCATTAATGAAGTCCTAAGCATTACTCTAGTACAAACAACTAATGAGAAAATCTTAAACCAGACGGCAGAATTTACCATTAGTATAGCTTTTCCAATGAAACTGAATTGATACTAATTAATTTTGGTACAGTGCATGTACAACTTTGTGTTAGGAACAATCTTTCTGACGGGCTTTATGCTTTGGATGGATCTGTGTTTTCAAGTCAATCCCTCATCAACATAAAGCAATAAAAATATTATTAAATAATATTAAAACTATAATTAAAAGTGATCAGATGTATTGCCACAATGACAGTTACTTTTATTTGTGTTTACTAAGTAAAGGAAAGTATTTTTATAGGTGTTGCACAGAGAAAGAAAAAGGGAGAAGAAACCTCTAATACTGTTCAGTTTTAGAATATCTTGTAACATTACAGTCAACAGGGGAAAAATGTTTTCACATTATGCTGGTGTCTTCTAATTCACTACAATTAAAACCTTACTTTGTTCAGCTTGACTAAAACATATAAAGATTTTCATGTGCTATGTGGCTACCACACCATATGGAATGTTGCTTTTCAGAAAACCTTCATCAGTAAAGTACAATCTCTGAGTGCAAACCAGTGAGGAAAAGTGAGTGCTGATGAAATTCATTACATCCAGAATCCATTACTGAATTGTATACTGTTCTTTGGTTCATTTGTGTTTTGATTACAGTAACAAAACATAAAGCACAGAACATTTGAAGAAGCCAAAACAGAGAAGAACCAGAGTGCAACAAAAGAAGGTTTCAGCCAGGCTGAATGATGCATGTTGATATATATATATATATATTAAACATTAAGCTTCACTGATGTCAAGCATTTAGATTGGTGGTGAATATATCCCTCCATCACCAAAGGATTCTCAGTCCAGTCACATAAAAGAGACAAGCATGAGAGGACAAGAACACAGCAGCTAGTATTCTCCTGTCAGAATACTAGTAAAGGCAAGTACTTGTATGTCCAGAACTCATCTGCATCCCAGTGCTCCATTGCCACTCAGCACTGGCCCTTTCTATATGACAACCTCCCTTGCTAATGATGCAGAGACTCTCACCATTATCCCAAACTGAAAAACGGCATTTGGTTTCAGTGGAAATATCAATGCATGAAAAATCCTTCCAGTGTGCAGCTCTTACCTTTCAACATAATGCTTCTGCAAGAGCTGGCCTTTGTGATTTATACTGTGTCATCCAAGTTGTGGTGGGAATAAGAGACATATACTGGGGGTACTCCAATTGCTTGGATGCTGTCTCCTCCCATATGGCAATAACTGGCCCATGTTTGACTGCTTCCCCAGGCAAAGGGGAAAGCAGATCTGAAGAAGTATTGTGTTAAAGGATCTATAATAGCTTGGCTCCTCAGAGAAGCCAAGTGATTTGAGGTTGGTTTCCTAAAAATCCGTTCAGAAATTTATAGGTAGGCACTCAGAAATATTTAGCCGTGGGCTTCTTTCTGCTCAGACATTCACATTTGTATTGTGTGATAGATGGACAGACATTATTTTGGGAGAACACAATGTGCAGTTACCACAAGATCGTATATATCCTGCCTGTTTTTTGGATAGTTCACATTGAAAGAAAAGCTGGATTTAACTATCCGAAAGCACTAAATATTTGTGAAAAATATTTATTGTGGCATTTTACATATAATTCTGCTATATAGCTTTGTGACTTTGCTCCCAGGATACTTCTTTAATATCCTAAGTTGTTGACAAATGCTTTGCTGCAAGAAAAGACCTCCCCTCCAGCCACCACAATGAATTCCCTAAGATGTATTTCTTCTGCTTGATGTTGGAACAGAAAACTGAATTTTCACCTCATCATTGTATATTGAAATAGTTATGAAAGTAGAATAATCAAGAAAATAATTTTAAATATATCTTCACTAAACTACAGAGCAAATTACATTGTTGGCTGAGTTTGAAAATCTGTCTATAATTAGATTTAAATGTCGTTGCTTTAAGTGCATTTTTGCCTTTCTGCAGACTATTAGTCTTATGAAATATATAGCTTCAGAGTATAGCCTTCCTCTTATGAAAATTACACCCCATGGTATGCTTTCAGGAGAATATGTCTTTATATAAGCTATAAAGGGTAATCTAATAGTTGATGCAGTTGTCAACTAGTTTCCTGTCATTGCAGTAGCATAATTTGTTATCATTTGCATCTTTGTACTTCATTGTTGTGTCCTGTGAGTTTGGGAGGAAGATTTTTTTATCTGTGGCCAGTATAGGATAGTACAGAATTTTATGATACAAGTCTGTACAGGATAGTACAGAATTTTACAATAAATATCTGTATTTCATATTCTACAAATACATTTCATATTTTTAGAATTGATTCTTCTATATATGAGATATTAACTCCATTTAAGCAGCAGTGGAATTTCAGCAATTGTCATATTTTCTTTCATTCTGCAGTCGTACTATACAAATAAAGAGAGGAGTTATTTGGATTAAATGTAATTATATGGTCATGCCTTTACAGAAAAGATTCTAACTGACCAGATGTCATTTTATTTCATTATCTGTTATACTACAGTAATGCGCTCACTTAAACTGTTTAGTTTTTCACTCATCCACTTACAACTGCTGTATCTTTGAAAAATAAACTAAAGAAGAGAAAGTGATTCCCAAAGAAGATGTGTACATCATAGTGACACTTCATCTAGTTGTCAAGACATTGCTGTTCTTAATTGCCTTCTGGGCACATCTACAGCATGTAGTGTGTGAGCAGGGCGGATGGCTGGGGAGAGGGCAGTGACAAGAGGGAGATGGTGTGTGTCCTGCTGTGGCCACCTTGTCTCTCCACCATGTGTCCTGCCGGTGTTCACTGCTGCAGTGGCATCCACAGCACCGGCTGTAGTACCCTCTGTCATCCTTTTCCCCTCATCTGCCAGTCCACTTGTAACATCTGACTAGCCCTTTTATGGCTCTAAATTGGTATTTGAGCAATGACGGGGAGAGGATGGGGATGAGGAGTAGGGAGGCACAAGGTCAGATCATCAGCTAGCATTGATCAGAGTAAACAGAACCAATGCAGATGGTTTATCCCACCTGCATATTAGACGTGAACTCCTCAACCCTTGAGACGAGCAGAGCTGCACTTCCACCCCCCTTATCTCAACCACCACATCCTGCTCATTCTCAGGTTCTCTGAGAATGGGTTTAAACCAGTTGAAATAGAGCAGACTGGAAATACTTTCTCCTCAGGACTTCTGATTTTCAGAAAAAAATATTTCCTTTGTTAGCCAGGAATGAACAGTAAAAAATCACACCTGGCCCAATGAATTCTGTTTGTAGTTGAAGCTGTAACCTAATTAAAGTGTTAACTTCAAACTCTGGCATAAAAAGCAAAAAGGGAAAAAAGTGCATTGTTTTTGACATTAGGTAGACAAAGCAGTATCTCCCATTTTAGCACATTTTGTACCATAAAATGGCAGGTTCAGATATTTCAGATCTAATTAGGACATATACAGTGAATTTTCACTAAGCTGTCATGTAAGTAGAGCCATTTATAGCATGAACAGGGCAGGTGACAGAGCCTGCCTGGCCCCCTTGGCCCCTAGACGGTGTGGCTGGATGAAACAATGCCATTTCTTTTATCTAGAACTCCTGGCTCTAAAGATCTGTCACTGAAAACAGCCATGGAAGCAAATCATATGTCAACCCAAAAAATCAATATTGGAGAACAGATTGAACTATAATAGGGAGTCTGTCCAGTTATTTCAAATTAGATGAACACAGAAAATGTAATAGACAGGAAGCAGCCAAGAGAGGTTTACAGAGATTACTCAAGGGTGTAAAAATTGAAAAGAAACTTCTCCTTACAGCTTGGCTCAGTACTCACGAAGAAGCACTTCCCTCCCTTGACTTTGAAAGTCTGAGCTGTGTTGCTTCTCACACACATAATTTGTGTCTTCTCAAATGCAAATAGATAGTATATGATTTCCTTATTTGCCTAGATGCTTGTCTTAAGAACTAATAATACTGCCCAAATACTATAAAGTGAAAGGTCCTCCCATGAAGCAATCTAGCCTTTAGACCATCAGCTTTCAAGTCAATGAAGCACAAATAAATCTTTCAACAAATAGAGTGAGAAAAGCATGTCCCAAGAGGTCTTATTAAAGTTTATACACACATTCAAAAGTTTCTGCTGAAAAGTACTATTGAAATCTCTGAGCTGTTAAGAATCTTCTTTGGTGATACTCTTTAAACTTCTTCTAACATTGTACAGTAAATGCAGTTCTCCTTTAAACTCTGCAGGGTGCTTCAGAATCCTACAAGGGTCATTATTTTCTAATAAATTGTTGGTTCAAACAGTTCTTTTAAAATTACCTTTCAAACAAAAAAATAGCAGGAATTAAAAAAACAACCACTTAGAAAGCAAAGTTTTCACTAGCAAGAAAAAGTATAAAGGAGACAGCTAAAAAAATTTAGTATGTTCTTTGTATGTTACCTGGATTTGCCATCTCAGATGAAACCACAAGGATTGATTTATGATTCCTAATGAACAGCATGTATGTTAATGTTAAGTTTGAGTGTAGAAGCAATACTGTGATTTTTAGTGGGCTTTGTGCCTCAGCTGGTGAGATTTACGACACAGCAATAGGAGATGTCAAGTCCCTTTGTGAAATCAGCTCAACTCATATGTTTCTTCTCTGAGTCCGATGAGGTAAAGCACTGTGAACAGCTGCTGCTTTATAGTCTCTGAGCCTTACTCATGGCTCAGCTAAGCTTGGTATCTGGAAGAGTGCAGTTTGTCCATAATAATGTTTTCCTCATTCTTTCCCAGAACACCAGCTTTTTTTTTTTTTTGATTGTCAACTAAAGTTCAAAGGTGATTCTCAGTGAAGAATCTAGGAGCTTGGTGGTAGCCACGATCGTGTAAGGTACAATAAAATGCCTGGAGGAAAGGATAAGCCTCACTTATTTTTGCATCCTGGCTTTCTGCTGCTTCAGAAAAAGTCCGTTTGGGCTTTGATTTGAAACTCTTTCTATCTGATCCTGTGTGCGTTTAAGGGAAAGAGAAAGAACTGATGTTACAGTTAATTATGTAACACTAGCCTGTGATTACTTCTCGCTTTAAGAATTGTGTCCCTTTACTCATGGAAATGCCTGTGAGTATGAATGGCTCCAGGGGATAATGATGACCACTGAAAAGTTGGCATTTAGGACTTGACTAATTCCTGACACTTTTTTTGGCTAAACATCTTCCCAGTGCTAGATTCAGAGGAATAAATCTTGCCTTATTGGAGTCTGTAGCTTTTCTTTGGAAAGAAAACTAACTTTAAAAGACTAATTTTTGTTTCAAGTTATTTATTAATAATTTCTATAATTTCTATAATTATCCATGGAGCTGCTGTATTTCTATTGAGATTGTCCTCATCATACAAGGGAACCCTATAGACTCCGACTAAATGACCATTTTTTCCTCAGAATTTGGACAGAGGTTAGCTATGGGAAAGGCTGGTCTGATACCAGTGCCCTGAATACAACACTTAAGTTGGCTCCTGACTCGTTGGTTGCCAGAAGCTCCTGGCTGCCAGTGGGAAACTTAGGTAATTAATTTCTTACTGAATAGATTTTCCTGAGGAAGCTGAAATAAATGAAGTATATTAGCTTGTTTTACAAGTCCATCTTGCTTTTACTGAACTAATTACTCTGCAGTCATGTAGCTGGTTATGATTTTCTAATGCATTGTGAAAGCTGTTGAGTCTGGAGCCAAAGTGATTATGACACTTCAGTTTCATTTGTGATAGAAAGCAGAGATTCTTCTTACAGTTCATATTTCATCAAAGAAACTCTGAACATTTTATAAATACCAGTACCTCTCACAACAGTTGGAGAAATATATAAATTACTAGTAAGAAATATATTTGAATATTATGCACTGGCTTTTCTCCTCAAAATATCTTCTAAATATACAAATGCCTAAAAGCTCCATTCTATGTGGCACTATATGAACAACTCAATAGAGTTTAGGGTGGGAAGTGAAACTTTAGTTGCCAGTCAAAATTACAGAAATTATTCTGAAATGCAGGAAACAAATGCTCAAGTTAGATTTTGGCTAAGAAATAAAAGCCAAGTTCTCCTGGAATTTGTGCCCTTAAAAATTAAATGCCATTTCTAATGACTGCAGTGTCAAGGGTGTTCACTTACAACTGTTTAAGCACAACTTCTGTTAACATAAATGTAGACTTTACACTTTAAGTTAACACAGGGTCAGAGAGATGAGTCATACTGACTGAAGTAATAGTGAATCACTGAACCTACCTATAATTGGTGTCCTCTAGAATAGCTAGATGTTAATGAGGTATGACTGCTCTGCTTAAGGTGGTACAACTGCAGCACTCAGCAGGGAGATGAAAGAATTCCTCTCTGTTCGAACGAGAGAACGTTTGGTGCCTGTTTGAGGGCATATAGCAAAGAACCCTCTGATTAATGACAGGGTGATTAAATTGAGGCACAAGGATCTTGATAATTCACACAACTAGCTGGTAAGACAGAGAAAGTATTTCGAAGGCAGAGAACGGAGACAGCTTTGAGATGACAGAATTAAACCTAAATGTATTGCACAGTTAAGAAATTAGTATCTCCTTTTCCCTGCCCAGGTTCTTAAAGCACACAGTTACGTGCTTTGCTCTGTCCCTANTGATTGTCAACTAAAGTTCAAAGGTGATTCTCAGTGAAGAATCTAGGAGCTTGGTGGTAGCTTGAGTAAGTTCTTACAGAGCACGATCGTGTAAGGTACAATAAAATGCCTGGAGGAATGGATAAGCCTCACTTATTTTTGCATCCTGGCTTTCTGCTGCTTCAGAAAAAGTCCGTTTGGGCTTTGATTTGAAACTCTTTCTATCTGATCCTGTGTGCGTTTAAGGGAAAGAGAAAGAACTGATGTTACAGTTAATTATGTAACACTAGCCTGTGATTACTTCTCGCTTTAAGAATTGTGTCCCTTTACTCATGGAAATGCCTGTGAGTATGAATGGCTCCAGGGGATAATGATGACCACTGAAAAGTTGGCATTTAGGACTTGACTAATTCCTGACACTTTTTTTGGCTAAACATCTTCCCAGTGCTAGATTCAGAGGAATAAATCTTGCCTTATTGGAGTCTGTAGCTTTTCTTTGGAAAGAAAACTAACTTTAAAAGACTAATTTTTGTTTCAAGTTATTTATTAATAATTTCTATAATTTCTATAATTATCCATGGAGCTGCTGTATTTCTATTGAGATTGTCCTCATCATACAAGGGAACCCTATAGACTCCGACTAAATGACCATTTTTTCCTCAGAATTTGGACAGAGGTTAGCTATGGGAAAGGCTGGTCTGATACCAGTGCCCTGAATACAACACTTAAGTTGGCTCCTGACTCGTTGGTTGCCAGAAGCTCCTGGCTGCCAGTGGGAAACTTAGGTAATTAATTTCTTACTGAATAGATTTTCCTGAGGAAGCTGAAATAAATGAAGTATATTAGCTTGTTTTACAAGTCCATCTTGCTTTTACTGAACTAATTACTCTGCAGTCATGTAGCTGGTTATGATTTTCTAATGCATTGTGAAAGCTGTTGAGTCTGGAGCCAAAGTGATTATGACACTTCAGTTTCATTTGTGATAGAAAGCAGAGATTCTTCTTACAGTTCATATTTCATCAAAGAAACTCTGAACATTTTATAAATACCAGTACCTCTCACAACAGTTGGAGAAATATATAAATTACTAGTAAGAAATATATTTGAATATTATGCACTGGCTTTTCTCCTCAAAATATCTTCTAAATATACAAATGCCTAAAAGCTCCATTCTATGTGGCACTATATGAACAACTCAATAGAGTTTAGGGTGGGAAGTGAAACTTTAGTTGCCAGTCAAAATTACAGAAATTATTCTGAAATGCAGGAAACAAATGCTCAAGTTAGATTTTGGCTAAGAAATAAAAGCCAAGTTCTCCTGGAATTTGTGCCCTTAAAAATTAAATGCCATTTCTAATGACTGCAGTGTCAAGGGTGTTCACTTACAACTGTTTAAGCACAACTTCTGTTAACATAAATGTAGACTTTACACTTTAAGTTAACACAGGGTCAGAGAGATGAGTCATACTGACTGAAGTAATAGTGAATCACTGAACCTACCTATAATTGGTGTCCTCTAGAATAGCTAGATGTTAATGAGGTATGACTGCTCTGCTTAAGGTGGTACAACTGCAGCACTCAGCAGGGAGATGAAAGAATTCCTCTCTGTTCGAACGAGAGAACGTTTGGTGCCTGTTTGAGGGCATATAGCAAAGAACCCTCTGATTAATGACAGGGTGATTAAATTGAGGCACAAGGATCTTGATAATTCACACAACTAGCTGGTAAGACAGAGAAAGTATTTCGAAGGCAGAGAACGGAGACAGCTTTGAGATGACAGAATTAAACCTAAATGTATTGCACAGTTAAGAAATTAGTATCTCCTTTTCCCTGCCCAGGTTCTTAAAGCACACAGTTACGTGCTTTGCTCTGTCCCTATACCCTCGGTGAGAGACCGCCCTTGCTAACTAGCTTGCACTGTACTGCATGCTATAAAACACTTAGCATGATAAAAGGCTCAGAGCCAATACGGTTTTAGCAGCCTTAATTTAAAATGCAATTAAAACCCTAGAATGAGTTATCAGTAGCCAAAGGGGATGCCAGAAGATTGGTTTCTTTTTTTTCTAATATGTTGAAGTTGGAATGAAGAAGACAGATAACAGGGCAATTAAAAATAAGAAATGGATGAAATTAATCGTGACTCAAAATGTCTGGGAGAGGCTGAGGGTTTTTTCTCCACATATGTCTATCATGTAGTAAATAAAGAAGTCTGAAGAATCAGGAAGTCAGAATGGTGCTGCAAAATTAATTGCTGATTGAGAGCATGGAATTATTGGAAAAGGTAAAATATGTGGTGTAATGGCTACAATAATATCTCAAAAGAACTAGAGGAATAGCTTAGTCTGAGTGGATTTGATGGGGCACTATTGGGTATCTGCAGCATCTGGCTTTATGTACCTAATGGCAGTGCTCAGTCGCATGACTCATGCTTCTATAGTCACAGTGAGGGAGTCACCTCCAGTAAACAGTAGTATGAATAAAGTTCCAGGAGTCTCTGAGGGGAGCCAGACCATTTATCCAAGCATCTACACTCATGCCTTCATGTATCCCCCTTGTTTCACACTGCAACACTCTGTGGAGAGACCAGAAGAAATAAAGCGTTTTCCATCAGCAGTGGATACAATGAATCCTGCCACTGCAAATGCTGCTGCTCCACTCAGGTTATTACAGTGTTATTACCAGAGTGCAAGAGCCTGACTGCTATTGAGTTCACATTGGCTCTGTATTCTCTTAACTCGTGGAGCTTCTAAGGGAAAAAATGAAGAAAACTCTGAGACAGAAATGAGGCATCTTCAAAGGGAAAAGCTGCTACTTCAGTTGCTTATACCAGCACTAAGCTCAGAAGGGTGAACTTCAAAGGTAGCAAAGCCTCTTTTCTTCAGCAGCTGGATGAGGCAAACATAATGCATATCAGCACAGATATGGTTCTCATGAGCTAAGAAAACATCTTTCATGCATCTGAAGACTAGGAAATCAAAAGTGATTCCCTCTTGATTTTCTCCTTCTGCCTTAATCCTTTAAACAGAAATGATCCTGGGCAATATTCCTGTTTTGCTAAGAGGAACCATCAGAGAACTGTAGAGTTAGTATATTTAAAAGTACTCCTGAAGTAGAATCAATCTGCTAAAATAGCCAGTGGAGTACAAGACAGTAAGATATCCAGAAACCAGTGGTTCATCCTTTCATGATGTGTCACTCTTGCCTTCTTCCTTTACTGCTGAAGTTTTATGCATCCTTAATCATTTGCATCTGCTGCCTGCACTCTTAAAGCAGTGACTGTTTTCAAAGTGGTCTGCAGGGAGAGCTCCAGTTGCCACATAAGGAAAGCCTGTGTGTACTAAAGTGAAAAGAGAGAAAACGGCTCTGACAAGCAAACCATGTATGAAATATTAAAATGCTTCTTACTCTGGCTACTATGGGCTTGGGTCCAGCATTAGTACACCATGAGCAGCACCAGGGAATTTAAGAAAATTAATGAAAACCTATTTTGCATACAGTTTTTCTGACAGACTTCTATTAAAATGAAACATAGCAAAAAAAACCCCAGATGAAAGTGTTTTCTCTGCTTTCCTGCCATCCTAAGCAGCCCAGCTGGGGCAGAGCTCTTTGTGTGCTGCCAATCTCAGTCTTACATTGCATCCACAGTTTGGTCATCCACACCTGGCTCCATCCTCCTGACACTCACCCTTTACATATTTATAAATGTTAATGGGATCTCCCCTCAGTGTCCTCTTTTACAAGTTAAAGAGACCCCGCTCCCTCACCCTTTCCTCTGAAGGGAGATGCTTCAATCCACTAATCATTTTCGTGGCTCTGTGCTGGACTCTCTCAAGCAGTTCCCTGTCCTTCTTGAACTGAGGGCCCCAGAACTGTACACCATACTCCAGATGTGGTCTGACCAGAGTGGAATTAGAGAGGGAGGAGTACCTCTGTTGATCTACTGACTAGGCCACTTCTAATAGACTCCAGGATACTATTGGCTTTCTTGGCCACAAGGGCACATTGCTGACTCATGGTCATCCTGCTGTCCACCAGGACACCCAGGTCCCTTTTCCCTAAACTGCTCTCTAACAGTTCAGTCCCCAACTTATACTGATGCATGGGGTTGTTCTTGTCCATATGTGAGACTCTACACTTGCACTTGTTATATTTAATTGAATTTCTCTCTTCCTGCCCAACTCTTCAGCTTGCCTGGATCTCAACAGCCTTCTGGCATGTTGGCTGCTCCTCCCAGTTTGGTGTCATCAGCAAACTTGCTCACAGTGCACTCTAGTCCCTCATCTAAGTCGTTGAACAGTACTGGTCCCAGTACAGATCTTTGAGGGACTCCAGCTGGACTCTGTCACATTGATCACGACCCTCTGGCCTCTTTCCTTCAGCCAATTCAGTCCACCTCATTACCCAATCATCCAGACCATATTTCCTCAGTTTAGCTGTGAGGATGCTGTGGGAGACAGTATCAGATACTTTACTGAAATAGAGAGAGACCACATCCACTGCTTTACCATCATCTACCCACTTGGTTATGTCTTCATAAAAGAACCTCTGAGACTGGAGAACTTCCTCATTCATCTCCCCCTATTTACTCTTCACTAGTGAAAGACAATTTATCACAGATGACTAACATTCTATGTTATGTTCTCACATGATTTTCTGGCAAGACATGGATGTTAGAGTGGGCACACTCTTGCATTGTTACACAGAGGCTCAAATACAACCCCAAGGCTTCTGCAGTGCTCACCCTGCTTTCAAGTGCAGGTAACATTGAAGCATATGAAAATAAAGTTCCACATAAATCAGGCTACCAATCCATCCCTTATTTTAATCACACTTAATAACCCTTAGTGCATATTACAATCCTTAGCTGTTTTACAAATGATGCCTACTATAAAGGAATCAGATATACTGATACATTCAGGTTCCTTTACCCTAATCCAGTGATTCCCTAATCCAGTGATTACTCTAATCCATTTCCAACAAATGAGAAAATGTTGAGAAGACCTTCTGATGATTTTGTGTTGCCTGATTATAACAATATCATGGCTTCATTGCACTAAAAACTCCACTCCATAATCAGTATAATTGAAGCCTTACGTACATCTTTCTGTTTCCCCCTCAGAGTGGTTATTTGTTAAATTGCCAAAAAAGGCTGCTGCATCAGCTTTGCATTTCAACCTGATTTTGTGTGTAATAAGGCTTGCATGACCACTCTCTGTGCTTGCTTGCACATAGGTGTCTCAGCCCTTGTCTAATAACTATTGTACTAAATAGCTAATTTCAATCTAATCTGTATAGGTTTCAAAGGTATTCTGGCCTTTTAAGATTTACAACAAAAGAAAAATAAGCGAAGAGAGAATTTTAGGTGCATGTTTTTCCTGAAAGAACCATCTACTTTTTTAGATGTCAGGGAATCCACACAGGAGCCCAGCTAAGCTTTATTGGTCCTCCAGTTTACCAAACTGTAGGTAACATGATCATCCCATGTGGACAGAATCATTGCAAAAAATGGAAAACAGGGATCAACCAACTGGAAAAATGATGCTGTGCCATGCTTCATAAACATCTGTCTAACCTGTTAAAGATTTCCAGTCCTGAAATCTCCCCAGGCAATTATATGAGCATACGTCTTTATTCCCCACCATCTTGTACTACAGCTGAAGCACTGTAATACATTAGTGAAGCTCTACAAAATATGGTTCAAAGCTGCTGCTCATGGCTGCATTTGCATTTCAATTTCCAGAAATCTAGGTGAGGGAAAGAAGGTAAAACAATGCTGCAGCATTGATTTCTCTCAGTGACATGACAGTTGCATAAAGGGCTGTGCTAATTATAGCCACCAGCTTTCACAGACTCAACAAAAGCCACAGCAGCATTGCAGCAATTCAGTGCCTACCACAGTCAGTAGCTCTTTCAGCTGAAAGCATTTGTCTTGCCTAAGAATTGATTTTCAAAGGTAATGTGCCAGCAGTCCTCTGCAATAAAACAAGGGTTGGCTTGACTCCAAAAGGTTTTTCAGATGGTTAACCACTGCCTGAACACTTTCCTTTGGAGTACCTTGTTTTTTATTGATAGGTCTTCTCAGAAGCCCAGTCCATTATATGTGACTTGCTCTACATCAGGATTTCAGTCCCAGAAGCTACCAGCAAAGTTCCCTTAAATTTATGATGAAAAAGGTGTGGACTATCCTCAAGAGCAGGAAGTACAGTATTTTGGCAGAAATATGCTGTTCAGTGAAAGACTTAAGAACATCAATGTTTCTCAAAACACTAGTGCTCCTAGATAAAGGGAATGGATCAGGCCAGGCAAAAATTACTGTCTTCATGCAGATTTTCACTGTCTAAATCTGAGGTTACATTTTGAGTTTTATGTGAGAAGAATGTGAAATGCTGTCCTCTCTCTATTCTCTCTTTGAAGAAGTCTTTGCTGCTTACTCTTTGGCTTCCTTCTGAGCTGACACCAAACTCACAGTCCTCGGTCACTAGGTTGTGTGTACATACACTGCAAGGTTTGAGAACAGAACCAAAACAAGTAGTATCTAAGAAAAACAAAGTCTAAGGACTTTCCCTGACCAGATCTCAACTCTGTGCCTCTCCCAGTCTTTCTCTGGGACTGAAAGATTTGGTATGAAATTCTCATTGATGAAAGTCCTTGGTTCTTAAAATAGTAAAATCTAAAAGGTGCCCTAAAATCAAAAAGCTTCTACTTGACACAATTCCCTCCACTTCCAGGGAGGTTATGTTGGTTTCTATCGGCTTTGGAGCTGCCATCAGCCTGGCAAGAGGATAATTCCTCAAATGAGGGAGATAATGTTATAGAACATGGGAGCAGTGGCATTCATACTCTGCTCTCCCTAAGTCCGCCTTCTTGCCAAAAAATTACAAAATATTTAAGCATAACATAGCTTTTAAATTGTTCGTGGCATTTGGAGTTGAAACTCTAAGCAATAATTATGCTAATGAGAAATAAAGTATTTTCTTGGCAGCAGAATACTGTTTTGTTGGCACTGTTGTTGACTTGTTTATTTGCAACATTCTTGTCATCATCGTTGGCTTCTATTTGTATGCAGCAGGCACCACTTACAGCTGTCCTTGAGAAAACTGCTGCAGCTTCCAAAAATCACTTCCCTGGTTCTTTTTTTTTCTAGTTTCAAAAGTAACAGCTCTTTGTCTTTTGGGTCCTTTGTCAACTGCATGCCACGTAGCTATTCCCTGAGAAGGGTAATGACTTTCTCACCAGTGCAGTAAGGCAGTGCACCAGGGGCATAGATGTTGGGACTTGTCATTACAACATATATGAGAGAAATAAAGTGCCTGTCCACAGAGGCTTCAGTATTGGGTTGAATGATCAGTTCTTAATTTCACAATGAGCAGGGGGAAATGGAATAGATCCAGGGGGATCTGCAAAGGAAGACAGTAAATTCTTGGCCAGAGTTTGCTGCAGAAAAGTGCTCTCCCTCAGCTTATACATTTTTAGCATAAGCAGTGGCTTGATGTGAACAAAGCAATTTTCTAGTCTAGTCTATTCTAGTCTAGTCCATTGAAAAACTGGTGTCTCATTTCTATTTTCACTTACATAAATGGACCAGGCCCAGTGGCCTCCTCTTTGTTGTGCTGAATGGAAGGAGAGCTGAACTGGGGAAGGCTGAGGAGAAGGGGCTGAGCTGTTGAATGCAATGTGGTGCGTGATGGTCACTATTGCAGATGCTGACAGCAGAAAGTCTGTAGTCCTCGGAGCTTCTGCCATGCATGGTTTAGGGCTGTTTATAGCTGCTCTCTGCCTGCAGAGGAGTCCCACCTACTTATGAAAGATGTTCAGCTTCCCAGCTTAGCATGACGAAGGGAAGCATCAGTTCAGCTACAGTGGAAGTGTTGCCTCAGTTCACTTAGGCCATGGGTCAGAGGACTGATGGAGCTATAACTGTGATCTGCATGAGCCAGAGAAACCCTTGCTGTGGAGGAGCACTGGCATCCATTGATTGTGATGTGAACCTCATCAGGAGAATCTTTACACAGCGCCTTTAAAATGGATGTAAGACTCACATCTGTGGCTAAATTGGAGCAGAATTTTGGTATTTCATATTAAGATACAACTGACTGTATCGAGAGACTTAATTATCCTGTGACACTTGTTTCAAATAACTTAAGTAGAAAGTGCAATCTGTTTTACTTCTTTTAAATTTATATGAGCTTGTATAATATTGATCATATTTTAACAGAAGACCTAATTAGTGGATAATTGAGTTAAAGGTGAGATACTGCACATGCTGTTCATTAAAACTCAATTTTTAAGCAACTAATACATACATGTGTAGTTGTTAGAAATGAGAAAGAGACACGGAATGTCTGCTGGAGCTACCTTCT
Source organism: Turnix velox (assembly GCA_013400935.1). NCBI lineage: Eukaryota > Metazoa > Chordata > Aves > Charadriiformes > Turnicidae > Turnix > Turnix velox. The sequence continues at coordinate 234,349 of VZTY01017769.1, forward strand.
CCTCATTGCATCTCTAGCATGCAATAGATCACATTTTATTCTTGTTCTCTTTGGGACTGTTGCCCAAAATATATGCTAATAGATCAGTGAACCAATAGATGTTAGTTTTCTCTCTCTTAGTGGTAGATCTGTACCAAGCACAGAAAGGAAAACCCACCTCTCAGTGGATAGAAGTTCATGATTATTAACACACAAAATGGCCATGATATAAAAGCTGTATTTTCCAACAGTCTGTATTCCATGTTACTATTTTTACACCTTTGCATATATTTGTTGATCTGTCACATGTGTTTTTTTTTAATGAAGAGGATATTTGATTTCCAAAATTACATAATAATCTGCAATGAGAAGAGGCACAGAATGACCAAAATAAGCTTTCTTCAGGTTATTTTAGAAGCAGCCTTCTTGGGGTCTGGCACTTGGCCGGTGTTTCTGAGAGCTGCCCTGCTGCATTATGAGCAGTTGCTGATAACAATCCAGCCACCCCAGTGTGTCTGCCATTATGTTGACACAGCCCCGCTGTTTCTAATTCTGCTCCTTGTCAGAGGATCAGATCTACCCAGGGCACAGTGCTGCAGGGAAAACAACATCATTGTGCAGACACATAAAATAAAAAGAACCTGGAATCACACAGATGCCTTCAAGAACATACACTTCATGCTGACAAATGTCAATGCAAGCGCAGCTCACTGGAGATTAAGGCTACACTTCCTGACAGATTAATTACCTGCTTCTATGTGCTGACTTTAATTCTTTCTTCCCTTACTCAGTAGTTACACCAGGTAACGCACCTCTAATACTCCAAATATGAAAACCAAAACAAAATAAAGATCAAGGGAACAGGTTATCAGCTCATAATACATCATTACATGTACAAGATGGCATTTTCCTAGAGTTTGGGGAAGTTGCAGATGTATCCCAGTTTATTCCTTTATACCCAGATGAGCAGAAAGGCAGAGCAGAGTTAAGAAAATGCTGCCACATCAGTAGCTGTCTCCTGCGAGCACCCAGTCTGGGTAATCACTTACTCCTATGCCCAGTGTTTGTAAAACTTGCTTGTCCTGAGCTACACTGCGAAACCCCTTTCCAATTTTAGAGGAGAAGCAGGTGAAAGCTTGAGACCAATGCGCTTGCATCTGCCTTCTTGTGCCACACTTCAGAAACCTCAGGATTTTTGTTTCCAGTAACCCTCAAGAGATAGCTTTTGTGTTCAGCTGTAGGTTACTCTAGAGATCGGCCTCACAGAGAACAAGTGCCCTCTGTGCCAGCCTTCTGATCCTAAAGGTGACTTAAAAGGCCACCACTAGTGACATAACAGGATTTACATTTCCTCAAATGCATGCCTTGAAATACATCTCAGTTTCAGAACAGAAAGGTTACTAAAGTTACTTTAAGATAAATGAGCACTGGAACAGGTTGCCCAGGGAGGTTGTGGATGCCCCATCTCTGGAGGTGTTCAAGACTAGGCTGGACAGGGCACTGGGCAGCCTGGTCTAGTGGGAGGTGTCCCTGCCTATGGCAGGGGGGTTGGAACTCGATGATCTTTAAGGTCCCTTCCAACCCTAACTATTCTATGATTCTATGATTCTATGATTCTTTGCTCTTAGAAAAGCAGAGAAGAAAACGGGTGTGTGGCTTTGTCCCAAAGCGTGAATTAATTTTGTTGTTGGACAAACACTTGAATGATTTGTTTTGTAGCACTAGGGAGTTTTCTCTAAGTTTCAGGAGTCTGAGAATCAATTTTCCATGACCAAGTAGCATGATCTTAAAAATGTAGGTTCCTTGAATGTATTAATGTCTATGGCTTTTATTAGTTTAGAAAAAGAATAAGGAGGAGAGATGTGGCAGCCACTGGACAAACAACCTTCACAATGTGGAAGATACAAAGCAGTTTAAAAGATCCTGGCTGTAGCAAGATTATTACAGGTGCTGCTGACCAGCTAGAAGATAATTCACACTTGGCTGGATGAAGGAGAAATAAGGCAAGCCAGCATGACTAGTGTTTCATTTTGTTTTACTTTTTAAACCAGAAGAGCCAAGGTTAATTTAGACTGTCTAAAAGATGCCTACCTGCCCTAGGTGGCCAGAACTAAACAGTTCAGGGCACTCAGACATGGGCCATTCTACTCCTTGCTGCCCAGTTTCTGCTAGTGCACAAGAGGCCCATGAGGAGCAAAGACAAAATTAGCAGAGCATCACTCTTCAGGTGGCTGCTTGCATTTTCACATCCTATTTTTTCCACATGTTAAAATGTAAAATATGAACAACTCACTAGTCATCAGGATTTGTAGGCACACATTCCATTTTCACTCATTTTTGCTTTCTTTGCCTGTTGTTCTTCACATAGCTGTGCATTCAGCTTGTACTCCCTAACTTTTTCAGAAATCACATTCAGGAACTTCTCTCCATACCTGTTACCCAGCTCTAACAGTACTCGTGTTCTAAGTCTGATAGTCTTTTGTTACTTCAGAACTCATCACATAACTTGAATCTCTGGTTTATAATATTTAATAAAATTCTGTGCATCATAGAATGGTCAGTTGAAATCTGTCTCATAATTTCAGCTGAGATGAGAAAACCAGTTTTGCTTCATAAAAGATTTAGATGTTTAAAAATTGTGTTTTTCTCCAGTTCCAAAGATTACAGTCCAAACTAGAAGGGAACAGCCTGCACTTGGGTGGATCAGG